>CM064547.1:21232091-21257091 GCA_032716605.1 Paralithodes platypus | reverse complement strand
GTCTCCCTGTGTAAGGGAAAAGGGGAAAGAGGAGTATCTGGTAACCACAGGGGGATATGTCTGCTAAGCATAGTAGGGAAGGTGTACTGTAGGGTAGTTATTGAGAGAGTGAGAGCGAGAACGGAGAAATTGGTAGGTGACGAGCAGGGCAGGTATAGGAAGAGAAGAGGATGTGTAGATCAGATTGTTGTCCTGAAATGTGTTGTGGAGACATATCCGGAGAAGGGACATAAGTTGTATGCTGCCTTAATGGACTTGGAGAAGGCCTATGATAGAATTGATAGAGAAGGTATGTGGACAGTACTGATAATATACAGAGTAGATGGTAAGTTGCTGAAAGCAGTGAAGAGCATGCATGAGGGTGCAAAGGTGTCAGTATGTGTGGAGAATGAGCAGAGAGAGTTCTTTGATCTGAATGTTGGGTTGAAGGAAGGGTGTGTTATGTCCCCATGGTTGTTCAATATATATATGGATGGAGTCATGAAAGAAATACAAGGAAGAGCAGTGGATGATGGTATACCTCTGATAAGGGAAGGAAACAAGTGGAAGATGCCTGTACTGCTGTTTGCTGATGATACAGCTCTGATGAGTGATAGTGAATGGGAGTTGCAGGGCTGGTAAATGTTTGGAACGGTTTGAAAAACGGAATCTGAGGGTAAATGCGGGGAAGAGTAGGGTTATGGTCTTTGAAAAGGGTGCAGCCACAGAGTGTGAGGTGAAGTTGAACGGTCAGGATATGGAGATTGTCAGCTCAAGTAAGTATTTGGGCAGTGTGTTGAGTAAAGATGGGAATATGGATGAAGAAGTGCGGGAGACGGTGCAACAGGGGAAGACGGTTGTAGGAACGCTGAAAGCAGTAACAAGAAATAGGGTGGTCAGCATCGAAGTAAAGAAGTAATTGCATGACAGTGTGGTAATCCCGACATTGACTTACGGGAGCGAAGCATGGTCGTTGGGGGAGAAACTCAAACCAAGAGTGAGAGGGGTGGAAATGAGTTACTTGAGAAGTGCATGTGGAGTTACATGGAGGGATAGACAGGCGTTTGAGGAAGTACGAGAGAGGTGTGGTGTGGTTGTAGATGTGCTGAAAGTGTGAAAAGGAATACCTTGAGATAGTTCGGACATGTGGAACGTATGAGAAGCGATAGAATGACTAAGAGAGTGTACTAGAGTGAGGTGGAAGGACAGAGAGGGAGAGGTAGACAAAGTGAGAGGTGGAAGGATGGAGTTAAGAAGTATATGAGCGAAAGCTGTGCTGGATGGGAGGAAGGGCGTCGACGGACTAGGGACATGGGGGTGTTTCGTTCGTTCGTGGCCACCCATTAGGGGATCACGGAGTCCGGCAATAGATATATAGATAGGCAAACCAAGTGACAGATCGAGGGGTTGCTAGTACAAAGGAGTACAAAGGGGTACAAAGGAAATCAAGCAACAACAGGTCTAGTGACCCTTCTAGGTTGCTTGTGCTCCAAAACACTGAGGATCAAGTGTCCAAACAGTGGTTTAGAATGGGTAAGAGAACATTGGAAAGGGAACTACTGCGCTGGAACTAATGTCCGTGGCAGGATTAGGAGGTTAGTAGGGGACAGAGGGGTTAGTAACTGAGGGGAGGATAAAATAAATTTATTCATTTACAAACGCAGTCAGTCGCGGGTTTGATGCTAGATATTTGTCTAAGCGAAGTTTAAATGAATCAACGGTGCTGCAGTCTATGACATCTCGGGGAAGCCCATTCCATAAGTTGACAACTCGATTGAAGAAGACATTCTTTGCTTCGTGTGAGTTAAAAGATTTACCAATAATTTTGCAACCGTTTCCCCGCGTGTAATTAGATTGGTCGATAGTGAAGTACTTACTACAGTTCATATTGTCGATGCCTTTGATGATTTTGAACACTTTAATTAAGTCACCTCTTAATCTGCGCTGGGTTAAAGGAAATAGATTTAATTCTCTAGGACGCTCCTCGTATGGTTTGTTCTTTAGGCTAGGTATCATTTTGGTAACTCTACGTTGAACTCGTTCTAGCTTGTCTATATCTTTTTGGTAATAAGGGCACCAGGATTGAACGCAGTATTCAAGAAGAGGGCGGACTAAGGAATTGTAAAGGGTTAGGATAACGTCTTTGGATTTATGCTCAAATGACCTGCCTATAAAGCCAATTATTTTGTTTGCCTTCTTAACAACTTCTGAACATTGTTGACTCGGTTTTAGGTTACTCGATATTGTTACTCCCAGATCGGTTTCTCTGTTTACATTCTTAAGCTGAGTGCCATTCATCAAATAGTTTGCTTTCTCATTTTGGTATCCGATATGTAGTACTATACATTTATCCGCATTGAAACTCATTTGCCAAATTTGGGCCCAACATGATAACTCATCTAGATTGTGTTGCATATCGTCAACTTGTTCTTTTGAGAGTACGCTATTTGCAATTTTTGTATCGTCAGCAAATTTTGAGATTGTACAGGTGAGACCCTCATCTATGTCGTTGATGTAAATTAGAAAGAGAATTGGTCCTAGTACCGATCCCTGGGGTACGCGGCCCGCTACTTACATTGGTCCATTCAGATGCCTTATCGTTTATGACTACTCTTTGCTTTCTGTCGCTGAGCCAATTTTCTATCCATTTCAACACACCATCTTGTATTCCATACGCTTTTAGTTTTAGCAGTGAACGTTTGTGGGGAACTTTGTCAAAGGCCTTTTGAAAATCAAGGTATATAATATCTACAGCTTTACTCTCATCGTAGAGGTTGAGGATATCGTGGAAGAAGTCTAAGAGGTTTGTTAAACAGGAACGTTTTTTACGAAAGCCGTGTTGAGTATCTTTAAGTATGTTATTTTCTTCTAAGTGATTTACGAGTCTGTCTCTTATGAGTGTTTCTAACATTTTACATACAACTGAGGTTAAGCTAATTGGACGATAGTTACTGGGTAGGGATTTTCTGCGTTTTTTGAATATCGGTGTTACGTTGGCTAGCTTCCACTGATCAGGCATATTTCCAAATTGCAAGGATTTATTAAATAGCATTGTCAATGGTTTGGAGAGCTCATCCTTAGCTTCCTTTAGGAGTCTAGGTGAGATTTTATCAGGTCCAGGCATTTTAGTTACCTTGAGTTTATCTAAACAATTCAATACTTCCCTCTCTGAAACGGTGATATTGCTTAGAACATCTGAATTATCAATCTGAATCGGCGATGGTTTAGGGATATCACTGAGGTCTTCCGTTGTAAAAACTGATGCAAAGAAGGTATTGAGGGCATTACTCATTTGTACTTCGTCGTTGGTGTATTCACCATTTTCATCGACTAACGGTCCAACAGTTGAAGTAACTACTTTTTTCTTTCTGATATAACTATAGAATTTTTTCGGGTTTGATTTACTTTGATTCGCAACATGTAACTCCAGGGCCTTTTTACTTTGCTTAATTAACTTTTTGGCTTTGCGTCGTAGCTCTACAAATTTCACCCGTTCAAATTTCACCCGTAATTTTGTAAGAATTTTAATCTATCATTAGCAAACTTTTTAGCAAGCAGACAGTTTGAAATATCTTTATTCCACCATTTGGGCTAATTATTAAGGCCTGGACGCCGTATTTTCGATGGTATGCAGTCCTGCACTGCTTTTAGGTAAGTGATCACTAGCCACTTCTTGCCCCTAAGGTTAAGACGTCACGGACTAGCCGGCAGGCCTTGTATGTTGTTGTTGTTGTTGTTGTTCCCCAAGCTGCCTGGCCGAACAGCCCCAAGGCCCCGAGTAAGGCCAAGGCCATAAACGAGCGACCCCACAGAACCCTCCCTGCCGACCACAATAAAGCCTGGGTGACCGAAGCCACTCCACGGCGGGGGGCCGAGAGGGTGCGTAAACGCCCGGGAACCCAAAGCCCCACCCAGGGCCCTGTGCCCCTCAGCAATTATGAAGAGAAAGTTGAGGGGCAAAGGAATAATGTGACGCTTTAGCTTCCAATCTTGGTAGATTGGGAGGTCAATCCACGGAAGAGACGCCGTCACTCAAGATCTAGAAAATATATAAGTAAAAGGAACAGTCAGAGTAAGCTATGGGTATGGCAGAGATCGCTCAGGTCTCACTCTGATAGACCAGCCCATCACCACAGGCCTTGTATGTAGAAGGATGTGGCCAGACAATCCTTATCCATATCATTAACAGATATCGGCCAACTTCTGCCATAGAGAAGTCACTGGGATAATTGAGCTATTTTGCAATTCAAATATGTCCAAGCTAAATAATAGACACTCGGCACAAATAGGACAGGATATGCAGTTAGGTCTTTGGATATTAATTTTACATTATCAAACTATCTGGAGATTTTAGAGTTGGGCTCCTCTGGGAACTGCTATATGCAGATGACCTAGTATTTGTCACAGATAGCATGCGGGATGCCGAGGCCAAGCTCAGAAGATGGAGAGGCTGCATGCAAGTAAAGGATTAAGAGTTAATATAAATATAACCAAGGTTTTAAACAGTAGATTATGACTTGGAAATGTTGAAAAAAGTGGTGTATATCCATGCGCATACATACAGTACATACATTTAAAAACCGAGTGCTCCACCGGCAGTGAGGTTCCGGTCTCACATCCTAATGGCGGCGCTCCCGGCAGCCCTGTTCAGAGCTGCCTCACTTATCAGGTTTTTCTTTTCAAGATCATCCCACACCTTTCTTTGTCTACCCCTTGGTGCAGCTCCCTCCACGTTCATGGGCTTGCATAATTTCACCCAACTTCATCCATCCTCTCCACATTTCCAAGCCATCCAAGCCTACTAGTATGCATTTCATCACTTATTAAGGTGACAGTTACAAAGTGGTGTACAATCTATCTTATTCTAGTTACATTGTAGTTTATCTTATTGTACCAGTACCTCCCTACAATCAACCTAGTTGTTCCCCAATTCGTCCCTCCGCCACGTCCATTTCAAAGTCCAAGTCTCTCACTCTTGTCTTCTGTAGCGGGGAGGACCTTGTACCCCTGAGACATAGGAGTGCAGACCTGAGAAGAGAGAGAGAGAGCCGGCATCTCATCCAAGTTATGACTTGGCTTCTATGCTGGCGCTTTTTCTCCGATATTTGTTCAGCTAATCTGGCATAGAAGACACTTGCAGAAGGTCCCATACCTCCCGAGGATGAGAAGACCAGAGGAGTAAAGCTTCCTTGATCCCTGTTCAAAATTCTTTCTTCATAAGCGCATTTTTTCTCACTTTCGTTTCTCAAGTATGCCGCCTTGTGTCCTCGCTCACGATATGTTTGTGCTCTAGGGTTGAAGATTCTGATGTCGAAAAAAGCCCGTTGTCCCCTCGTCCAAAAACCTCGAGCACTTACGTCCACTCTTGCTTCATTTGAAGTATTTGCAGTATTGTGGGCCAAGCGCTGTCCGTCCATAGGCAGAAGTTCCGGTTCGATTCTGACATCATGGCACACCTCGTCCAGCATTTGTGCAGTGATGTCTCGTACTTCATCATGCCGGATACAGATGAATCCTCCTTTCTTACAGGTCATACAGTGGTCTGGGTTGTTTATTTCACCGCATGCACATTTCAGTGGCAGGTTCGAAACTGGCCACCCATACCTCAAGGCTACGGCATCATTGAATTCTTGTTTATTTAAGCTGAAGCCTTTCTCCTTTATTGGTAATGATGTGAGCCAATTTGAAGCCCCCGTGTCTTGTGCCATCTCAACTCTCATTTTCAGTTCTTCCCTACATCTGGTCTTAATTTGTTCTAGGCTATGTTTCTGTCTCTCTTCTCTGCTCTTTGTAATTTCCTGTCTTGCATTTCGTTGTTCCTCTTCGTCCACCTCATCATTTTCATTTTGCTCCCGTATTTTTTCTGTCCGAGACGTAGTAAGTTTAAGGGAATTTTAGTACTCATGTAGTGCCGCCTCCACTGGGTTTATGATCCCCATACCTCCGAACCTTGGCGGAAGAGCTAATAGATCTCTTATCTCTTGCGTAACGCCTTCCATCTCTGTTAAGGCCGGTATGAATGTTCCTCTGATTGCTTCTTCCAGCGGTTGGAGCATCTGTCTAATGCCAGGCACTGTTCTCATAAGAAAGGTCCATCTGTGCTTAACACCATATGTGAAGGCAGTATATGCAGCATGTGGTTCAAATTTCGCAATGTCTGCCAGGGTTTTCACTTCCTTTACCCACTCCGCTACCTTTTTTCGCACATAGTCTCTCTTGCATTCTTCTGTGCCTATTACTGCTCCCAAATGGCGTTGACCCTCCTTTGTAATCTTCACTCCTGTCCCATCAAAAGTCTGCACCGCTTCTTCATACTTGTTTTCTTTCACTATTAGTACAGATTTACTAGCATTCGGATGGTACCCAATGGCTTCGCCTACCGATTGTACTCTCCGCCACCATTCTTTGAGATCCCCTATTTTTCCTGCACCTGTGAGGTCATCTGCATACGCCACTTGTTTCACTCGGGTTACCTCATGTTTTATTTTCTGCTGCAGAATTGATAGTGCCAGTGCGTACATTGCCATTGCCACTGGATCTCCTTGCGTTGTTCCTTCATTTGATTTGAGAATGTTAATTTCTTCCTTCAACTATATACAGGTTAGCTGGCTCCTTATAAGTATTTTCTATGTACTTTGCGATGCTCGGGCATTTGATATTGATGTTGTGAATAGCTGCCTCCCTATTAATGGTGGTAAAGGCATTTGTTGCATCCACTAGCAGTACTGCTTCACAATCTTCCTCATGATACACCTTCCCCATTGCATGTATTGCTGCTTCTCCTCCGGCTTGCTGTCCTGCACATACTTGTAAGTTGCCCACTGCTCTTTGTACATCTTTTCCAAATACGGACATGATTGCATTTCCTATAATCCTTCTAAGAACTTCCCCAACACCTACTGGTCTAACTCCTGGATTCTTATTTAAAGGTATCAGGCGACATGCTGTCAGAGCTTCTATGTTCACGCATGGTGATGATGCAAGTTTCTTTGCCAGCATTGCTATTGCTTCACAATGGTCACCCGCGGCTGAACCAAACTTGTTTTGACTTAGGAAGATCCTCCAAGTCTTAGCATCTACTCCTGATGGACCTGCTCCTCCCTGTGTTTTCAGCGCCTTTCTCCATATGAGGTCTCCAGTTATATTCTCATATATCACCGGGTCTGGAGGAACATATTCCCCGTCTAGTTTGGACTCATCACTTGCTGGTTTTGCTTCTGGGTGTTTTCTCCTTCAGCTGGTCCAAGATGCGTCGATTCACTTCGTGCACCCCACTTGAGGCTTCCCCAGTGACCATTCTGACTGCCTGTGCCACTTTACCAATCCTCATGCTATTTCCCACTGATCGTGCCATATCATCTGGCTTCCTCTTTCTTTGTTGTTTTGTTTTCAGTCTTTGCTGGATTGCTCGTACTTGGCTAAGAATTTTGTCTAACTCCCCATTTTTCCACCACTCCATTCTCTGTTTCAGCGCTTTAATGTTCTCATTCAGTTTTCCCTTTGGTCTTTTTCTTTGAAGGAACAACTGAGGAATGAAAGAAGCTATCTTGATTGCCACGTGCGCCAAAGGGGCATCCTGAACATACTTTAGGATAATACGTCTGAGTTCCCCCAGCATGTCTTTTGCGGCTTCACAAATCGGTAGTTCAAACTTATTATGTTGCCATTGTATCACTTCTGTATAGATTTCATTCACTAATGTTGTGAGTCCGTCACCAGAATGTCCCATCCATTCTCCACCATTCATGTTTACGTTACGAGGTCGTTCGTTCTGTTCACGATTTTCGATTATTTCTCTCTCATTATCTTCGTTTAGGCCTACACTATTTTCATTATTTTGTTCCACACCTCTGTTGTCTTGCGAATTATTGATTCCTGCATTTTCTTCTGCGGGCTGCAGTTGTTGATTGTTATTTTCTGCATTTTCTCTAACAGGGTTTGCTTGTACATCTCCATTAACTTCATTGTCTGTTTCACGGTTCATTTGTACTGCATCTCTCACTGCGTTTTGTCTGTCATCAGGATTATTCCTCGACTGGGACCGAGTTAATATCATCTTGTCTTATTATCATAATTTCCTACCTATTCCCTAATACTGAGTCTATCTATCATTTCTTCCTAAGGGACGAGCCTCTGCCCGATAAAGGTGAAAATGTAAACATCCTATGAGTAGCGTTAGAGATAGAAAGAGTAAGATAAGTTATTTAACTCACCTAGTATGATGCAAGGCTACAGAAGATCAGGCTATATTACAAGACAGTGAGTGCAAAAGAAAATAGAAAAATAAAGTAAAATAAAAGTAGTGTTTAAAAAGCATTTCATCACTGCTACTCTTCATAGCTAACTGTCTACTCAGCTCTTCACTAGGTATCCTATCTTTCAGTTTGACACCAAACATCCATCTCACCATTCTCATTGCATTACATTCCATTCTGTGAATAATATTATCATCCGCTTTGACAAGCCATGTTTCTGAAGCATATATCATTGCACTTCTAATACATGAAGCATACAATTTTTCCTTCAAGGGGAGAGGTAGTCTTTTCATGGTAAGTAGTGGCTAGTGGCAACAGTTCTCTGAGCTTTCCCTAATATTTCAGCTCCACTGACTTCAATTCAAAGGGAATATATTAAGCTAGCTGAGATGAATACGGCTGTGTGATATTCGCTATAATATGTTCTCTTGTTTAATATATGCATGGTGTTTTTGAGAGATAGAGAGAGTGTGAGAGTGAGAGAGAGAAAGAGTAATATCAGAACTTACGACCATTATCCAGAGTGGTGGTGTAAGTTGCCTCCTTCATTAACACACACACACGCACACAATTGTACTCGCATAACAGTAAACTCACACACACACACACACACAGTCACATACGCACATACACATACAAACACATACTCTTGGTACCCATATCAGTACATATTACTGGACCACATACTACACTACCAGCACATTGCAAAGGAGAGAGAGAGAGAGAGAGACGAAATACATGGATAGACATAAATTATGAAATAAATAGGTTCATATATAGATATATACTGCATATACATTATACAATAGATTGATATACTAATGTGCTCATCAATCATGCAAAACAGTAATGTATATGATGATGAGATGTAGGATTCTTTACATATAACACACACACACAAGCATTGTATCGTCTGGAAATAGCTAGATTGACACTTCATTTGAAAGTATATATTACCCAAGTGTTGGTCTGGGTCCGCGTAAAACCACCTTAAAGTCTGCCTAATAACCTTAATGTAGTTCTAACTCACTGTCTTATCCCTGAATTATCCTTCCTACCTTCTCTCTCTCTCTCTCTCTCTCTCTCATGATGTGTATTATATTTGTTTAATGATGGTTGCTCATAGCGCTAAAGTTCATAGGTCACTTGATAACAATGGAAATTATGACTTTGGGTTAACCCGTCCAATCCCAGCGACGGCTACTAGCCGCCAGTAGATAAGTCACTCCCCAGTCCCAGCGACGGCTAGGAGACTTCAGTAATGTACTTTCCTTGTAACTGCCTGTATCAGGATGTACCTGGTACCACGACCGTTTGAGCACTGCTCTCGATATGACAACACTTCTCAGCTTATATAAGACCCACTGAAGGGTGGGAGAGCCAGTCTGCCTTCATCTCTTGAGGTGGAAGGTTGTATTCTATCTTGCCATTTTGGCCACATTGCTTAGGAATGGGGGGGACTTTTATTACTGTATCCTCCGGTACAGTAGGGCTTAAATGCCAAATGACTGTAGGCGCATTGTCGTTCAGACCATTATATTCTTCTTTCTGGGCTTTACATTATCTGATTGTCATTGGTGTGGCCTCCTTTCGGTTTACTCCGGACATAGTATAACACTTTTGATTGGGTCTGGTTTAAATAATTTACTTCCTAATTTGTTTGCTGGACTTTTTCACCCAATTACGTGGAATTGCAGTTTCAAGAGAACCGGGCTCACCAAATCTGTCTGTTATTTCATCGGCCTATTTCCATTTTCTTTTACCGTAAACATGCAGGTTTATGAATATTAGGATATTATTATTATTATTATTATTAGAAGCTGTCTAAGCCTCCCAACAGGGTGCAGATACACCTATAAAAGATGAATCCCCACAAAATACCCGTAAGTACTGGAGAGACTAAGACAACTAAGAAAAAGGAAAAGGGCTACAGTAGTTAGAGAGCCCAGAAGAAAAGATCAGTTTGTCAATTAAAACACCATTCTAAAAAGAATAAAAGCAAATCATGATTAAAACAAAAATTTACTGCTGTATTAAAACATTAACTCTGGACTTAAAAGCTGAGATATGGGTTGACTGTACAACCTCGTTTGGCAAATGATTCCAAAAGGGAATCATTGAAGGAATAAAACACCGAGAAAACTGAGATGTAGAAACATTAATTGGAGTCATGGCAGGTCATTAAGACTCCTCGTAAATCTTGTTGCGCGAATTGGAATAAAAGGTTCTGGTAAAACACTATGCAATGGATGCTGAGTATTGTTAACATTTTTAAATACAAGACTAAGGGCACCAACCCGACGCCGATGATGAAGATCAAGAGATAGAGCAGGGAGAATAAATTTAATAGAATTAAGAGCTTTATCAAGCAATTTCAAATGACAGTCAGCAGCCGAGTTCCTAACAGGAGAGCAATACTCAAAATGAGGCAAAATAAAGCATAAAAAGATTTTATGACTGTGGTTTCACAAGCGAATGTTTTATAACACTTGCGAAGTAAACCAATCCTTTGAGCAATAGTAGAAGACAAGGAACGAATAGCTTCTCAAATGTCAACTTAGGATCGAGAGTCACTCCAAGCAAACGCAAACCTGACACATCCTCAATTTGTTCACCATAAACATGCAAACAAGGATGAGGAGGAGCCAAAGTACGTGATCTACTGAGTATCATGGAGTGAGTTTTCCCTTAGCATTAAGCTTCATACCCCAAAGTTCACACCAAGAGGTAATCTTAGCCAAGTCCCTGTTTAGAGATGCTGCAACTTCGATTCTACTCTCTGGAGATGGAATTGATGAGTATAAAGTTATGTCATCGGCTAAAGAAACTAGTTTTATTTTCAAGCTCAGAGCACAAGCAAGCAATAAAAATAATGAAAAACAGAGGCCCAAGCACACTGCCCTGTGGAACACCCGAAACAACAGGCACAGAAACAGAAGTGCACCCATCAACAACAACATGCTGAGACCTGTCTGTCAAAAAATCTTTAAAAATAGATAAAAGACTACCACCAATACCATAAAGTTGCAGCTTATATAAAAGGGCTTTATGATTAACAAGATCAAAAGCAGAACTAAAATCAATAGCCACAACACGAGATTCATACCCTTTGTCCAACGAAGACTGAAGATCATGAGATAAAGTTAAAAGCGCGATCTATCGCAAGTACCCCAAACCTTTGCGAAAACCAAACTGTGAATTGGGTAATATATCAAGACGATTACAGTATGAAGAAAGGCGTCTAGCTAAAAGCCTCTCAAAGATCTTTGAGAGAATAGGCGTTATAGATATAGGACGATACTCAGATGGGGATGACGAAGCAGTAGCTCCCTTCGGAATTGGAGTGATGCTAGCTTTACGCCAGCTAAGAGGAAAAGTACCAGATTTCAAGAGCAACCTAAATACTATAGCCAATTTAGGTGCTAATACAACAGCAATCTTCTTAAAGAAGAGAGGGAAAAATCCATCTGGGTCAATCCCACCATAAGTGTCAAGATCCAATAAATATTGTTTCAATTCAGCTGATTTGAATGCTATCGACTTTAGATTAGGACTAGGGAAACATGTCAAGGGCAATTGCAATTCCTGATCATTCTGCTTACCTATGAAAATATTAGAAAGCATATTACCCTTAGTTAATGGATCAAAAGAGATAGAACCATCAGAATCACGAAGTGGAGGCATGGTGGAGTCAATTCCAAATAGTGAGGCCTTAAGTGAGGCCCACCATTTATGTGGCTGAGTAGCACCTGCGAGAACTTCCTGCAAATGGGAATTGTAATCCCTCTCGGCTGTACTATATACTCTCTGCGCAACTGACCGAAGATGTACATAGTCATCCCAAAGCAACTGGGTTCGATTACGTCTCCAGCGGTGATATGCAGCCTCCTTGTTATTATATGCACGCTTACAGTCGTCATTGAACCAAGCTTTATCTTTAATACGGGATTTGATTAACTTAGAAGGGACTCTTCTTTGCAGGATGTCTAAGAGAGAGTTATTGAGGGATGAAACAGGGTCATCAGATCTTAGTATGTGATTCCAGTGGATTATTGGTAACATCATCACATACATTTTCCCAATTAACTCGAGATTTAAGATAGACTTTACGAGATATAGATATCTGGCACAGTAAATTCAAGATTGATTTAACAGGTTACAGCATTATGGTCAGAAGTACCTACAGCAGCAAGAACTGCAGTCTCCACAACACCAGGAGCATCTGTTAAGACGAGATCAAGACAGTTTCCAGAAATATGTGTAGGTCCAGCAATCAACTGCTCACACCCAGACAAATTAGGCAAAATCCATGGCAGCGTGACCATTTCTATTTGTTGGAGAGACCGAGTTCAGCCACTCTTTATGATGATATATCTTTTGTATGATATATAATTATTTAACCCGCTGAGTGTCAAGACTGTACATATACTGACTGGGGTTTTGTCACACCCAGTGCCAGGTCCATATATTATGGACGCAGCCGAAAAAAATTGTAACGTCGAAACTTGGTTACCCACACCTTTCATATTCATACCACAAGTACCCTACCCTTTGACCTTCTTCTCCCCCCCCTCCCCCAAGTCCCATCCTACCTCCCAAACACCATGCAAATGACAATGATGTAATAGCAGAGTATTTCATTTTATAGCAGATTATCTTTAATACATCAAAGTAAAACTACATGTAACCAGACTCCTTCAATTGTAATAGTAGCTATTAAATCACAATGCAAATTTGCTGGCTAAAATGATTGGTTTAACAAAAAACACATCCGTTACCAAGTGACGGTTTTTTCTATAAATTTGTATCCACAACTTTGGTTTCATTGTTTGTTGATGATAAATAACAAGAACAAGAGCAACACTTAATTAACTATTCATCAACCTTCATATTCGATGCAGAGAAACATAGTGTTGTACATTACTGTACTAAACTGTAGTGTTTGAAAGACACCTGATGGTTCAACCTATCTATAAACAAAAGCTGGGCACGACCGATCCTAGGAGTTACAACCAAAGGTGAATTCATTATTGCCCCTATTGAACTTATGTTATTGTATTTGTTTGATTGTTCTGACGGAAAGTAAACCAACCACTTAAACCAAACATCTGTAATAAATCATATGTAATTACAACCCCGCAACTTGCTCTTATAACCGTGTTACCTATTGTTATTATAGCATTAAGCAAGTGGTATTTCCAGGTCCATATCAGTAAATCAGCTATATCTTTAGTAGTCTTATTTTATTTAGTATATTAGTCAGCAATGCTTCAAATGTATTGGAGCGCATCGCCAATATATAGCATTCGCCACGCGTACACCAATTGCATATTATTTAGAATATGGAAATATTCATACCTTGCATACATATTGGAAACAACAAGGGTGCTTTGGGCGTGTCGGTGTACAGTGTGGGAATGTACTGCAACCAAATAAAGCAAACATTCCAGCCCAATAATAGCATCTCATTGGCACATCGGGATTATATATCGAGACGTTTGTGTGTGTGTGTGTGATATATAAAATATCCTACATCTCGTCATCATAATTATATATTATTGTTTTTTTCCAAGATTGACGAGGACTTAAGTATACCAATGTATATGCAGTATATATCTATATATGAACCTATTTATTTAATCGTTTTTATCTATCCATGTATTTCGTCTCTCTCTCTCTCTCTCTCTCTCTCTCTCTCTCTCTCCTTCTCTCTCTCTCTCGGTCTCTCTCTCTCTCTCTCTCTCTCTCCTTTGCAATGTGCTGGTAGTGTAGTATGTGGTCCAGTAATATGTACTGATATGGGTACCAGGACTATGTGTTTGTATGTGTAGAAAGAGAGAAACTAAACCTAAACGTATGTGTGTGTGTATGGGTGTATGTGTGCGTGTGACATTATAGGTAAGTTTACTGTTATGAGAGTACAATTGTGTGCGTGTGTGTGTATGTATTATGAAAGAGGCAACTTACACCACCACTCTGGATATTGGTGGTAAATTCCGGATATTACTCTTCCTCTCTCCCACTCACACTCTCTCTCTCTCTCTCCTTCGCAATGTGCGGGTAGTGTAGTATGTGGTCCAGTAATATGTACTTATATGTGTACCAAAAGCATGTGTTTGTATGTGTATGTGCGTGTGTGACTGTATGTGTGTGTTTACTGTTGGATGTGTACGTGCGCGTGTGACTGTGTGTGTGTGTGTGTGTTTACTGTTATGCGAGTAAAATTGTGTGCGTGTGTGTGTATGTATTATGAAGGAGGCAACTTACACCACCACTCTGGATAACAGTGGTAAGTTCCTGATATTAATCTATCTGTCTCTCAAGCCTCTTGACAGAATGTTGGCTCAATACAGAAGACAGAGACATTTTAGCAGAGTATTCACTTCCCGGTTATGTAATGTTTGAGAAAAGCCGAATAAATAAAAATGGAGGTGGTGTTTTACTTTTTATCAAAGAGAGTCTTAACCCGACCCTCCTGTCAAAACCTCAAATTGTGAACGTAGACACATCCTTTGTGCTAATAAAGAATAATAAAGGTACAAAAATAATACTTGCAATAATGTACAGACCTCCAGCTCAACCAGTGAAAACTGACGGAGAAATTTACAAACAAAGTGCAGATGTATGTAACCCACAACATAGCATAATATTTGGTAACTTTAATTTACCTGTGACGCAAGTGGGGTTATACTCTTACTTCACCCTCTGGGCATGATTTGCATGCGAACTTGCAAAAGAGTTCGCTCTATTAATTTCAGTTTAAAGTTTACTTGTAACGAACCAAATAGCAGCATCAAGAAAGTCCCTAATTTCAAGAAAGCAAACTTGTGTAAACTTAGAGCCATGTTTAAAGAAAATGACTGGGGCTTTCTAATGATGTCGATAATTCTTAACAAAAACAACATAAATACATTTTGGGAATTATTTGCAAACACTTACCTAAAAGCAGTGCAAGACTGCATACCATCGAGAATACGGCGTACAGGATAATAATGATAAACCCAAATGGTGGAATAAAGAGATTTCAGACTGTTTGCTTGTTAAACAGATTGCTAATGATAGATTAAAATCCTTAAAAATACGAAAAACAGATTAAATTTGTAGAACTACGACGCAAAGTAAAAAAGTGAATTAACCCGGGAACGGCAAGAACACTCTTAAGAGGTTTTGGTGGGCAAAGGCAACATTCCTCTTAGGAGGTAAGTCCTAAAAAAAAGCCTTTTAAAAGGCCCTAGTAGCACTTAACCCTTATTTAGCGGCGAGCAACATAAGTCGAGTTAAATAAAGCTGGACTATGTGGCGGCGCTCGACATAACTCGAGTGGCAATTTCAGCACGTAATGTGGCTGAGAGAGAGAGACAAGTGGTGGCATGAGACTAGCGAGCGTATGACTGCTCCAGACCACCGCGGCGAACCTACTGACACAAATGTCAGCTCCCTCCCTCCCTCTCTCACTCGCTACATACTCAATTATGTACTGAAAGTACCGAATTACCTGCTTTTTGCACTCGCGTTGCACGGTTATTGCAAGAAACCTATCCATCATACAAGGATCGTTATGGTGTCATTCGAAAGCTCTGTTTATGCCCTTTCAGGGATAGGTACTTGTTTTACGTTCTGGGTCTTAGTTAGGCATGAAATGATCACGTAAACAGCCCTATTTTGGCTAAAAACACCCCGCTGTGCGGTACACATAAATAAACCGCATAGGCCGCTCGTAAGGTGTTAAAACAAAAAAAATGGTGATTAAGTGAGATATTCCCCTCCGTACCTTCTATCACTCCTCCACTTTTGTCAAAACCCCCTCCTTCCCCCCACCCATTCAACTATCACCTATTTTTCCTCTTAGTCCCTTGTTTATCGGTGTATTTACCATACCAATATCTCCAAACCGGGTCCCAGGTGTGGCCTTGCGTGTCTAATGTGTGGGGAAAGTGAGAGAGAGAGAAAGACAGGCTTCAGTCCTGCCTCTGGTCTTCAGCGTCTGCTCCACATTTCATGAATAAACGGTCGGCAATAATTCTCGATTTCCACTAGCCAAACCTATTCCCACTTTAGTAGAGGACCCTACAATAGGTCCCGTGACCAATTTTTCCTGAGCAAGGTTTGATGATTGATTTTAGATGATTAAGAGGTGCTGAACAAAATAAGCCGGGGTCCACCTCTGAAAAGTTTGGGCTAACTCGGGCAGCAGGCGAAATCCAAGATGGCCACCGCCAAACTTGAAAGCGCTATAACTCAGGGCCTATGTGGGCTACACATGGGATCTTGGTGTCTAAAAGTCGGTTTGTTGACCCAGGGGATCTAATCTAGTAGTTACATTTTACAATTTCAAAAAAATTAAGGTCTTTTACAAAAACCCAAGATGGCCGCCATTAAAATATGATACTTGCATATCTTTGGTTATACAGTAGCTATATGGTCTGCTCTTAGTGTCTAAAAGTAGGTTTTTTATATGTCAAGGAATCTAAATGTGAGGTTAGAAATGTGATTTATTGATGATGAGCATCCTCATACTTGCAAGATATTAAATGTTGATGATATGATGGATGAACATTACGCACCAAACCATCGACACTCTTTAAGCATTTGCAATTTCATGTTCGGAGTTCATCACTGAAAATTGGCATTATAATTTGTAATTCCAGGTCACAGAAGCTACGTGTTATGATAATTTTTAAACAATTATATATTATCACTGCACATTATTTAACATACATATACCATTAACTATGTAAATTGATACAAAACCCAATGTTGCTGTATTTCACACATAGTGATGTTATACTTTTTTTTTCTTGCAGGTTTATGGTCCGTTTACTAACCCCCCCTAACATTGAGAAATCAAGCAGGGGACGGAAGCGCCGCCGAGGGGGTTGACCCTAGTCAAGGACGTTGCATACGGTGTCATGATTGGAGTGCTTTTTTTTTTTACGAAGACCGGAGTAACATGAGCTCGGAAGCGTGGGAAAGAAATACAAGATTATGCTAAGCAATCGAATGGACTTGAACAGTATTGAACAGTTTACAATAAAATTGTATGGGACAATGGACCCGATGGCATATACCTCCCTAAATTGTGTAAGGGGGTAAAGCTGTTTGATACCCATAGACTTGAATTAGCCATGAAAAGAGAGAAGAAACGGAACGAAGAACAAGGATGTAGCCTGTATTGTCTAGTCAAGATCTGCTCTTTGCTTCTGCTTCCCATTCCAGTGATCAAAAGAGGCATTGCCCTGGTGCTGACCTCCTGGATTGGTACACAGAAAAGACTTGTTGTGCGTTTGGTGCATGAAGCCTGACGATGTAGAACGCACTCAAAACAGAGACAAACTGGGACACCATGGAGCAAATTAAATGCTTTGGAATGCGTTCAAGTGTCACACTGTACACTTGGAAGACCTTGTGATGAGAGAACGACTTGTTCTACTCTCAAGGGACTATAAGGAAATACTGAGTAAGCTTTGGCTTGGCCCACCACAATGTGATAAAATCCAGCACAATTAACAGATATGTTTCATAATGAGTTTTCAGGACCTTACTTGGCTTCCAAGATCGACCCCAGAAGAACCTGAGTTCATTTGTTGTATGACACGTCAGCTGGTGGAAGTTATGTTGAGTCTGCTATTCAACTGCTGGGGGTGCATAAGTGATGAACACGCCTCATCAAAATTGTAGCAAAACGCATCAAAGCTCCAGCATATATTTTACCAATTATGTTCATGGGCCACCTCATGTTGACGAGTTAGTTCAACCACCTTACGAGCGGCCTATGCGGTTTATTTATATGTAAAACCAGCCCATGCGGGGTGTTTTTTTTTTTTTTTTAAGTAGCCAAAAAAAAAAAAAAAATAGAGGCTGTTTACGTGATCATTTTTCATGCCTAAATAAGACCCAGAACCGTAAAACAAGTACTCAAAAACTATCCCTGAAAGGGCATAAACAGAGCTTTTCCGAATGACACCATAACGATCCTTTTATGATGGCTAGGTTTTCTGCAATAACACGTGCAACGCGAGTGCAAAAAGCATGTAATTAGCCACTTTCCCCCCGATACATATTCCTTATATAGCTAAGTGAGAGAGGGAGAAGTGGAGCTGTATTCCGTGTCAGGTATGTTCGCACGCGGGTGGTCTGGAGCAGTCATACGCTCGCTATACTCTCCTGCCACCACTTGTCCTCTCTCTCCTCAGCAACATTACGTGCTGAAATTGCCCACTCGACCTATGTCGAGCGCCCAGCCACATAGTCCCAGCTTTATTTAACTCGACTTATGGTGGTGGAAGCCGCTAATTACAGGGTTAAAGACAGAGGAGGAATCCCACACATCTTTTATTCTCAATTGATAGCATTGTCTAAGAAATCCTAGTGGATGAATCAGAGTCATTATGATCCTACTGTTACTGAGTCTGTCATCATTGCTCATACTCACACATGGCAGAATTTCGAACACCATTCAAGGGTAAACCTATCTGTAACTCTGCATGGGTTAACCAGGAGTTCGAGAAATCATTGATGCTGATGAAGAAATTCGGACTTTGTATCAGCTACAAGGACAATCTTACATCTGTATAAGCTTGGGCCAATGTTTTACATTGAACATAGCAAAAGATTGTCTCAGAGGAACTTGGCTGTTGGTGTCCCAGGATCTGCCGTGATTTGACTATGATGACTTCAAGGATGACAGATTGAGCTGGCGCAGACACATCTCATCGAACAAATGTCCATGTTTTGTTCAGCCACAGGATCTCATACATGTTACTCTTCTGATGAACGTCCTAACTCTAAAGAATCCCCCACAACGCAAGAATTCAAACAACTTTGTGCTGACCAACATGCAGTGAAGTCATACAAGACAGTTTTCCCACAACGTGGCATTCCGACTATCAGACCAGAAGCTCAAATAACTGCCCCGCTCAGGATACACCTAAGAATTCAACAACAGAGAAGATGTCTTATTCATGTGCTGTAGTACGACTTGATTGATGAAACCAGAAGCAAAAACGTGTAAAAGAGCAAACAGTTGGGGGGCTTTTGCTGGTTTCCAAGCAACATGTTCATCCACCAGTAATTCAAAGCAAACCATATTACTTTCTGACTTTCCCAAGCCCCCCAAATAAGACAATAGTTCATGAAGTTTTGAATAGGATGGTAACAGCAGCTAGAACCAAACACATGCACTTTCATAACAGCTATGTGGGTGATCAATCAGTGTTAATTGCCCTACGCTCGTGCCAGATCCGATATGAGCATCCTCCACACTTCAACATCATCTTACACTAGCATGGGGTTCCATTTCCACATTTCATTGATCCTTCATGTATGCCCATGGATAAACTCTTCCGTGGCTCTGGATTGTCCGCTATTCTTGTCACAGCAAGGAGTAATTGCAGAAGGCTCTGTATACCAGACACAAAAAAACTTGCGAGGAAAGCACTACACACGGGTATCAACTGTCTGCGCCTAAGGTTATGAAGCCCCTATGATGCGACTAGTCCAACAGCGCATTGAAAATGAGGCAATCACTTTCTGAGGACATTGAAGTTCCATCTGGCCATTTTTGCGAGATCCTTCATCATCCCCACAACAGTGTCAGGATAGCTACCAACTATTGGAATCTAGTTCCCTTCCATTCTAAATGTTGTAGAAGAGGAGTTTAGCAAATTAAAGAATTCGGAAAGCTCCCATGTCTAAGTATATGATATCCATTCCTTGAGATGACATAGATACTGATGATGAATCTACATGCCCTAAGGACACAGAACTGGGAGGAATTCAAGTCTTCACTACGCTTAATAATGTTACCGTGGATTCAGATATATGACAATGACACGTATGGAAAGTGGATAGTGGAATACTGGCTAGAGCTTAAGAGCCTTCCAGAGGAGAGAGCAGCCATACATGATAGAAGGTTCTGTTTGCTCAATCTATCTCAGGAAAACCCTACTCATGCTTACCTCTTGATCTCTGTATAGAAATGCCCATGAACAAGGGATCAAAATTGAAAGCAGGGTGGCGAAAAATACATTAAGAATGTTGAAGATGCTGCTGACAGATTCCCGGAATGTCAACACAGTAAACCGAGTGGAGATCGTTTCTACATGCAACTGCCAACATGATATATCAGAACAGAACCATAGTGAAACAACATCACCGCGTCTGCAACAAGATGAACAAGCAGTACACGCCATCAATAGTTGGCTTACTGAATTTGGATGTGACCCCTTTTGACATGAAGAACACCAATTTACGATCACTACACTCTGGAGAACTGGCATCGGCTGCTCTCATTGATGACTTTGAGTTCTGCTAACATGGCTGGAGAAAATCCTCTTTAGAAAATTTTGTCAATGATAGGAGGCTACGTGATAACGTTCCCTTCTATTCAACTATTCCTCGAAACACAATACGAAATTTCAGCAATCCCCCACTAAACACAGATGAGCAACCCCAACAAGGCTACCCAATCTAGGCAATGGAGAATAAGGGGGGGCAATGGCCTCCATCATTGCCCTGGCCTGGAAAATTATGATGAGAAATTCAACCTTACAGATGTTATGGAATACAGAGTAACTGATTAATGTTTTGCCAATTTTCAATGTCAATGGGACAATGAGGAAGACCCAGACGTCAAATATGTTGAAAGGTTCCACAAGCAGCCCATTGATCCACTGCCTACTGAATACCTTGCCATACGAGATATGAGTTTCACATGGCGCCTGTCAACACCGTCAGTAGAGGACCGTACAAGGTGTGATGGGACCCACTTCACATGGCGAGATTATGCAACCAAGATGTGCTCCATCATGCATGGCTAGACACATGGATGCAGCTCAGATTTGCCATTTACAATCAAAGACAGTGAAAGAAATGCCCGCTCCACCATCTTCTCCAACAGGATATAAAAATGTCTTCATCAGACCAAACGAACACATTCCCATCCCCTAGGTCATTCCAAGATTTCTGTGTCCAACTCGGGCCAAACAAATTAAGCTTACAAGAATTCCTTCAGGCTGAGTTTAGTGTGATTTGCAGGAAATAATGCAAATTGTTCGAATGATGTATTCTGTTGGCCCCAAACTGTTTGAGTTTATCTGAATGTGAAAGAATTGTAGACTATGAATGTGAACAAGTTGAAGCTGATACGGTCTTATTCTATATCTACTCAAGAATTAGAATTGCGTGAATTCAGGCTACAGTGATCATCGATGCGGAAGATACAGTGGTTTTAGTTTTTGGCAGCATATGTTCCGAACTCCGTTTGGAGGTACTTTTGGCAATCAAACGTAAACAGAATATCATAAATTGTCAGACATTGTGTCCTAAAGAATATGGCAGATCTCAATAGTCCTATTGCATGTCTACCAGTGGTTGTATTACAACAAGCATCATTCTTATGGTCATGGCAAAACCTGCAATCTATGATAACGTGGGCTTTCTTCTCCTGAATCCAAAACTCTCCTTCAATCTATTGGAAAATCGCTTCTCTGTCACAGAAGATACTCTAGATGCAATGGCCACAGTCACGATTCAATTCGTCTACAAAGATCAGACCAGCATTCTCTAGGAGATGCACGTGCTCGGAAATGGAAACAGATGAAGAACAAATCAACACTCACCTACCCCCATATAGTGATTCCCATGATTCTTAAAGGGACATGTGCCAACTATCAAACATACATGCTTTCTAAATTATGATAAGGCCGATCCCCCACCTTCTCCCCTGGACCATGGATGGCCAATTGAAAACGGCATGTGCAAAGGCAAAGCGCTATGGACATCTGGGGTGGATGTCCATATCGCGTTTGCCTTGTCACATGCCGTTGTTCAAATTGTCCATCCATGGGTCCAGGGGAGAAGGTGGGGGATCGGCCGTCTGAAGTGTACCAACATAAAAAAACATGTATCAAGAAGACAGTTACTCAGAGAGAAGTGAATCAGATGATGATGATGACATTATGATATTAACTCGGATTAAGACTAATCGAATAATTTTGGTGACATATTAAGCCATATGTTTGTTGTTCATGTCCATAACAAAACAAAAAATATGTAATTATGTTATTTCCTCATTTATATATCGTTATTTCTGACTTCCAATTTTAGATTCCTTGGCATAAAAAACCTACTTTTAGACAAGCTAAGAGCAGACATATAGCTACTGTATAACAAAAGATATGCCAATTATCCATATTCTATGGTGGCCATCTTGGATTTGTTTTCTCCAAAAACTTAATTTTTTGAAAATTTAAAATGTAACCACTAGATTAGATCCCTTGGGTTCCAAAAACCATTTTTATACACCACGATCCCATGTGTAGCCCACATATGACCTAAGTTATAGCACTTTCAAGTTTTGTGGTGGCCATCTTGGAGTTTCGCCTTCTGGCCGAGTTAGCCCCAACTTTTCAGAGGTGGACCCCGGCTTATTTTGTTCAGCACCTCTTAATCATCTACAATCAATCAATCAAACCTTGCTCAGGAAAAAGTGGGTCACGGGACCTATTGTAGGGTCCTCTACTACTTGTTTTAATTGCTGTTATAATTTACTATTTTCATATTAAACGTAATATAGGCACATATGAATAAGTAAACGATATTTATCGTAAAATTACGATTTTAGGCTGGACTTAGGCCTAATATGGCCGGGCCAGTTATAGGGTCTTCACTATATAAAGCTTGCACTAAGCGGGTTAAGCAAAGTAAAATGTTCCCTGGGAGTTACCTGTTCCAAATCCAAGTAAAACAAACCCGAAAGAATGATAATGTTATATCAGAAAGAAAAAAGTATTACTACTTCAACTGTTGGATTGTTAGTTTGATTAAAATGGAGAAATACTCAAAAAACGTAGTACAGTACAATTTAATGAGTAAAGCCCTCAATACGTTCTTTGCATCACGTTTTTACACCAGAAGAACCTCATTGATATCCCTACAGCATCGGCCGATTCAGATTGAATAATTCTGATGTTCTAAGCAATATCACCATTACAGAGAGAGAAGTATTGAAAATGTTTAGTTAAACTCAAGGTAAAATAAATGCCTGCCCTGATACAAGCTCACCTAGAGTTCCAAAGGAAGCGAAGGTTGAGCTCTCCAAACAACTGACATTGCTCATTCAATAAATCTTTGCCGTCTGGAACTATGCCTGATCAAATGGGAAAGCTAGCCAACGTAACACCGATAGTAAAGAAAAGGCAGTAAATCCCTACCTAGTAACTATCGTCCAATTAGCTTCACCTCAGTTGTATGTAAAATGCTTTTTTTGTTTTTTGTTTAAAGACCTCCGTCTACTTATTGTGAAAAACCTGCTATCCTCCGTCAAATTGTGGGGTTGAGGGAGTGAAAGGGGGGGGACAGTGAATGACAGAAGGATACATGTTTTTCAGAATACGTGTTTGCTATCCTTCCAAACGCGCCGAGCACCTGTGTAAAATGCTTGAAACACTCATAAGGGGGGACAGAACCTCTGAAATCACTTAGAGGAAGATAAACTTCTTAAAGATACTCAACACAGCTTTCACATAACAAACGTTCCCCCGCTTACCAAAACCTTTTAGGACTTCTCTTCTTTCCACAACCAGAAATAACCTCAACCTCTATGATGAGAATAAGGCTGTATCTCTTATATACCGGTATTAGATTTTCAAAAGGCCGTCGACAAAAGTTCCATTCCACCGAACGTTTTACTGCTATAACTTAAAGCTGCATGGAATAAACAATCGTGGGTGTTGAAATGGCTAGAAAATTGGCTCAGTGACAGCATGCAAAGAAGTAGTCCATAAACGGTATCGCAATATCTAAAAAATGGGAAATGGGCCAATATAAGTACAGGATAACCGCCAGGGCTCGGTACTAGGACCAATTATCTTTCAAATTTTACATCAATGACATAGATGAACAATCTCAAAATTTGCTCCCTGAAGATACAAAAATTGCAAATAGCGTACTCTCACAAGAACAAGTTTGCGATATGCAACACAATCCAGATAAGTTATTTTGGGCCCAAATTTGGCAATGAGATCAATGTAACGTACTACATATAGTATACTGAAATGAGAAAGCAAACTATTCGATTAATGGCACTCAGCTTAAGAATGTAAAACAGAGAACCCGATCGGGGAGTAACAATATCGAGTAACCTAAAACCCAAGTCCCAAATGTTCTGCGTTTGTTAAGAAGGCAAACAAAATAATTGGCCTTATAGTCAGGAATCATTTGAGCATAAATCCAAGACGTTATCGTAACTCTTTACAATTCCATTATATCTCCCCCTCTTCTTGCATACTGCGTTCAATCCTGGTGCCATTATTTACCAAAAAGTTATAGACAAGCTAGAACGAGTTCAACGTAGAGTTACCAAAATTGATACCTAGCCTAAAGAACAAACCATACGAGTAGCGTATTAGGTAATTAAATTTATATACTTTTAACCCAGCGCCAGATTAAGAGGCAACTTAAATAAAGTGTTCGAAATCATCAAGGTCCAATCGACAATATGAACTGTAGTAAGTACTTCACTATCAACCTAATCTAATTACACGCTGGGAAATGTTTGCACCAATTTTTCGTAAAGCTTTTAACGCACAGCAAGCACCGAATTCTAAGAATTTCTTCTTCAATTGAGTTGTCAACTTGTGAAATGGGCTTCCCAAAAACGTTATAGACGTTATAGTGTTACAACCCAAAGTTTGGAGAGACTAGTGGAACTAGCTTAGTTAAAGATTTGGCCCCGCCGGAGTCTAGAGGGTGACCTTTAGGTTGAA
>CM064547.1:21215732-21231991 GCA_032716605.1 Paralithodes platypus | reverse complement strand
ACTGAAAGAGGGAATCTACTGTTCATTACGAATTAGTTTCGGGAACATTATTGTATGAACAAGTAAAAGTAAATAAGTTTAACATTCGTCACTGTATGTTATAGAACGTCACCTCCTCCCATTGTGTCCTACCCTTTTAACACTACGACAAGCTCCCTCCCTTCCCATCAAGCTGCGCCATCTATGGGGCAAAATCTTCGATTGATTCAGGGAGGGGAGTGTGAGATCTTACTATATTCAGAGCGAACAAACTACACAACGGATTTACCCAAACCCTATGACTGGGTGGCCCACGCGGAATTGCGGCCGAGTGTACATGTATTATGTGATTTTTGTATTATGTTTTGTAAAAGGTGTAGTCTGTTGATAGTTCACTATGTTCTTAAATAAATTACGAGATAGCGATATATATTTTTAATTAGATGTTTCAGTTTCTACTTCTAACTGTGAGGTTTCAGTATTTTTTTATAAATGTCAAACTTTTAAATATTAATATAGAATGGATTGTAATTGTTTATTAATTTTTAACTAACTTATTTGTGATCCCGTTGTTCCTTCTGTTATGAGTGTTTACTCTTTTTTAGGGATTATATGGTACTCGTGAAGATGGCTTAATGTAAGCCGAAAATTCGAGAATAAAGATGGGTCCAGGCGTCTTATCCCTACTGATCCTACTATTATATATATATATATATATATATATATATATTTTCTTTAATACATACGAGGTTGAAAGAAATGGCAATTTCTGCGTTGGAAATTTTATTATTCAAAGTTTCCAGGTCTCTGATGAGTTTTCGCTGGGTGGCAGGAAGTAGATGAAGGAGATGAGCAAAATTCATGGTGGTACAGGGTTACATTAAAGTACATGATGATACAGGATATACGACGCGTTTCACTGGACAACCAGCATTATCAAGTAAGGAAGGAATGATATAAAAGGTAAACAGGAAGGGTATATATAGAGGGTGGAGGATCAGAGGAGGCGGAAAACAGGGGGCAAAAGTCTGCTATTGGTGGAAGGGAAAACTAGGAGAGAAAAAGGGGGTAACCGCTTCACGCATGCGCACTGGATGCGGGATGGTGGTCGATAGGTGGGGTCGAAGCTGATTGGCTGCGTGTCGAGGGGCGTGGCCTAAGTTGTGTGGCGCCTGCAGAAGACGAAGCTGAAGGAGGTAGCGCGGGGGGCTGCGTCAAGGGCACCGGGGGGCGAGGAGGGGTGTTAAGTCCTGTAGGGTAGTGCCTTTTGGCAGAAGGAAGGATCTGAAGGTCCAGAGTTTGGTTGTTGATGTTGGGATGTAAGGCTTGGATATATAAAGCTTCGAGTATAGGTAATCTCCTTGGGTCACTTCTTTATCGAGTATGGTGGTGTGTTTCTCTAACTCGTTGCGTGTGAGGTGAGGGTGGTTAGGGGTGAGATAGTGGTCTTTGATGGCTCCAGCCTGAAGGTGAAGAGTTAACCGACGTGAAAGACGAGTCTGCGTCATACCAATATAGGAATGAGGTCCACAGTCCTCATAATTACAGGTATGTTGGTAAATGACGTGATCGTCGGTCATCGGGCTCTTTATCTTGGTGGAGGCTGGTTTGTTGCGGAGAACGAGGTTGGAGGTCTTGGGGGATTTGTAATAAATTATTAATTTGATTTTGTTTTCCGGGTTGGTTGGGTGGACATGCTTGGAGATTATTTTTTTTAAGACGGCCTCGTCATTTTTGTGTTCAGAGCCGTCTTAAAAGAAATAATCTCCAAGCATGTCCACCCAACCAACCCGGAAAACAAAATCAAATTAATAATTTATTACAAATCCCCCAAGACCTCCAACCTCGTTCTCCGCAACAAACCAGCCTCCACCAAGATAAAGAGCCCGATGACCGACGATCACGTCATTTACCAACATACCTGTAATTATGAGGACTGTGGACCTCATTCCTATATTGGTATGACGCAGACTCGTCTTTCACGTCGGTTAACTCTTCACCTTCAGGCTGGAGCCATCAAAGACCACTATCTCACCCCTAACCACCCTCACCTCACACGCAACGAGTTAGAGAAACACACCACCATACTCGATAAAGAAAGTGACCCAAGGAGATTACCTATACTCGAAGCTTTATATATCCAAGCCTTACATCCCAACATCAACAACCAAACTCTGGACCTTCAGATCCTTCCTTCTGCCAAAAGGCACTACCCTACAGGACCTAACACCCCTCCTCGCCCCCCGGTGCCCTTGACGCAGCCCCCCGCGCTACCTCCTTCAGCTTCGTCTTCTGCAGGCGCCACACAACTTAGGCCACGCCCCTCGACACGCAGCCAATCAGCTTCGACCCCACCTATCGACCACCATCCCG
Source organism: Paralithodes platypus (assembly GCA_032716605.1). Taxonomy (NCBI): domain Eukaryota; kingdom Metazoa; phylum Arthropoda; class Malacostraca; order Decapoda; family Lithodidae; genus Paralithodes; species Paralithodes platypus. The sequence continues at coordinate 21,229,639 of CM064547.1, read as the reverse complement.
CATCCAGTGCGCATGCGTGAAGCGGTTACCCCCTTTTTCTCTCCTAGTTTTCCCTTCCACCAATAGCAGACTTTTGCCCCCTGTTTTCCGCCTCCTCTGATCCTCCACCCTCTATATATACCCTTCCTGTTTACCTTTTATATCATTCCTTCCTTACTTGATAATGCTGGTTGTCCAGTGAAACGCGTTGTATATCCTGTATCATCATGTACTTTAATGTAACCCTGTACCACCATGAATTTTGCTCATCTCCTTCATCTACTTCCTGCCACCCAGCGAAAACTCATCAGAGACCTGGAAACTTTGAATAATAAAATTTCCAACGCAGAAATTGCCATTTCTTTCAACCTCGTATGTATTAAAGAAAATGTATTACCTGGCTTTACCAACATATATATATATATATATATATATATATATATATATACAGTATATATATATACTAATACTCAAGGTTAAAGGTCAAGGTCAAGGAACAAAAGAAGAGTGTTAATCATTTTCTTTAAACTCTTCCTAGACTGTTTAACCCTTTGTGTACCGGTGATGTCTGTTTTATTCTTTTCTAGCTATTATTAGACGATTTTGTGGAGCTTATGAAGGATCTGTGGTAGTAAAAAGGGTTAATTAAGATAGTTGAAAGCCTGCTTATTTTATGGAGGCTCTTCATAAACTAAATACAATCGTCTTAATATCCAGTATGAAATGAAACCAACAGAACTGTACTCAACGGGTTACGTATCATCACCAAATTTTGCTGGCAAATTCGGTTGGTCAATGTAACGATTGTCCAAATTTTGTGATTTTGTTATTCAAAGGTCAAGGTAAATGGTAGAGGTCACAGATTATGGCCACTATTGTTTTCTTATATATATTTTAAACTTGAATTACACCATATTCAAAAAGCTACAAAATAGTGTTACGCTGACCTTATTATAGATAAATATTCAAATGGTTAAGATTAAATGTGATCATAAATGTAATTATATATAAACTATATATACTCCCAGGCGGACATGAACCACCAACAGTCAGGACGAGTGTCCATGCTATTATCCACTGCACACAAGTATCCTCTATCACGCCATGGTATAGTGAATTTAAGTATGGGCACTTGTTCTCACTGTCAGTGGTTCAAGTCCAGCTGTGAGTATACAAACATTTAGTAGCTTATGTGTATTTGCGATATATATGTACAGTATATACCGGTATATATAATATTTATTATATGCATATATATATATATATATATATATATATATATATATATATATATATATACTGTATATATATACTGTATATAAACCGATTTTACCTAAGAGATTCAATAACTACTTGCAAAATTCTAGGTTGCAGAGTTGCGTATGCATTTTTTTTTTTTTTTTTAGTAATGCGAAAACTGCACACCTACTTTATTATTATTATTCAGTCCAAAAACATTTATGGCTGCAGTGCATCTGTAGGCCCAAATGAATGGGCTACAAGTATAGACTAAATTCTGTGAAAACAGTGTGAGGCCCTACGCCCCCACAGTGAACCAGTCTGGCCCCAACTGTGAAATAGTAGAAAGGGGAGGCTGAACAAGTTGTATTCAGTTTGTTTGTTGGTGGTGGAGTGTTGGGGTTCACCCACATTGCTGGACAATGTGTAAAAGGAGAGAGTAGGATAGATACAAACAGAAATTGCAGTATTCTCTTAGCATCAACGAATACATTTGACATATTGTATGTCGGCATTCGAGATACGCTTTAACCTTACACAGTAGTTTATCATTTACAATATATATTCAAATGTTGGTCAACGTATATTATATCGTATGCATGGTGCAGGTAGCTTAATACAATTATATATCATCATCAAGGAACAATTTACCATTGGTTCATTTTCTTGACCTAACTTTTAAGGCTAAATTATATCTTTATCTTGGCCGACCATGACATAATGTGATTAATTAATGTTTTGAACAATAATCATTCAGATTAAAAGTATACCTTCATTTTGAACTGTGGATATTAACTAAAATAGTCAGTAATGTTTCCAGGTAAAAGGTAACTAGCTTAATGAAGCTGTTGGAATTTGGATTTAACTTTTCATCTGTAGGCCTACTTTTAATTTAGTATTCGCGCTGGGTCATGTGCCTAATCTGATGTCCGTATCATCAGAAAACAGCAGCACAAGCAACTTCAACTCATCCCCTTCCGTTATCATGGGTACACCAATGTTCACTGCTCCTCATTGTATTTATTTCATAACTCCATCCATATATATACAGAACAACCCTGGGGACATCACTCACCCTTCCTTTAACCCAACCTTCAGATCAATGAACTCGCTCTGTTCATTATCCACATGTACTGCTTCCCTTGCACCCTTATAAATGCTCTTTACTAAGTAACCAGCTACTCCGTATAGTCCCAAAACTTTCCACAAACCTTCTCTATAAACTCTGTCATAGGCTTTTCCAAATTAATAAAGGCAGCATACAACTTTTGCCCCTTCTCTTGATATTTCGCAGATACACATCTCAAGGAAAACATCTGGTCTACACACCCTCTACCTTTCCTTAACCTCAATAATACACAATATAGACATACAATAATAATTCACAATGCAGTACAATAAAGGAAAATAAGTAGAAGAAGAATGTGAAGCTTATATCTAGAATGTCAAAAAGGCTACAGTAATTGTACCTATCACAAATGCAGAACATTCTTAAATGCGAACTAATAAGGTTAAGACAAAACGTTAATGCTCAAAATAACTCCAGACTTGCTCTGCTACTATACAATAAGGAAAACAAAAAAATATCCGGTATTAAGGGAAATAAGGAAGCAAGCCTGTGACAGACTCCACAGCACGTGTGCTCAGTATAGGGTCTGTCTCTGGAGTGAGCTACTGGCGTCAGTGGCGCTGCCGAGAGACTAGGGAGTCCTGGTGCCCGCATGGGGAAGGAAGGGCTCCAAGTGCCGCCAATCTACATAATTAAACTAGGTTATTAACACCTTACGAGCGGCCTAGGCGGTATATAATATGTAGCCACCAGCGGGGTGTTTTTAGCCAAAATAGGGCTGTTTAAGACCCAGAGCGTAAAACAAGTATCTATCCCTGAAAGGGCATAAACAGAGCTTTCCAATGACACCATAACGATCCTTTTATGATGGCTAGTTTTCTTGCAACAACCGCGCAACGCGAGTGCAAAAAGCATGTAATTCGGCACTTTCCCCATACAATTCCGTATATAGCGAGTGAGAGAGGGAGGGAGGAGGTGGGATTCGTGTCAGTAGGTTCGCCGCGGTGGTCTGGAGCAGTCATACGCTCGCTACTCTCCTGCCACCACTTGTCTCTCTCTCTCAGCAACATTACGTGCTGAAATTGTCACACGACCTATGTCGAGCGCCGCCAGATAGTCCAGATTTATTATACTCGACTTATGTTGCGCCCCGACAGTTATAGGTTAAGCTCCGGATTGATTCTGTGCCCTGTACCCTAGCATAACTTACTTTTGAAAAGCATATTCGTTCTTTCTCCTCTTCCATTTCCCCCCCCCCCCAAATTGGTCTGCTTCGCAAGGTTTATAAACAAATTGTTTGTGACGCCACAGTTATCAAGTCTTTTTATGCTTTTATGTTGCCACAATTCGAGTACTGCTCACCTGTCTGGTTGTCAGCAGCTGACTGCCATCTCAAGTTGCTTGACAGGTCACTAAATTGTATCAGTTTTATTCTACCTCATTTGTCTCTTGATCTGTGTCATCGACGTAAAGTTGGTGCCCTTAGTCTTTTAATTTAAGTTTTTAACAACCCTCAGCATCCCTTACATGGGGTTCTGCCTGGGCCTTATGTCCGGGCTAGTGCAACTAGATTCACAAGCAATCTTAATGATCTTGCCATGAGCCTGTTAATTTTTCTACTACACAGTTTTCACGGTGTTTTGTGCCGGCCATGGTTGACTTGTGGAATAAGTTGCCATATGAGCTAGTCAATTCAGCTCATATCTCCATTTTTAAGTCTAGAGTTAATTGTTTTTTGCAGCATTAAGTCTAATTTTTAACTTATTTCATTCTATTTTATTGTATTATATTTATACTTGATATCCTCCACTGCATAATATGTTATCTGTGCTTAATATATGTATATATACAGTATACAGTATATGTTTGTTTTTTTCCTAAGTTGCCGTAGTCTCTCTCCAGTGCCTCCGGGTGTTTTATGTGGATTCATCTTGCTGGTGTTTCTGCACTCTGGTTGGAGACTTCGGCATCTCATATAATAATAATAATAATAATAATAATAATAATAATAAATACAACTTGTGTACCAAACTTGTGTATTCTATGTCATTGGTGGGGTGATCACGGGATTGGGCCCACTTAGGTTAGGTTAGGTTAGGTTCCAATCCCGTCGGTCCAATCCCGTATGGGCCCTATTCCGTATGGGCCCAATCCCGTATGGGCCCAGATTGAACTAAGAAGTATATATGTCACAGTTAGCTATGTTCCTGTTGAGCAATATTAAGTTCTGAGTCTTCCTAAATAGGGATTATAAGAACACATATAAAGCGTGCTGGATTACAGAGTCGCTTAACAGTTGGTGAGCTAAGTCACCAATTTATAAATAAGAAAAAAGGTGTTATAGTTTTCTCGGAGGAGACCCTTGAGTATACAGTCCCTCCAACGAATGTGAAAAAAATCCTGTTTCACATCCTAGCACAAAAGATATCAAACTACTGAAGGTGGAATGGTAGCCCTTTGTTATAGAGAGGGACTTCAAATTCAAGTAATTAACCCAAGTGCTGAGACACTCATTCCGGAAGGATTTACTGGGCGAATGTGACACTCCTTCTGGTGGATAGTACATTAAATATACAGTATACCGGTATATATATAATATATATATATATATATATATAAAGTATAAACATAACAAAACTCAGGGCAAATGAAATGGGAACAATATGTGATTAGGTGGTATGTCTCCTTACCACCACTTCCTGTTCTCCCCATACATGTCTCAAACACCCCCACCCCCCCCTCCCCCCTTGCTCCCTCCACTATCACCCTCCTCATTTATCCTATATTTACCCTCCACCACTCTGTATAAATCCTCTGTCCCGTCTCAAATATTTGTAGGCACCCATCTGTACAGTGTACACTTCCCCTACCCCACTCCTCCCTCATAGAGGCATGAGACCAGCCTAGACCCACCAGTATCTCTGGCTGAGAGAAGCATACTTATGTCGCGCTTCCTCCTACCTCCCTCCCACTACTCCCGACACAAATATATGGTTTCACACTGGATGTTTCCTCTTTACACTTATTTTCTGGTTCTTCGATGTGTACCGGAGTTTTTTATGGATTAATTGTTTATCTTCTAATTCTTACCTCAGAGATATTTCCTTGGCTATTCTTGTAGAGTTAGATGATCACTGTAAATATGTTTATAAGGAAAATTGTAATGAGGTTCTTGGTTCAAGCAAACACTACCTTGTTGATTTTTTATTGTTTATTACCAAAAAAAATATAATTATGAAGCGGGGCTTTAGTTATTACTGTAAGGTTTGTGAAGGTACTGTATCTATCCTATGGGAAGTATGTGTAAGTTTAGACACTCCATTAAGAAAAGCAACTAGACAATAACTGAGCTATTCCTGTATTTTGTATTCCTGTAAAAATAATTGGATACATTAAGAATAGAGAATAACATATTAACACACACACTAAATAAGGTACAGTATCGCACTGTATACATCACTGTATAACACTATAGTCTACCTTAGCTGATAAGGGGTAGATGCTTCCTTACAGCCTGGTTCACACATTCAAGAGTAGGCGCCAGAGTCAAGTACGAGTGAGCGAAGAGTGACACTCTTCGTGGATCTTCGTGACTCTGGCAAGAACCAGCCCGAGTAAGGTCTCTGTTCCCGATTCACCAAAAGTCAACAAGAGTCAGTAAGTGTTCATCCAAGAGTCACTACGAGTCACGGAAAGACAACAAGAGTCACGAAGAGTGTAACACGAACCCAACACAAGTGTCATAAATTTGAAAAATAACGGTCAAATTCCAGGTTACGAAAACAAAGAGTCGGTACGAGCCAACACGAGTCAACAAGAGTGTAACAAGAGTGTAGCAAGAGTCAACAAGAGTGGAACAAGAGCCACAATGAGTACTCCCAAGAGTGGCCCTCATTGTGCAGGTGCCTGATTCACCCAAGAGTGTACAAGAGTCAACACAAGTTACAAAGACTTATGCAGAGTTCAACAAGAGTCACAAAGAGTCAACAAGACTCAACACGAGTCACGAAGAGTCAACAAGAGTCAACACGAGTCTACACGTATGTTCTTCGGACTCGTGACGGGGACAAGAAATTTCATGCATGTATGACATTTTTGGGCCACGTGGCGAGTACCCAGGACACACCCCGATACACGGAAAGTATACACGAGTGTAACAAGAGTCTACAAGAGTGTTGCAGAGTATTGACGAGTCATTGCCGAATAGCAAAATTTCATCACTCGTGTTGGACTCGGGCACCAACTCGTCTATGTGTGTGTTGTGACGTTAACCACTCCGTTAGAACCGCATGGCTTGTCCTACAGTGACTCGCTAGGATCGCCAGGGCAGTGGATGGGGCTACAGTTTGTGTATTAGAGTGTGCTTTATTTCATATGAAAGCTTGTGTCATGGGCAGTCCAGAAAGGCTCTTGTTTTCGCCCATGTCAAGGCTTTATATATTTAATTGTAAAGTATGTTTTATCCTTAACTAGTAATGATAAGATCAGAGAGAGAGAGAGTAGAACAGAGTGAGAGGGGGCGCGTAGTGTTTTTGCCCCGCTCGATGACGTCACAGCTGGCTGGCCTCGTGGGGATTGGTTGAGGGAGTTCTTTACCATGCTTGGTGACGTAATGTTTTGCTAGCTACTTTGGTAGTGGCTAGAGGACTTATAACCGCTTTTTTCCCACGCGGCTCGAGCTGGTGCGAGTATATATACAGTTCCTCGCCACTCTCTCCCTCAGATCTGGTTTCTAGAACGCACCCATCTTTTTCCCTTGCTACCTGTCACCTGCTCTGCACCTGAGAATCTTTTCCTCTGCCTATCTCTCTCATTTTCCATATCTTTCACCACCTTTTATTAATATTATACCCCCTCTGGTTAACTCTGCAAAATCAGCTTCATGCTGGCCAGTTGTATTGTGCATTAAGGTCTGATATAACCCATGTATGTTAGTTGTTAAGATAAGTGGATCACGAAGCATTGGTTGGCTTTCATAGTACCTTCCTTTAATTATTAGTGTTCTGCTGGATTAGATAATGCTAGACTAGGGGTCGGATATTATAAGGTATTGTTTCCTATGAGTGCTGGCTTTAGTTAAAAGCTGCACGACATACCTGAGAACTGGAGTTGATTGAGTAAATTCTAGTCTGTGTGCCATTGAGAGTAGAGCATGCACGAATGAGGGCTTTTTGCCTATACCATTCTGCACTGTTCTAGTCTCGATTGTTTGTCTTTGAGGTACGCCAGGAGAACGCTTAATACTTCGGTATTAAGGTTTCTCAAGAGAGCTACCCTTCCCTATAACGTAATATTTGACGCACAGACTTGAGATTTGCACTAGGCTATGCGGCATGCCATGCGCACCAGTATCTCGTATCATTGACTCTAGCTAGACTTTATCAATCATAGTAGACATTAAGTATATTAACCTAATTACTCTTTTTATGCATACCCATTTATTATTGCACAAGCATTTCGCAGCCTAGTTTGATGTATTGAGACACAACCGACTTAGGCTCTTTTTGTTGATAGGAATACTGCATTGTCGTGGCGATTATTATTATTTTTGTTGTGTTTAGGATATTCTTGGCTCCGACGGCATTATATATATTCTGCCTTTTTGTGTGCATAGCCTGCACGGGCATTGTTCCGCTGCCTGCCTTTTTGGGTTCCATTTCCGATACGAGCATCTTTATAGCATCTAACATTTAAAGAAGATTCCTTGTTAGTGTTGAAGGACTTTAGTGCACTTTCTTTCATGCAGGAGTGCCTGACATTTATTGATTAAAGTAACGTAAGCTGTAACTTCTCTTACCACCTTACTTTGCATACCATAACCAAGCACCTTCGGTTATAGGTAGTAATAGGCTGTTTTCACATAACATTAACCCTCCAGCCCCGGGGGCTATAGCTTGCGGTAACACCGGTACACCGGTAACACCGGTACCGGGTGTTTTGACGATCTTTGGCCTATGTTAACTACTCTGTAAGTCAATGAATATGTCATGTAATGTTGTAAATAAAAAAGAATAATGTTCCACAAACCTTCCTCTGTCGAATGGCGTTGAGTAGAGGTCTCTAGCCCCTCTGGTTGCATAATGGTGAGCGCGGGAAGACGAGTGCTTTTCGGCGGCAAATTCTTCCCGCGTTCGGACGCGTCGCCTCGGCCATGGCTACGACGCACCTAGCCGCTCGCCGCGCCAAAGTATTTATCTCCCTTAGACGATTTTAGTGTTTGATATTGAGAATGTGATGTTTATTTGATATTTTCTAGTTATTTTGAGGCCAATTATATAAAATATGTTTATTAGGGTATCACTGTCACTGATATTGCTAATTTTCACTCGATACCGTACATTTTATTAGTAATTGAGGTAGCTTATTGTTGTATTAGGCACTGATTATTCGTTATCACAGGTGTTTATTATACTTTGGCCATCAAATATTAGGTCTTGTGTCACTTTCACTTTGACAAATATGCTTTAGAGTGTCACTGTCACTGATAATGCTCATTTTCACTCGATACCGTACATTTTATTAGTAATTGAGGTAGGTTATTGTTGTATTAGGCACTGATTATTCGTTATCACAGGTGTTTATTATACTTTGGCCATCAAATATTAGGTCTTGTGTCACTTTCACTTTGACAAATATGCTTTAGAGTGTCACTGTCACTGATAATGCTCATTTTCACTCGATACCGTACATTTTCTTAGTAATTGAGGTTGGTTATTGTTGCATTAGGCACTGATTATTCGTTATCACAGGTGTTTATTATACTTTGGCCATCAAATATTAGGTCTTGTGTCACTTTCACTTTGACAAATATGCTTTAGAGAGTGTCACTGTCACTGATAATGCTCATTTTCACTCGATACCGTACATTTTATTAGTAATTGAGGTAGGTTATTGTTGTATTAGGCACTGATTATTCGTTATCACAGGTGTTTATTATACTTTGGCCATCAAATATTAGGTCTTGTGTCACTTTCACTTTGACAAATATGCTTTAGAGAGTGTCACTGTCACTGATAATGCTCATTTTCACTCGATACCGTACATTTTATTAGTAATTGAGGTAGGTTATTGTTGTATTAGGCACTGATTATTCGTTATCACAGGTGTTTATTATACTTTGGCCATCAAATATTAGGTCTTGTGTCACTTTCACTTAGTTATATGATTTGTAAACGATTTATATACAATTTATTGTGTCTTTTTTCACTGATTTCTATATTTCTATAGGTTCTAATCATATGAATGTCACTTGGTATATACATATGTGTCACTTTCACATATTATTATGGTGTAATTGTATTTGTATCAATGTTCTCATAATACATGACTTTTGTATTACAATACATTGGTTTTCTTCCACTTTTTGCCTATATAAATATAGTGTACATATTGTCATTTTATTTGGCAATTTCAGTATGATTATTAGAACTCCAGCTTGGAGTGGTAATCAAAGAAGCAATCTACAGCACAGAGTGCCACCTTGCACTCCACACACTCCAGGGTTGACTTTTTACCTGACCTCGGCTTCACCCTGCTGTTGTAGCAGACATGGCACCGCTTCTGCTGTGTTCTTCCGGATTCATTCTGAGGCAGGGAACCAAGCCTGTGCCTAGTCAAGTATTGAGCAGACTGCAAGCGGTCAATAACGGCGGGCCCAGGATGTGCCACTGCCCTCTGTGGCATAGCATACTTCTCCAGGAGCTCCGTCAACACCTGCTTTTGGAACCTCCGCAGGCTATTGAACTTCATGGGTGTGTTCACATTCCGAAGCTTGTATATGTTGTAGGCATTCAGAAACTGACATGTCCACCATATGCAGAAAGAACTTTTTGTACCATCTGCACGAGGTACGCAGGCAGTCAATGAAGCCTATCTGCATGTCGGACTTGTCCACCAGCCTCATGTTGATGTTGTAGTCCAGGACAGCATCGGGCTTGGTCACCCTGGCCTGGGTGCGGCGATCCACCTTGCCAGTCTCCACCATTTCCCCCTTGTGGATGGTGGTCAGGAGGTTGACCTTCCGCTGGTCGTGCCAGTGGATAGCCAGAATGGGCCCCGACTTCTTCTTGAACACATCACCTTTTTTGGTCTTTGGAGGGAAAGGTGGCATGCCCTTCCTTTTCCCTCGTACTGTGCCTACAGTCCCCGTCTTGCGCTCATGCAGGTACTGTGAGAGAGTGGGGGACGTGTAATAATTGTCCGTGTAGAGGACGTGATTCTTATGAAAGTAGCGGTCCATCATGGCTTGCACCACTGCTCCGCCAAAGCCAATGAGGGGGTCCACAAGCAAGTCCCCTTCCTTCCCGCTGTAGACCAGGAAGTCCAGGACATAGCCAGTTTGGCAGTCGCACAGCACAAAGAATTTTATGCCAAAGCGATGTCTTTTTGAGGGGATGTACTGCCGGAAGCTGAGTTTTCCCCGGAACAGCACAAGAGACTCGTCAATGACGACCTTGCGGAAGGGCTTGAAGTAGGAGGTGAAGCGTTCTCGCATCATCTCATACAACGTCCTAATCTTCCACAGCTTGTCTGGGAGGTGGACGTCAAGGTTGGTGACAAGATGGAGCGCTGCGAGGATATCAAGGTACCGGTCGCGAGACATATATTTCCCGAAGGCAGGGGTGGATATCAGATCATTGGTGATCCAATAGTCAGGCAACCTATGCTTCTTGACATGAGGCATTAGCATGGTGAGTGCCAGGAACACCATGAACTCATTATGAGTCACTGGGGTCCACTGCCTCATGTGGCCCTTGGTCACCTTTCCCAAAAAGTGGACCTGGAATTGGTGCTGCTTATTTGTCTCTTTGACAACATAGCCTACCACCTCCTCATCAAAGAAGGCCTCAAACAGTTCGTGTGGTGGAGCATTGGGGCCTGCAGGAAAATTGGGGGTAACGCCTGAACCCTCCAGTACCTCATCAAAAGCTGGCACATCAGGGTTGTATGCATCCTCATCAACTACGTCTTGCCACTGAAAAACGTAGAATGGGTCTTGTCTACGCTGACGAGGAGCTCCAGCTGGTGGCCCAGCACGCCCACGGCCAACTCGGGAGGCGCGCGCCCTAGGGCGGCGAGGGCGGCGGCCAGGGCGGTGGGCAGCACGACGGGCAGCACGACGCCGGGCCAAGCGGATGGGTCGAGGGTGCGGATGTCCATATAGTCATCGTCAGAGTGGTCATCTTGCCCTGACGGTGGACCTATGTAATCATGGCCAGAGTCTTCAGAGAGGTGCCCTTCATCATCAGTGGCCCCCACATAATCTGGCGGGGAACCAGTGATGCGTGGGCGGCGTGCGGGTGGGCGAGGTGGGGAAGGAGTGGCAGGTGAGGCTGTGTCCCCCCGAGGTCCCGGGCTCCTTGGCCTGCGACGAGTGACAGAAAGCAATGTTTCACTGTCACTAGGGCCAGGTATTGGTGATGCGAGCTCAAAGACTTCTTCAGGAAGACATGTTGAAGGCGGGAGAGGTGGGGAGGACCGTGGGGAAAGTTGCGGGGACGTATGGCTGGGGCCGGCCGGGGTGGACGCCGCGGGAGCCTCGAACAAAACTCTCTTACTTTTCTTAATTTTCTTGGTATATTTCCTACCTTTCCCCTTTTCGGCAGCAGTATGTCTCCTGTCGGGGGACCTAGGAGGCAAATAGGCCGAAAGTGTTGGGTCCTCAACCCTTGGCAATGGTGGGGGTGGTGGGGAAGAATGCGGGGCATCCGGGTCATCTTGGGTGGCGTGGGTAGATAAGGGAGACAATGGCGGACGAGAAGGGTCACCACGCTGACCCTCACTCACAGCCTCATCCTCACCAAGTAGTTTTGCTTGTTCCCTAGCTGCCGCAGCCGCCTTCTCAAGTATTTTCTGCTTATACAAATGTAGCTTGAAAGGCGATTTACCAGGGGAAGGGCTTGGCGTCGTGTCACTTAAGCGAAATTTGGTGAGTGACCTTGAACTCTCCCACTCGCTCACTCTCTCAAGTTCACTGTCTTTAGGTAAACCAGCTTCCTCAACAACTGGTACATCACCTTCATCACTCTCATCACTGTCATGTTCTCTCGCAAATCCCAGGAATTGCTCTTCTTTATCACTCTCATGGCCATAATCACTCGACTTATAATTACTGGAGTCGTCACTGACTTCATCATCAACATTATGCTTGGCATCAGCTCGCTCATAAAGTCTCAATGTCGTCTCAATACCTCCGGGAGATAACACATTTAGGCGATGGCGTCGGGGTAAGGCGCGACGAACAAGCAAGGGCGTCGTAGGAAGCACGGTATCGGACACAGCGGAATCACTATTTGGCGTACTGTCCATGATGGCGTCGGGGTAGATACTGTTGCTGTGGCGGAGTTTACGCCTGGTGGCGCCACCTACCGTCCCACGATACCGAAAATGTACGCGCGGCATTCGAAAGCACGCATGCAAGCAATGGGCGTTCAAGAGCCCTTCCGGGTTGCGCGGGCCGAGGTTGTTATGGGCGTTCAAGAGCCCATCCGGGTTGGAGGGGTTAAGCCTAGAGTAGACGCACATTTATTGAGAGTTTGATAGCCTATTATTGCATATAGAACTCTGTAGAGTATTTGTGTTCTTTGTTCACTGGGAATATACATCAGAGGTTGGATCTAGCGCTTTCCGTTGTAGCATTTATGCCATTACTAGTCCAATGAATAAGAGCCCTGATATATTTGATCCCCAGTCGTAACAAATGGCGACCTTACCTAGGATTTGGTGAACCTACATTTATTAACTCCCTCCGACATATTATGTTCCAATAAGTCCAAGTAGGCGCTTGACAAGTATTTTGGGTCTTGAATTTGGCTCATGAGTGTTGTCGAAGCCTTACATTTATCGCGATTTCCATCCACCAGAATGCTGTTTATTGTGATGTATCATATATCAATGGAAAGAGGAATATTTATAGTACATGATAAAATAATTTTTTTTTTAAATAAATCGAAATGTGAAAGTGTAAATGAGTCCGGAATACAATTATTTCCCATGCAATTGTCTTCACACCGTCCTAGCTCTAAATTGTGAGTGATGACCATATATTTTTTTTTGCTCAAATAATAGTATTTTTTCTCCTCTTTCCAAATCTGAAAATAGAAATTGTTTATCTTCAATAGTTCTCAAGCAGTGACCGAAAAAAAAAATATATGATTTTGATTTATATGGTTTATAACATTTTCAATTTATTTCGTTGCTACGAAGTGTATGGTTTTAAGTTTAGGCTGTATGAATACGGCAAATAATGCTGATGAGTATAAAACAAACTAGAAGTTCCTAGGACAAATACTTTTTGCGCTACGATTATTTGAAATGAAGAGCCAAAATGCGAATATTTACGCTTCACCCATCTCTGTTCCGGCGATGCTAGCCGGGTTCTGAGCTGTTTCCCACCTCGTGGTTGCGTTATTTGCTCGGATACGTATATAACTGTTTATATCACCGGAATCGGAAAATTGTGCTCTTTCCAATGGTGAAAACAAAAATAATATAGCATAATTGGTTCGCGAGCTATGCACAATTGTTTCCATGCAGTGACCGAAAAAAAAAAAAATCTGATTTTGATTGATATGGTTTATAACATTTTAGATTTATTTCGTTGCTACGAAGTGTATGGTTT
>CM064547.1:21125732-21210732 GCA_032716605.1 Paralithodes platypus | reverse complement strand
CCTGAGGGCTTACGAACTGCAACCAGAAACGTATCGTTTGAAGTTCCGAGGTGTAACTAAGGGAAGAGATAGCACCTTTTTGGAACACGCCCGGGACTTGTCCGATGCTATGGGGAACTGGCTCCGATCTGAGAAGGTCACAACATTTGATGAAATTAAGCAGTTAATGATGTTGGAGCAGTTCTTTAAGAGCACGGGCGGTGATCTAACTTTGAACTTAAAGGAGAAAAACCCAAGAACTCTAGTAGAAGCAGCAGAAATGGCTGATCTACGGCTGTCGTTGATTCGGGGTTGCGGGTCCTCACAGAAGTACGATGCAAGTGCTAGGGACCATTATCCTCCCCCTCCCCGTAACAATGACACATTTAAACAGAAGAGCAATGAAACTAAACCTGAAGCCAAACCTACCACCACACCGTATGTGAAAAGTCAGGGGCCTTTTACATCACAGTATAAGCCGAAACCGAAATTTATGTGTTTTAGGTGCCACCAGGAGGGTCATAAGGCAAATGAGTGCCCAAGTCGACCTCCTCGGCAGCCGTGTCTTTTGCTCACGGCATTGGAGTGTTCAAGAGGACATCGGAGTTTGTTAGATGCATTTCTTCCGAGGTAAATACACTGCCAGTGCAGAAGGATCCGGAAGGCTTATTCCCTGTCCGTGATGCCTTTAGTGACCACAGGGGACTCGGTTGTGTGGAGTGGGGGGGGGTAGAAGACATGAGGTGAGAATTTTGCGTGACACTGGGGCATCGCAAACACTGTTGAGAAATTTCACTGGTAAACCTGTCAATACGGCGCGGGTGGTTGTGGTTCAGGGAGTTAATGCGACAAGGTCATACCCGCTTGTAAGAATGAAGGTGGAAGTTGATGGTGTGACTCGTGACCTGGATGTAGGAATTGTGGAGAAGTTACCTGTTTGGGGCGTCGACCTCCTTCTTGGCAACGACTTTGCGGGGCCTACTTCTGAGGCTCCACCCTTAGTCGTTGTCGAGAAGCCGGCCGACGTGAGTAGGGAGGAGCAGGAGTGGGTTGGGAAGTGTCCGGGGCAGCCTATGGAGTGAGTTGTCACCGGAGATTCTGCATCCAGGGAGTCACATTCTGGTCAACAATCTTTAGATCAGCGGAGGAAGGGTACCGAGAAGGGGTTGGAAGTTGATGCGGTTGAGAGTTTAGTGTCAACGGACCTTCTCGGGGACTCATTATTAGGACCACATTTCGAGTCTGGAGAAGACCCAGTAACTGTTCCTGAAGGGGCAGAGGATGGGCTTAAAAAGACGAAAGAGTTGAAGGAGGGCAGTGATGCATTTGGTATAGAAGAAAAAACTAGGCTTGCCCCTATAGTGCAGCCGAAATAAACAAATTATAAACAAAAATCAAATAAAAAACTCTTTCTTTGATAGTTGAATTTTTTTAGTATGTTATAGCAGTAATTCTGAGTTGCACTCCTCTCAGAATGCTGGGCTAGAGAAGCTCGCTCTTAAGCAGCATAACTACATATAATTTAACCTATGGTGTTGGGGAGGGTTATAATTTTGAAAAATGTTTTGTTGAAGAACTGTGCCAGATATTTTACTGCCGCTGGGTGATGGGAAGTGGAGATATAGCATGGGTTCTAACCATCAGATTTTTGTGAGCCTTGGGGCCTCTGAGAACAATCTTGGGGGGGGGTGTGACGTTAACCACTCCGTTAGAACCGCATGGCTTGTCCTACAGTGACTCGCTAGGATCGCCAGGGCAGTGGATGGGGCTACAGTTTGTGTATTAGAGTGTGCTTTATTTCATATGAAAGCTTGTGTCATGGGCAGTCCAGAAAGGCTCTTTGTTTTCGCCCATGTCAAGGCTTTATATATTTAATTGTAAAGTATATGTTTTATCCTTAACTAGTAATGATAAGATCAGAGAGAGAGAGAGTAGAACAGAGTGAGAGGGGGCGCGTAGTGTTTTTGCCCCGCTCGATGACGTCACAGCTGGCTGGCCTCGTGGGGATTGGTTGAGGGAGTTCTTTACCATGCTTGGTGACGTAATGTTTTGCTAGCTACTTTGGTAGTGGCTAGAGGACTTGTAACCGCTTTTTCCCACGCGGCTCGAGCTGGTGCGAGTATATATACAGTTCCTCGCCACTCTCTCCCTCAGATCTGGTTTCTAGAACGCACCCATCTTTTTCCCTTGCTACCTGTCACCTGCTCTGCACCTGAGAATCTTTTCCTCTGCCTATCTCTCTCATTTTCCATATCTTTCACCACCTTTTATTAATATTATACCCCCTCTGGTTAACTCTGCAAAATCAGCTTCATGCTGGCCAGTTGTATTGTGCGTTAAGGTCTGATATAACCCATGTATGTTAGTTGTTAAGATAAGTGGATCACGAAGCATTGGTTGGCTTTCATAGTACCGCTTCCTTTAATTATTAGTGTTCTGCTGGATTAGATAATGCTAGACTAGGGGTCGGATATTATAAGGTATTGTTTCCTATGAGTGCTGGCTTTAGTTAAAAGCTGCACGACATACCTGAGAACTGGAGTTGATTGAGTAAATTCTAGTCTGTGTGCCATTGAGAGTAGAGTATGCACGAATGAGGGCTTTTTGCCTATACCATTCTGCACTGTTCTAGTCTCGATTGTTTGTCTTTGAGGTACGCCAGGAGAACGCTTAATACTTCGGTATTAAGGTTTCTCAAGAGAGCTACCCTTCCCTATAACGTAATATTTGACGCACAGACTTGAGATTTGCACTAGGCTATGCGGCATGCCATGCGCACCAGTATCTCGTATCATTTACTCTAGCTAGACTTTATCAATCATAGTAGACATTAAGTATATTAACCTAATTACTCTTTTTATGCATACCCATTTATTATTGCACAAGCATTTCGCAGCCTAGTTTGATGTATTGAGACACAAACGACTTAGGCTCTTTTTGTTGATAGGAATACTGCATTGTCGTGGCGATTATTATTATTGTTGTTGTGTTTAGGACATTCTTGGCTCCGACGGCATTATATGTTCTGCCTTTTTGTGTGCATAGCCTGCACGGGCATTGTTCCGCTGCCTGCCTTTTTGGGTTCCATTTCCGATACGAGCATCTTTATAGCATCTAACATTTAAAGAAGATTCCTTGTTAGTGTTGAAGGACTTTAGTGCACTTTCTTTCATGCAGGAGTGCCTGACATTTATTGATTAAAGTAACGTAAGCTGTAACTTCTCTTACCACCTTACTTTGCATACCATAACCAAGCACCTTCGGTTATAGGTAGTAATAGGCTGTTTTCACATAACATTAAGCCTAGAGTAGACGCACATTTATTGAGAGTTTGATAGCCTATTATTGCATATAGAACTCTGTAGAGTATTGTGTTCTTTGTTCACTGGGAATATACATCAGAGGTTGGATCTAGCGCTTTCCGTTGTAGCATTTATGCCATTACTAGTCCAATGAATAAGAGCCCTGATATATTTGATCCCCAGTCGTAACAAATGGCGACCTTACCTAGGATTTGGTGAACCTACATTTATTAACTCCCTCCGACATATTATGTTCCAATAAGTCCAAGTAGGCGCTTGACAAGTATTTTGGGTCTTGAATTTGGCTCATGAGTGTTGTCGAAGCCTTACATTTATCGCGATTTCCATCCACCAGAATGCTGTTTATTGTGATGTATCATATATCAATGGAAAGAGGAATATTTATAGTACATGATAAAATAAATTTGTTTTTAAATAAATCGAAATGTGAAAGTGTAAATGAGTCCGGAATACAATTATTTCCCATGCAATTGTCTTCACACCGTCCTAGCTCTAAATTGTGAGTGATGACCATATATTTTTTTTTGCTCAAATAATAGTATTTTTTCTCCTCTTTCCAAATCTGAAAATAGAAATTGTTTATCTTCAATAGTTCTCAAGCAGTGACCGAAAAAAAAAAATATATGATTTTGATTTATATGGTTTATAACATTTTCAATTTATTTCGTTGCTACGAAGTGTATGGTTTTAAATTTAGGCTGTATGAATACGGCAAATAATGCTGATGAGTATAAAACAAACTAGAAGTTCCTAGGACAAATACTTTTTGCGCTACGATTATTTGAAATGAAGAGCCAAAATGCGAATATTTACGCTTCACCCATCTCTGTTCCGGCGATGCTAGCCGGGTTCTGAGCTGTTCCCCACCTCGTGGTTGCGTTATTTGCTCGGATACGTATATAACTGTTTATATCACCGGAAACGGAAAATTGTGCTCTTTCCAATGGTGAAAACAAAAATAATATAGCGTAATTGGTTCGCGAGCTATGCACAATTGTTTCCATGCAGTGACCGAAAAAAAAAAAAAATCTGATTTTGATTGATATGGTTTATAACATTTTAGATTTATTTCGTTGCTACGAAGTGTATGGTTTTAAATTTAGGCTGAATGAATACGGCAAATAATGCTAATGAGTATAAAATAAACTAGAAGTTCCTAGGACAAATACTTTTTGCGCTATGAATATTTGAAATGAAGAGCCAAAATGCGAATATTTACGCTTCACCCGTCTCTGTTCCGGCGATGCTAGCCGGGTTCCGAGCTGTTCCCCACCTCGTGGTTGCGTTATTTGGTCGGATACATATATAACTGTATATATCACCGGAATCGGAAAATTGTGCTCTTTCCAATGGTGAAAACAAAAATAATATAGAGTAATTGGTTCGTGAGCTATGCGCAATTGTTTCCATGCATTGTTATTGTTATGAAAATATATGAGAATGTTTATACAGTTGTATATCTTTGCCACAACACCCTTTCCAACGAGAAGGGAAATGGCTCCTGGGTTGACACTGAAAAAACAAAATAAATAAGAAAGCCAGGTAATCTTCAGGTAATAAATTCAGAAATAGTTCTATTGTACAAGTAAATAAAACAAAGTAATGTATATATATATATATATATAAATATATATATATATATATATATATATATATTATATATATATATATATATAAATTATATATATAACAAGGTGTCAAACAAAATATATAGAATGGTAAATGGTAATGCTAGTGTATTTGTGTAGATATATGTATATATATTATATATAGCATGTATATATATATATATATATATATATATATATATATATATATATATATATATATATATATATATGGTGTCAAACCAGAGAAATATGTGCAAATTTCCAAGCCACCCAAAGAGGTACTGCAACTGGACTCGTATTTTTTTTAGAGTGGTTTCCCCAGGAGGCCTATATCCACTGTAGTGCAAAATGTAGTAGAAATTGATTTTTTTTTTTTTTTTTTTTTTTTTTTATGATGATGATGATGATGATGATGGTGATGATGATGGGTGAATGAAGGTGGGCCCCGAACCTCGGAAGTGATGATTGAATGAATGAATGAATTATATATGGGGGGAGGGAGGTATAATGGGGGAAGAGGGGGAGGGTGTATAATGGGGGAGGGAGGGAGCATAACTTAGATAAATACATAAATACGAATTATATATATATATATATATATATATTATATCAATCTACGATTAGAAAAATTAAATAAAATACAAATAAAAAATAACCTCCCCCACCCCCCAAAAAAAAAAAATATATATATATTACAGTATATATGGGGGAGGGGGGGAGGGGGGGGAGGGGAGGGGGAGGGAGGTTATAATGGGGGAGGAGGGGGTAAGGGGGGGGAGGAGGGAGGGAGAGAGGGCATAACATAGATAAATACATAAACACACATTATATATATATATATATATATATATATATATATATATATTATATCAATCTACAATTAGAAAAATAAAATAAAAATAAAAAATAACCCTCCACAACCCAAAAAAAATAAATAAAAAAAAAATTATAATATATATATATATATAAATATGGGAGGGGGGGAGGGGAGGGTGTGAGGGAGGTATAATGGGGGGGGAGCAAGGGGGAGAGGGAGGGAGGGGAGGGGGGGGAGGAATAAGGGGGGGGGAGGGGGCATAACATAGATAAATACATAAACACAAATTATATTATATATATATATTATATATATATATATATATATATATTAGAGCAATCTACAATTAGAAAAATAAAATAAAAATAAAAAATAACCCTCCCCAACCCCCCCAAAAAACAAAAACACATATGATATATATATATATATATATATGTATGGGGGGAGGGGGAAGGGGAGGGGGATGGAGGGGAGGGGAGGGGGCATAACATAGATAAATACATGAACACGAATTATATTATATATATATATATATATATATATATATCTATATATATATATATATATATCAATCTACAATTAGAAAAATAAAATAAAAATAAAAAATACCCTCCCCAACCAAAGAAAAAAAAAATAAAAAAAAAAATAAATATATATATTATATATATATGGGGGGAGGGGGGGAGGGGAGGGGGGAGGGAGGTATAATGGGGGGGGGGAGGGGGAGGGGGAGGGAGGGGGGGGGAGGGTGGAGGTAGTATAATGGGGGGGAGGGAGGGGGAGGGGGCATAACATAGATAAATACATAAACACGAATTATATATATATATAGATTATAGATTATAATATTATATAATAATATATATATATATATTATATATATATATATATATATATATATATTAGAAAAATAAAATAAAAATAAAATAACCCTCCCACCCAAAAAAAAAAAAAAAAAAATATATATATATATATATATATATGGGGGGAGGGGGAAGGGGAGGGAGGGAGGGGGGGAGGGGGGGGGAGGGGAGGGGGAGGGGATGGGGGGAGGTATAATGGGGGAGGGGGGAGGGAGGGGAGGGGGGGAGGTGAGGGGGGAGGGGAGGGAGGGGAGGGAGGGGATGGAGGTATAATGGGGGGGGAGGGAGGGGGAGGGGGCATAACATAGATAAATACATAAACACGAATTATATTATATATATAGATTATAGATATATATAATTATATATAATTATATATATAATATATATATATATATAAATATATATATATATATATATATATATATATATATATATATATATAATTATATATAATAAGAGTTTGTGGTGGGGGACATTTATGTTGGGTATAAAAATAAATAATAATAAATAATAAATAATAATAATAATAATAAAAAAAATAATAATAATAATAATAAATTATAATATAATAAAGCAAAAATATAAATGAAATACAAATATAAATACTTTTTTATGGGTGATCCTATACACAGGAATAACAGGTATAATAATAAATAATAATATACAAATAATAAAATAGGCCTAAAACACAAAAATAATAAAATAATAAAATGGTGGTGGTGGTGGTGGAGATGGTGGTGGTGTTGGTGGAGATGGTGGTTGTTGACACAAATTGGGTTGGGTTCATTTTCTGACCTGGCCCACGGTCAGAAAAGGGACCCTACCCTATTGGTGTCAACACCACCACCATCTCCACCAACACCACCACCATCTCCACCAACACCACCACCATCTCCACCAACACCACCATCCACCACCACCACCACCCCGACCACCACACCACCACCATCATCACCACCACCATCACCACCACCACCACCACCATCTCCACCACCACCACCACCACCACCACCACCATCTCCACCACCACCACCACCACCACCACCAAAAATGTTGACTGTACTTACTCACACTGCTGAGATTCCCTCGTGGCCACCAAGCCGTATATGTAGAGTGCTTTTGCCCATACAAAACGTACCTCCCAAGCACTTTCCACCAATAAATTATCGAGCAAAAATGCAAGCACTTTCCACCACTAAATTATCGAACAAAAATGCACAGGGCTGAGGGAGCATGGCGACATATGCTCGACCAGTAATGAAAGTTTTTTCACTAAGAAACACTAATACAAGGTAAGATACACTACTTGAACGGATAAATAGCAATATAATTGACTGATATTTATATGAAAGTGTTCCACAAACAAGCAAAACGTTTGGCAAAAAGCATGGCCCCTCCCTCCACCACCTTGGTCACGTAGCCTACACCAGAGAATGCTCGATCAGTAATAAAAGTGTTTTCACTATAAACACTTATACAAGTAAAATACACTACTTCAAGTGATAAATAGCAATATAATTGACTCAATATGGTATGAAAGTGATCCACAAACAAGCGAAACCATGGCCCTCATGGAGCCCACCTTGGTCACGTACACCAGACTAGCAAAACACTTCACTAACATGGTTTTTATACCCTAAATAAGAATAACACAATAATCCATCGATAACCCAACGATATAGCACTTCGTTTGGGTTATATTAGGGCGGGTAATACCAGCCAGGCTGGGCAAAATGGAGGCCCCTTGGTTTAAAGGGCCGCCACACCCACCTACTAGGCTGGCTGATGGGAAGAAACTGACTCTCTCTACCACCGCGGGGCCCTCACAGGGACGCTAGGGGGTTGCTAGATTTTTCCACATGTACATCTAACTTATCGGACTTACCAGCCAAAAAAAACGGCTCAATTGCGTCATAAACTTATTTTCTAGCAATATAATAAGTCCATATGACGCGATCGAGTTTTTGGTTCACTCTGCCATATGACTCGATCGCGTCATATATGTCTGGGAGAGTTAAGCAGGGAACATTTGTTGTTTTGGGGAATATTTTGCGGGGATCGGCAAGAATAATTTTGTTTGCAACATAGTATAGCCCTTGAGTATTTCCGAGAATTTTTGTGTGTATATTGAGGTATAAGAGTTTGGGGTACTTCTTTTCTGAATATTGAGGTGGGAAATTTTTGTGAGCATCATGTCTTATACCGGATCAGAGGAGAATGGAGACACAGTACGTAATGTCGAGACTGAGGAACAGCAGCATGATGAAAAGGTTAATCGGGGTGAAACTGTGAGTAGGATGCTTGGATATTTTTGCAATGGCCTGTTACTGCCGAGCGGTTGGAGGGTATGGATCGGTACGGTATCAATGCCTGGCCACAGCTATCGGTCATGCGGTTACTAGCAGCATGACCAAGGATAACTTGATAACGTGTGTACTGGGCAGGGTGACTGGTGAGCGAGATGGGTTGAGTGCTCAGAGCCCTTCGGCCATGCTTCCCCTACACTCGACTCCCAGCCATCCCAGTAGTTTGCCGACCCCGGGTACGCTTCCGCAGTTGGGTGGTGACTGGCAGGGTGGGTTGCCCCTGGGGGCACCACCGGTAATTTCACTCATTGTAGCACCTTCACCTCCTCCAGGGTTAACTCCAGAATTATTGTATCAGCTCGAATTAGCTAAGATTCAACAGCAACAAAGGGCATGTGAGCTTCAGATTCAACAGCAACAAAGGGCAGGTGAGCAGCAAATAGATCTAGCAAAAATCCAAGCTGAGTCGACTAAGTACTGTGCCGACAGGGACGTAGATAAGTCGCGAGTAGAGACAACGGGACAGCGACTTGGGGCTGGTAACCGTGCTCATGATCAATCTCTCTCGCACTTATTGAAACTGGTTCCGGTGTTTGATGAGAGTGGTGTAACAGAATTTTTCACACGCTTTGAGAAGAAGTGCCAGGAACACCAGTGGCCAGAGAATAAATGGGCAGCACTTGTATCCTCTAGATTAATAGGCAAGGGTCTTAAAGCCTATGATGCGTTACCTTTGGAGTTATGTATTGTGTACGAGGATCTCAAGGAGGCTGTCCTGAGG
The DNA here is from genome assembly GCA_032716605.1 of Paralithodes platypus. Taxonomy (NCBI): domain Eukaryota; kingdom Metazoa; phylum Arthropoda; class Malacostraca; order Decapoda; family Lithodidae; genus Paralithodes; species Paralithodes platypus. Next base: position 21,201,050 of record CM064547.1, on the reverse strand, counting down.
GCTTACGAACTGCAACCAGAAACGTATCGTTTGAAGTTCCGAGGTGTAACTAAGGGAAGAGATAGCACCTTTTTGGAACACGCCCGGGACTTGTCCGATGCTATGGGGAACTGGCTCCGATCTGAGAAGGTCACAACATTTGATGAAATTAAGCAGTTAATGATGTTGGAGCAGTTCTTTAAGAGCACGGGCGGTGATCTAACTTTGAACTTAAAGGGAAAAACCCAAGAACTCTAGTAGAAGCAGCAGAAATGGCTGATCTACGGCTGTCGTTGATTCGGGGTTGCGGGTCCTCACAGAAGTACGATGCAAGTGCTAGGGACCGTTATCCTCCCCCTCCCCGTAACAATGACACATTTAAACAGAAGAGCAATGAAACTAAACCTGAAGCCAAACCTACCACCACACCGTATGTGAAAAGTCAGGGGCCTTTTACATCACAGTATAAGCCGAAACCGAAATTTATGTGTTTTAGGTGCCTCCAGGAGGGTCATAAGGCAAATGAGTGCCCAAGTCGACCTCCTCGGCAGCCGTGTCTTTTGCTCACGGCATTGGAGTGTTCAAGAGGACATCGGAGTTTGTTAGATGCATTTCTTCCGAGGTAAATACACTGCCAGTGCAGAAGGATCCGGAAGGCTTATTCCCTGTCCGTGATGCCTTTAGTGACCACAGGGGACTCGGTTGTGTGGAGTGGGGGGGTAGAAGACATGAGGTGAGAATTTTGCGTGACACTGGGGCATCGCAAACACTGTTGAGAAATTTCACTGGTAAACCTGTCAATACGGCGCGGGTGGTTGTGGTTCAGGGAGTGAATAGGACAAGGTCATACCCGCTTGTAAGAATGAAGGTGGAAGTTGATGGTGTGACTCGTGACCTGGATGTAGGAATTGTGGAGAAGTTACCTGTTTGGGGCGTCGACCTCCTTCTTGGCAACGACTTTGCGGGGCCTATTCTGAGGCTCCACCTTAGTCGTTGTCGAGAAGCCGGCCGACGTGAGTAGGGAGGAGCAGGAGTGGGTTGGGAAGTGTCCGGGGCAGCCTATGGAGTGAGTTGTCACCGGAGATTCTGCATCCAGGGAGTCACATTCTGGTCAACAATCTTTAGATCAGCGGAGGAAGGGTACCGAGAAGGGGTTGGAAGTTGATGCGGTTGAGAGTTTAGTGTCAACGGACCTTCTCGGGGACTCATTATTAGGACCACATTTCGAGTCTGGAGAAGACCCAGTAACTGTTCCTGAAGGGGCAGAGGATGGGCTTAAAAAGACGAAAGAGTTGAAGGAGGGCAGTGATGCATTTGGTATAGAAGAAAAAACTAGGCTTGCCCCTATAGTGCAGCCGAAATAAACAAATTATAAACAAAAATCAAATAAAAAACTCTTTCTTTGATAGTTGAATTTTTTAGTATGTTATAGCAGTAATTCTGAGTTGCACTCCTCTCAGAATGCTGGGCTAGAGAAGCTCGCTCTTAAGCAGCATAACTACATATAATTTAACCTATGGTGTTGGGGAGGGTTATAATTTTGAAAAATGTTTTGTTTGAAGAACTGTGCCAGATATTTTACTGCCGCTGGGTGATGGGAAGTGGAGATATAGCATGGGTTCTAACCATCAGATTTTTGTGAGCCTTGGGGCCTCTGAGAACAATCTTGGGGGGGGGTGTGACGTTAACCACTCCGTTAGAACCGCATGGCTTGTCCTACAGTGACTCGCTAGGATCGCCAGGGCAGTGGATGGGGCTACAGTTTGTGTATTAGAGTGTGCTTTATTTCATATGAAAGCTTGTGTCATGGGCAGTCCAGAAAGGCTCTTTGTTTTCGCCCATGTCAAGGCTTTATATATTTAATTGTAAAGTATATGTTTTATCCTTAACTAGTAATGATAAGATCAGAGAGAGAGAGAGAGTAGAACAGAGTGAGAGGGGGCGCGTAGTGTTTTTGCCCCGCTCGATGACGTCACAGCTGGCTGGCCTCGTGGGGATTGGTTGAGGGAGTTCTTTACCATGCTTGGTGACGTAATGTTTTGCTAGCTACTTTGGTAGTGGCTAGAGGACTTGTAACCGCTTTTTTCCCACGCGGCTCGAGCTGGTGCGAGTATATATACAGTTCCTCGCCACTCTCTCCCTCAGATCTGGTTTCTAGAACGCACCCATCTTTTTCCCTTGCTACCTGTCACCTGCTCTGCACCTGAGAATCTTTTCCTCTGCCTATCTCTCTCATTTTCCATATCTTTCACCACCTTTTATTAATATTATACCCCCTCTGGTTAACTCTGCAAAATCAGCTTCATGCTGGCCAGTTGTATTGTGCGTTAAGGTCTGATATAACCCATGTATGTTAGTTGTTAAGATAAGTGGATCACGAAGCATTGGTTGGCTTTCATAGTACCGCTTCCTTTAATTATTAGTGTTCTGCTGGATTAGATAATGCTAGACTAGGGGTCGGATATTATAAGGTATTGTTTCCTATGAGTGCTGGCTTTAGTTAAAAGCTGCACGACATACCTGAGAACTGGAGTTGATTGAGTAAATTCTAGTCTGTGTGCCATTGAGAGTAGAGTATGCACGAATGAGGGCTTTTTGCCTATACCATTCTGCACTGTTCTAGTCTCGATTGTTTGTCTTTGAGGTACGCCAGGAGAACGCTTAATACTTCGGTATTAAGGTTTCTCAAGAGAGCTACCCTTCCCTATAACGTAATATTTGACGCACAGACTTGAGATTTGCACTAGGCTATGCGGCATGCCATGCGCACCAGTATCTCGTATCATTTACTCTAGCTAGACTTTATCAATCATAGTAGACATTAAGTATATTAACCTAATTACTCTTTTTATGCATACCCATTTATTATTGCACAAGCATTTCGCAGCCTAGTTTGATGTATTGAGACACAAACGACTTAGGCTCTTTTTGTTGATAGGAATACTGCATTGTCGTGGCGATTATTATTATTGTTGTTGTGTTTAGGACATTCTTGGCTCCGACGGCATTATATATGTTCTGCCTTTTTGTGTGCATAGCCTGCACGGGCATTGTTCCGCTGCCTGCCTTTTTGGGTTCCATTTCCGATACGAGCATCTTTATAGCATCTAACATTTAAAGAAGATTCCTTGTTAGTGTTGAAGGACTTTAGTGCACTTTCTTTCATGCAGGAGTGCCTGACATTTATTGATTAAAGTAACGTAAGCTGTAACTTCTCTTACCACCTTACTTTGCATACCATAACCAAGCACCTTCGGTTATAGGTAGTAATAGGCTGTTTTCACATAACATTAAGCCTAGAGTAGACGCACATTTATTGAGAGTTTGATAGCCTATTATTGCATATAGAACTCTGTAGAGTATTTGTGTTCTTTGTTCACTGGGAATATACATCAGAGGTTGGATCTAGCGCTTTCCGTTGTAGCATTTATGCCATTACTAGTCCAATGAATAAGAGCCCTGATATATTTGATCCCCAGTCGTAACAAATGGCGACTTTACCTAGGATTTGGTGAACCTACATTTATTAAGCAGGGAACATTTGTTGTTTTGGGGAATATTTTGCGGGGATCGGCAAGAATAATTTTGTTTGCAACATAGTATAGCCCTTGAGTATTTCCGAGAATTTTTGTGTGTATATTGAGGTATAAGAGTTTGGGGTACTTCTTTTCTGAATATTGAGGTGGGAAATTTTTGTGAGCATCATGTCTTATACCGGATCAGAGGAGAATGGAGACACAGTACGTAATGTCGAGACTGAGGAACAGCAGCATGATGAAAGGGTTAATCGGGTGAACTGTGAGGAGGATGCTAGGATATTTTTGCAATGGCCTGTTACTGCCGAGCGGTTGGAGGGTATGGATCGGTACGGTATTCAATGCCGGGCCACAGCTATCGGTCATGCGGTTACTAGCAGCATGACCAAGGATAACTTGATAACGTGTGTACGTGTGGCAGGGTGACTGGTGAGCGAGATTGGTTGAGTGCTCAGAGCCCTTCGGCCATGCTTCCCCTACACTCGACTCCCAGCCATCCCAGTAGTTTGCCGACCCCGGGTACGCTTCCGCAGTTGGGTGGTGACTGGCAGGGTGGGTTGCCCCTGGGGGCACCACCGGTAATTTCAAACATTGTAGCACCTTCACCTCCTCCAGGGTTAACTCCAGAATTATTGTATCAGCTCGAATTAGCTAAGATTCAACAGCAACAAAGGGCATGTGAGCTTCAGATTCAACAGCAACAAAGGGCAGGTGAGCAGCAAATAGAGCTAGCAAAAATCCAAGCTGAGTCGACTAAGTACTGTGCCGACAGGGACGTAGATAAGTCGCGAGTAGAGACAACGGGACAGCGACTTGGGGCTGGTAACCGTGCTCATGATCAATCTCTCTCGCACTTATTGAAACTGGTTCCGGTGTTTGATGAGAGTGGTGTAACAGAATTTTTCACACGCTTTGAGAAGAAGTGCCAGGAACACCAGTGGCCAGAGAATAAATGGGCAGCACTTGTATCCTCTAGATTAATAGGCAAGGGTCTTAAAGCCTATGATGCGTTACCTTTGGAGTTATGTATTGTGTACGAGGATCTCAAGGAGGCTGTCCTGAGGGCTTACGAACTGCAACCAGAAACGTATCGTTTGAAGTTCCGAGGTGTAACTAAGGGAAGAGATAGCACCTTTTTGGAACACGCCCGGGACTTGTCCGATGCTATGGGGAACTGGCTCCGATCTGAGAAGGTCACAACATTTGATGAAATTAAGCAGTTAATGATGTTGGAGCAGTTCTTTAAGAGCACGGGCGGTGATCTAACTTTGAACTTAAAGGAGAAAAACCCAAGAACTCTAGTAGAAGCAGCAGAAATGGCTGATCTACGGCTGTCGTTGATTCGGGGTTGCGGGTCCTCACAGAAGTACGATGCAAGTGCTAGGGACCGTTATCCTCCCCCTCCCCGTAACAATGACACATTTAAACAGAAGAGCAATGAAACTAAACCTGAAGCCAAACCTACCACCACACCGTATGTGAAAAGTCAGGGGCCTTTTACATCACAGTATAAGCCGAAACCGAAATTTATGTGTTTTAGGTGCCACCAGGAGGGTCATAAGGCAAATGAGTGCCCTAGTCGACCTCCTCCGGCAGCCGTGTCTTTTGCTCACGGCATTGGAGTGTTCAAGAGGACATCGGAGTTTGTTAGATGCATTTCTTCCGAGGTAAATACACTGCCAGTGCAGAAGGATCCGGAAGGCTTATTCCCTGTCCGTGATGCCTTTAGTGACCACAGGGGACTCGGTTGTGTGGAGTGGGGGTAGAAGACATGAGGTGAGAATTTTGCGTGACACTGGGGCATCGCAAACACTGTTGAGAAATTTCACTGGTAAACCTGTCAATACGGCGCGGGTGGTTGTGGTTCAGGGAGTTAATGCGACAAGGTCATACCCGCTTGTAAGAATGAAGGTGGAAGTTGATGGTGTGACTCGTGACCTGGATGTAGGAATTGTGGAGAAGTTACCTGTTTGGGGCGTCGACCTCCTTCTTGGCAACGACTTTGCGGGGCCTACTTCTGAGGCTCCACCCTTAGTCGTTGTCGAGAAGCCGGCCGACGTGAGTAGGGAGGAGCAGGAGTGGGTTGGGAAGTGTCCAGGGCAGCCTATGGAGTGTGTTGTCACCGGAGATTCTGCATCCAGGGAGTCACATTCTGGTCAACAATCTTTAGATCAGCGGAGGAAGGGTACCGAGAAGGGGTTGGAAGTTGATGCGGTTGAGAGTTTAGTGTCAACGGACCTTCTCGGGGACTCATTATTAGGACCACATTTCGAGTCTGGAGAAGACCCAGTAACTGTTCCTGAAGGGGCAGAGGATGGGCTTAAAAAGACGAAAGAGTTGAAGGAGGGCAGTGATGCACAGTAGGGAGATGTAGCAACAAGGTACCCTGACGCGTACCCTATGAGAAATGGGTCGGCGAAAACGGTGGTCCGAAGCTTGCTAGTGTATTTTTCCCGGTATGGTTACCCGCAGGGGATTCAGTGAGTCCGGGGACCCAACTTCACTTCTAGCCTCTTTGTACAAGCAATGCCGCAGCATGGGATTGTTGGGGTTGTGTCATCTGCATATCATCCGGTGAGCCAGGGTGTGTTAGAGCGATGGCACTCAGCCTTGAAATCTGTGCTTCGTTGTTGTTGCTTTGAGAGTGGGAGGGATTGGGATCTTGGCCTGCCATGTGTTTTGTTTGCTGTGGGAGGTACCTGGGGAGAGTTTGGGATTCAGCCCTAATGAGCTCGTCTTTGGACACCGTGTCAGAGGGCCTCTCCATATGGTTGAAGAAGTATGGGAGGGCACAGAAAAACCTTGTTCTATGCTCAAGTGTGTCCTCAACAGTCGAGAACGGATGTTGCGCAGTCTGGAGTTGGCTGGCCGTAATTTGATTAGCTCTCAGGCCCTCAGGAAGGACAGGTACGACCTCAAGGTTGAACTCAGGGAGTTTCACGTGGGTCAGGAGGTGTTGATTCTACTGCCCCTTGTAGGTCACCCCTTATCCGCGAAGTACGCTGGTCCTTATAGGGTGGTGGAGGAGCTATCGGACCTGGTTTACTTGGTAGCCACTCCAGACAGGCGGAAGCACAATCAGTTATGTCATGTTAATCCATGAAGGAGTATGGGAGGCACCCCCTGAGCCTCTCACTGTGCCTGTGATGACGTTTAGCAGTCAAGGTGGAGAAGGAGAACGGGACAGTCAAGCTCAGGTGGAGGATAACTGGAAGGATAAGAAGTTCAAATGGGCGCCTGAGTGTGAGAAGGTGTTTAGAGAAGTAAAACACATGTTGTGCACTCACCCGATCCTCAGGGCCCCTGACTTTAGCCTACCTTTCCAACTAGCAATGGAGGCTAGTGGTGTGGGGGCTGGTGCCGTCCTTGTGGAAAAGGACAATGATGGGCTGGAGCATCCTGTTAGTTTCTGCTCGGAGAAGTACAATTCGGCCCAGGGGAGCTGCTCTGTTGTCGAGGAGGAGCTGCTGGCAGTTGTGCTTGTGCTGGGGCATTTCGAGGTCTATGTTCCAGCCTATGGTCCAGTCGTTGTAGTTTACCCAGATCATCACCCTCTCAAGTTCTTGGACCAGTTTCACAATCGGAATATGAGGCTGACCAGGTGGTCACTAAGGTTACTGGTATATAACCTGGACATACGCCATATTGCCGGTTGTGACAACGTGGTTGCAGATGGTCGTTCAAGGGTATATGATCCTGGGTAGATTGACACACGGGTAGCCTCCTGCTTTAGTTTGAATAGTATTTTGCGCTTGGTGCTTGTTGGCTCGCGGTTGTAGCCCAGCGTATTGGGTCGGAAAGCAGGAGTTGAGTGTTTGGTATAGAAGAAAAAACTAGGCTTGCCCCTATAGTGCAGCCGAAATAAACAAATTATAAACAAAAATCAAATAAAAAACTCTTTCTTTGATAGTTGAATTTTTTTAGTATGTTATAGCAGTAATTCTGAGTTGCACTCCTCTCAGAATGCTGGGCTAGAGAAGCTCGCTCTTGAGGAGCATAACTATATATAATTTAACCTATGGTGTTGGGGAGGGTTATAATTTTGAAAAATGTTTTGTTGAAGAACTGTGCCAGATATTTTACTGCTGCTGGGTGATGGGAAGTGGAGATATAGCATGGGTTCTAACCATCAGATTTTTGTGAGCCTTGGGGCCTCTGAGAACAATCTTGGGGAGGGGGGGTGTGACGTTAACCACTCCGTTAGAACCGCATGGCTTGTCCTACAGTGACTCGCTAGGATCGCCAGGGCAGTGGATGGGGCTACAGTTTGTGTATTAGAGTGTGCTTTATTTCATATGAAAGCTTGTGTCATGGGCAGTCCAGAAAGGCTCTTTGTTTTCGCCCATGTCAAGGCTTTATATATTTAATTGTAAAGTATATGTTTTATCCTTAACTAGTAATGATAAGATCAGAGAGAGAGAGAGAGTAGAACAGAGTGAGAGGGGGCGCGTAGTGTTTTTGCCCCGCTCGATGACGTCACAGCTGGCTGGCCTCGTGGGGATTGGTTGAGGGAGTTCTTTACCATGCTTGGTGACGTAATGTTTTGCTAGCTACTTTGGTAGTGGTTAGAGGACTTGTAACCGCTTTTTTCCCACGCGGCTCGAGCTGGTGCGAGTATATATACAGTTCCTCGCCACTCTCTCCCTCAGATCTGGTTTCTAGAACGCACCCATCTTTTTCCCTTGCTACCTGTCACCTGCTCTGCACCTGAGAATCTTTTCCTCTGCCTATCTCTCTCATTTTCCATATCTTTCACCACCTTTTATTAATATTATACCCCCTCTGGTTAACTCTGCAAAATCAGCTTCATGCTGGCCAGTTGTATTGTGCGTTAAGGTCTGATATAACCCATGTATGTTAGTTGTTAAGATAAGTGGATCACGAAGCATTGGTTGGCTTTCATAGTACCGCTTCCTTTAATTATTAGTGTTCTGCTGGATTAGATAATGCTAGACTAGGGGTCGGATATTATAAGGTATTGTTTCCTATGAGTGCTGGCTTTAGTTAAAAGCTGCACGACATACCTGAGAACTGGAGTTGATTGAGTAAATTCTAGTCTGTGTGCCATTGACAGTAGAGCATGCACGAATCAGGGCTTTTTGCCTATACCATTCTGCACTGTTCTAGTCTCGATTGTTTGTCTTTGAGGTACGCCAGGAGAACGCTTAATACTTCGGTATTAAGGTTTCTCAAGAGAGCTACCCTTCCCTATAACGTAATATTTGACGCACAGACTTGAGATTTGCACTAGGCTATGCGGCATGCCATGCGCACCAGTATCTCGTATCATTGACTCTAGCTAGACTTTATCAATCATAGTAGACAATAAGTATATTACCCTAATTACTCTTTTTATGCATACCCATTTATTATTGCACAAGCATTTCGCAGCCTAGTTTGATGTATTGAGACACAAACGACTTAGGCTCTTTTTGTTGATAGGAATACTGCATTGTCGTGGCGATTATTATTATTGTTGTTGTGTTTAGGACATTCTTGGCTCCGACGGCATTATATATATTCTGCCTTTTTGTGTGCATAGCCTGCACGGGCATTGTTCCGCTGCCTGCCTTTTTGGGTTCCATTTCCGATACGAGCATCTTTATAGCATCTAACATTTAAAGAAGATTCCTTGTTAGTGTTGAAGGACTTTAGTGCACTTTCTTTCATGCAGGAGTGCCTGACATTTATTGATTAAAGTAACGTAAGCTGTAACTTCTCTTACCACCTTACTTTGCATACCATAACCAAGCACCTTCGGTTATAGGTAGTAATAGGCTGTTTTCACATAACATTAAGCCTAGAGTAGACGCACATTTATTGAGAGTTTGATAGCCTATTATTGCATATAGAACTCTGTAGAGTATTTGTGTTCTTTGTTCACTGGGAATATACATCAGAGGTTGGATCTAGCGCTGCTTTCCGTTGTAGCATTTATGCCATTACTAGTCCAATGAATAAGAGCCCTGATATATTTGAACCCCAGTCGTAACAGTGTCCAAACTCTGATATGGACAGTCTTACTTTAAGTATTACATTAAGTATTTAGTATTAAGTTTGTGGGATCAATAATTATATAGAATAATTAAAAGGTTAATAAATATGTTCTATATTGAATATTGGGTAATCTATCATTCCTATGAACTTAGGTCATTCTAATTGGGTGGGAAAAAATATACCTACCCATTTGCGCATGCGTGATAGCGGCGCACTTCCTGCAAAAGGTGAGGGCCCCGCACTCACTCTCTCCCTAGTCGCCACAACTACCAGACCGTCTGCCTACGCTCTTGTGTTTTCACCTCACCTTTCGTCCCATTAGTGATAGTACTCAGCTCATCAATTCTTCATCTATCCATACTAATCCATAGATCATTAATCATCATTCCCATCAATCATTAAGTATAGTGGCCCCCTTCTTTAAACATCAACTCTATCCTATCACCCGTTTCACACACCATATTGTCGCATCATAACGGCTCAACAGGTCAACAAAGGTCTACAGCACTAGTTCCAGTCTTCAGGTGATATAAACCATTATATGATATTATTATAAAGTCCACTGAATCATTTAACTAACGAATATCTATATAATATATGGTCCTTCGCCCGTCCTAGTGTGATCGTTGGCCGGGCTCCCTTGTTTGCTTGTCGGTGCATTTGATGGCTGCTCTCCCGCAATTTTTTGCTTCCTTTTCGGCCGCGAGGGTTTCCCTGATTTGCCAACATGGCACATGGGTTTTTTAAGCACGGGGCAGCGGGAGGTTGTGTATGGGAAGGTTTTGAGCCGGATAATATAACATGCACTAAATTTAACTAACCCATTAGCCAATTTGCATTTTTTCTGATTGACTAATTTGAAAGTTCAATAGCCTAAGTCTTGTTTTTCTGATTAAGCCTAACTAAATCTAAATGTAAAGGTATCTATTGGCTTTTCTAAATTATTAGTAAATCTTGATGCATCTAATTTAACCCTGTTTTCGAATTTTCTGAGATGGCCTAACTTTTCAGAATTTCTGTGATAGCCGGTAACTTTTCTGATTATTGTATCATCTAAATTCTGAATTTTGAAGGGTTGTATTCTGGGTTTTAACTTTAATTATTTCGGCACTCGGCAGGCGCGTACATTTAATTCTACAAGTTCTAATGCCACTCATGTTCTGATAATTTGCCATTTATCCCGTCGCTCGCGTTTAGTGTTAGGTCCGAACCCGAGTTTGATCGGCTATTTATCACCATGTCTTGTTAGTATATCCTTTGTTTTTTCCCTTTTTATTGCTTGCCGTTTCTCGCGATTTGTGATAGAACCCGAGTTTGATCGGCATGATAAGTATTGCAATTTGTTTTCCCTCTCGCATTTGATGTTATTCTCATTTGTTCTCGCTCTTTGATTATCTGTCATTGGTCGCTCGCGTTTAGCATTAGAACCCGAGTTTGATCGGCGGAAGATTTTTCTGTTTCAAATAAACTGTCATAAAGGTCTGGGTTTTGTTTAGGACTGAGGGTGACAATATGGAAGCTCTAGCCCAGGGCAAACGCCATAGGGCAGGTATTAAAGGTTCCTTGACTGTCCTGGCAACAAGTTTGGATGAGTTCTTGGAGTCCGCAACTCGGATAGATATCAAGGCAAAACTTCATAGCGTGCAAACCCAGGTGGCTAAATTTGAGGCCAATCAAGAGGTCTTGTTGCCGCTATACACCTCAGACGATGAATATTTCAAAGAAAACCAAGCGGATACCATCTACTTATTTGACATCTATGGGAGAGTCGCCTGCCTAAAGGCGGAGTTGGGTGGTCAGGAGGGGCAAACTCAATCCGGCAAAAAAAGGGGATCGGGAGTTAAATTACCGCACCTGATCCTACCCACCTTCGCTGGCGACTCCACATTATGGACTGGATTTTGGGACATGTTTCGATGTGTGGTGCATGAAAGGACTGACTTAAGTTCCATTCAAAAGTTAACATACTTAACACCTTACGAGCGGCCTATGCGGTTTATTTATGTGTACCGCACAGCGGGGTGTTTTTAGCCAAAATAGGGCTGTTTACGTGATCATTTTCATGCCTAAATAAGACCCAGAACGTAAAACAAGTACCTATCCCTGAAAGGGCATAAACAGAGCTTTCGAATGACACCATAACGATCCTTGTATGATGGATAGTTTTCTTGCAATAACCGTGCAACGCGAGTGCAAAAAGCAGGTAATTCGGTACTTTCAGTACATAATTGAGTATGTAGCGAGTGAGAGAGGGAGGAGGGAGCTGAGATTTGTGTCAGTAGGTTCGCCGCGGTGGTCTGGAGCAGTCATACGCTCGCTAGTCTCCTGCCACCACTTGTCTCTCTCTCTCAGCCACATTACGTGCTGAAATTGCCACTCGAGTTATGTCGAGCGCCGCCACATAGTCCAGCTTTATTTAACTCGACTTATGTTGCTCGCCGCTAAATAAGGGTTAAAGGGTCCGTTAAAGGAGGATGCCTATAAGCTGATAGAAGATTTCTCGGTGGAGGGTGCAAGCTACGCCCCCGCCTTAGACATACTTCAAGAAACCTTCGGGCACCCCGACAGGGTAAAAGCGGCGCACATCATGCATTTCCATAATCTTGTCGCTCCTAAATGTCAGGCTGTAGAACTAAAGGCTTTCTACGCCACCATGGAAAGTGCCATGAGATCTATGACTAGTCAACAGGTGAGTCTGTCAGAGTTCTGTGTGGTTACATTGCTGAATAAATTGCCATCACCAGTTAAGGAAACCACTAGGAGGGAGATGGGTGAGCAAATCTTAGATTACAAGACTTTCACACGGTGTTTTCAGGCAGAATTGTATAACATGGTTGGTCAGGACTCCCCAGTAAAAAATATGTCTGTGGCTACGGCTGCATTCGCAACACAGAGTGGTAGCAGCCGGTTCCCATGTAAACTGTGCGGTGGGAATAACCATCCCTGGTATAAATGCTTTAACCCGTTGAGCCCCGGCTAGTTATAATATTTTGTTCACCCCAGTCCCAAGCCATTATCACTTCTTTTTTTTGTTTGCTAAAATGGAAGACAAGGATGAGAAATGGAAAAAAAAAAAAAAATCACCTTGGTTTTTTTTGTGGGGGGGGTGGGGGGGGGGGGAGCCTCAACAAAATTTGTTGAGCCAAAATGGAAGAGAATGGTGAGAAATGAAGAAAACAAAAATTTCGGTCATTTGGGGGGCGGGGGGGGGGGGTGTTTCAATAGTTCCTCGCCCCCCCCGCATGACACCCGCCCGGGAGCACTAGGGTAAAACTGAGTATGGCATTGTACGGCATACATCCTAAGGAGTGTCTCACATAAATCTCAAGCCTCTAGCTCCCATACGACCGGAGTAATGAAGGTTCAAAGTGGCGGTGAACTAAGGGTGTAAACTATCCCCACTAAGCCCACCACCACCAGCCGCCCGGCTGTCTCGGCCCGCTCACACCTACTGGCCCGGCTCCCACACACACTACGGTACCTCCCCCTCCTATTCTCCCGCCATTTCCTACCTTACGAGCCACGTAAGTGTTTTTTATATGTCGGACGCACGTGATACGTCGCTGGGAGTTGGTGATCAAACACTGCCGACGCAACACGTGCGACGATGGGTCTCACCGGGTTAAACATAAAACGGGACCGCTCAAAATTAAAAGAGCTCGGCAACTACGACTCTGTGCGGGATGTCTCTCCAGTGATCATGGTAGTAATGGAAGCACTAACCCTAACATCAAAAATTGTAGGTATTGTCAGGGTAAGCACTTTCACTCCCTGTGCCCAAAACAGAGAGAGGCAAGACCGGTAAGTGGAGGTACTACTAGGGAAGAGTCAACACCTACAACCTCAACAACAATGTATGTAAGTATGAATAAGCAAACTGTGATCCTACCCACAGTTCAGCTGCCTGTAAAGGGTAGACACAGGAAAAGTATAAAAGTCAGATCGCTATTAGACCAATGCTCACAGAGGACCTTCGTGAAGAAATCCGTGCCACCGTCTCTTTCATACGAAACCGTGGGGACGGAAGAATTACGGCTTCATGGTTTCACCAGAACTCAAATCCCTCGTGAGTATACTATTGTAGCACTGAAATATTTACATCGGGGTAGGTTCCATTGTCTCGAAGCAATTGTGGTCGAGGATCTTCCCGAACATAAAAGTGAGTCTAGTCTTAGTGCTGAAATGATTAGTTTAAAGCACCATGGCATTAAATTGGCCGATTCATGCGTCACAGAAACAGCACAGCTGGAGGTACTAATTGGTGCCGACTATTACTACAACATAGTGCGACCTGGTTATAAACGGGTAGGTAATTTGGTTTGACTTCCAACCAAACTCGGATATGCACTGAGTGGTTCTTATGCGGCATCCACATCCAGTTCCAATACTGAGGTTGTAACAATTCTAAAAGTGGCAGTAACTCCAGTGGACCAATATATGTCTACTGGACAGTTCCCGTGCAAAAAAGAACTGAATGCTTTGTGGGATTTAGACCACATTGGCATATCACCCAAAGAACATTCGCAAGCCGAACGGCAAGCTTTGATCAGTTATGAGGAGACAGTCACGTATGATCCAGAAAGTCTACAGTATCAGGTACGTCTTCCCTGGACCGAAGAAAAGGGACGGTTGCCCACCAACAAAGGTTTGGCTATGAGTAGGTTACGAGGACTCCAGAAGAGGTTCATTGCTGACCCTGGTTTTTGTCAACAATATTCGCAGGTAATTTCTGATCAGTTGTCGCGTGGTTTCATTGAGGAGGTTTCATTCGATGACCCTGGGTCATGTCACTATCTGGCACATCATGGGATCTTAAAGGAAAGCAAGACTACTCCGGTTCGTATTGTATTTGATTGTTCCACTAAGGTTAACCAGTGCATGCCTAGTCTGAACGACTGTCTGTACACGGGACCATCTTTAGTACCGGAGTCAGCTCAAGTCTTGTTGAGATTCCGTTTACATCAGTATGCGTGGGTCAGTGACATTGAGAAAGCCTTCTTGATGTTAAAACTACATGAGGACGACAGAGATTACACCAGGTTCATGTGGCCAAAGGATCCTCTTCGACTAGATTTGCCTCTACAATGCTATTGGTTCCAGGTTGTATTGTTTGGCGCTACCTGCTCCCAGTTTCTGCTTAACGCGACCATCCTTAAGCATCTTTCTCTTGTTGATGCGGACCCGGAGTTGGTGCAGGAAATCAGGGCCGGGCTATATGTCGATAATCTCCAAGGCACGGGGGATATTGAAAGTTCCCTCGTCCATGCTTACGATATGGCTCGTGAGATAATGGATAATGCCCATTTATTCCTGCGCCAATGGGCCACAAATAGTCCCGTCATGAGAAAGGTGTTGCAGAAGGATGGTGTTGCTGCGGAACAACAGGATTTGGTGAGAGTACTTGACCTGGTGTGGAAAACTGACTCTGATTCTCTTTCCTTTGGAGTTCAGTATGCTCGTTTTGACCAGGTTACAAAGCGTGAGTGTTTAAGGTTTGCTGCCAAACTCTTCGATCCTTTGGGTGTTGTGTTGCCAGTATCAATTAGGTCTCGAATCTTTCTCCAACAATTGTGGAGACTGAAATTGGGTTGGGACGATGTTCTCTCTGTGTACCTGCAAGCGGAATGGCGGGGGATAGTGGATGACATGGTTCTCTGTAGTTGTATTGAGTTCTCTAGGAGGATCTGTTTCAGAAAGACTATTTCCCTGCATGCATTTGCTGACGCAAGCAGTGTCGCTTACGGGACTGCTATATATCTAGTCAGTCCAGAGGGTAGCCACTTGGTCATGGCAAAGGCTAAGGTGGCCCCCATCAAGTCCCTTTCCATCCCTAAAATGGTATTCACTGCAGTTCTGCTAGCCGCCAGAATGATTAACTTCGTTGAGACTGCCTATGAAGATAAACTTCATATCTCTGAAACCTATGTGTGGAGTGACAGTCAAATTACCCTTCACTGGATTCACAGTCAAAAGAAACTGCCAGTGTATGTCACTAACCGCATCGACGAGATACATGCCCTAGTCCCGACTGCTTATTTCCGGTATGTGCCGACGAAAGAGAACCCAAGTGATATGGTATCTCGAGGCGTGTCTGCTAAATGTTTGAGTTCTTCTGCGTTGTGGTGGAATGGGCCTCCTTGGCTCCCGAAACCCGATGGATGGCCAGAGAATATAGATCTCCAACAGCAGCCCGCTGGTATCGTGACCCAAATTGTAGGCACGGTGCCCCAAGATGACACACAGTTATGGGACTGGCACAAATATAGCAGCTATGAAAGATTGCAGGGTGATTGCATGGGTGATACGTTTCGTAAATAATTTGAAGGCAAACAGAAATAGCCTGCCCCCCACAGGTAGTGCTCATCTCAACGTAAATTAAATTAGAGTTGCAGATAATGTTTTACTCAAATTATGCCAAAAAGAGACCTATTCCCAGGAACTTAAAATAATGGTGAAGGGTAAACAGTCCAGAAATAACTTAATCAACCAGTTAGGACTACACCTGAAGGGAGGTATAATTCATTGTGGAGGCAGATTGAGGTTAGCGGCTGTCTCAGAATCATGCAAGTATCCTAAACTTCTGCCCTCCAAACATCCCTTGACCCACCTGATAATTGATCGGTGCCATCGGCTCTGTTGCCATTACGGGGTCGGTCACATGGTTACCTATGTTCGTCAAAAATGGTGGGTGCCTAAACTCAGGCAGGTGGTGAAAAGCGTACTGGGTAAATGTCTGAAATGTCGTCGGGTAAAAGGTAAGCCCTACGACTATGCAGGACTGCCACCTTTACCAGACCTGCGAACCACCCCTGGAGACCCGTATAAGGTCACTGGGGTGGACTATAGCGGAGCAATCCCGATCAAGGACTCGCCGACCATAAAGGCTTACATGCTTTTATTTACTTGCGCGGTCACCAGAGCGATTCACATAGAAATAGTCACCAACCTCACTTGTGACAGTTTCCTCCACGCATTCAGGAGGTTCTGTAGTCGAGAGGGATTTCCCCGGATCATTTTAAGTGACAATGCCAGCACTTTTGTTGGGGCCTCTGGGTACTTATCGGACATTTGTAATCACCCTACAGTTCAGTCCCACCTTGGCAGTGTTCAATGTGAGTGGCGGTTTATCCCGGCTAGGGTGCCATGGTTCGGCGCTATATGGGAAAGGGCCATCGGCATTGTCAAGGCGGGGTTGAAGAAGGTGTTGGGACGTGCCATAATTTCCTTGGAGGAAATGACTACTCTACTGATGGAAATTGAGGCCACTATCAATGATCGTCCCTTATATTATGCTTCCGGCGACCTAGGGGATCTTACCCCAATAACACTCTCTGTGTTGGTGCGGGGTCATCGGTTGTGGGATCTTCCTGATGATAATGAGGTGGAGGAGGGGTTGGAAGATCCAGACTACATAAGTAGAGGTGTCATTTCAGCAAAGATATCAATATATTCGCAAACTGTCGAAAGATATCTGGCGACGCTGGTCTAACGAGTATCTGGTGATCCTCAGAGAGGCGCATAAGTGTAAGCTGAGACCAATAAATGGTCGGTGGCCGGGTATCGGTGATGTCGTCATCATCCATGATGAGGGTCTGCGCGCTTTTTGGAAGTTGGGCCGTATTGTCGAGTTAATACCCGGTCAGGACGGTGAAGTCAGAGTGGCTAGAGTCCGGACGAAGACGGGAACATATACGCGGCCGACTGTCCGACTGTACCTTCTTGAGGGGGACATTGAGTGCAAAGAGGACTCCTCGGAGATGCCTGGAGACATTCCCACAGGGGTTACCTCGACCGATCAACCGGTCAACGTACCCAGTGGACGTCCTAGTCGACAGGCGGCTCAAGCCTCCTCCCAATCATGGCGGAATAAGATAGCCTCCGGGCTTTTGTAGATATTGTATTATATAAACCTGGTGGCGGGAATGTGTCCAAACTCTGATATGGACAGTCTTACTTTAAGTATTACATTAAGTATTTAGTATTAAGTTTGTGGGATCAATAATTATATAGAATAATTAAAAGTTAATAAATATGTTCTATATTGAATATTGGGTAATATATCATTCCTATGAACTTAGGTAATTCTAATTGGGTGGGAAAAAATTTACCTACCCATTTGCGCATGCGTGATAGCGGCGCACTTCCCGCAAAAGGTGAGGGCCCCGCACTCACTCTCTCCCTAGTCGCCACAACTACCAGACCGTCTGCCTACGCTCTTGTGTTTTCACCTCACCTTTCGTCCCATTAGTGATAGTACTCAGCTCATCAATTCTCCATCTATCCATACTAATCCATAGATCATTAATCATTATTCCCATCAATCATTAAGTATAGTGGCCCCCTTCTTTAAACATCAACTCTATCCTATCACCCGTTTCACACACCATATTGTAGCATCATAACGGCTCAACAGGTCAACAAAGGTCTACAGCACTAGTTCCAGTCTTCAGGTGATATAAACCATTATATGATATTATTATAAAGTCCACTGAATCATTTAACTAACGAATATCTATAGTGTGAACCAGGCTTTATGGCTGAACTGACTGCTACTGACCCTAGAGCGTTCAGTGTGAATGCTGGCTACTACCAGAGTGGTGTGACACTCTACTTAGTTGCTAGCAATCATCTTGGAGTTCCAGCAATTTTCTGTGGGGTGGCGTGAGAACCACTGCTTACATTGCAGGAATCATACCAAGGCTTTTATAGGTGGGGGTATGATCTTCTATTGGTGAGTTAATCCCAACTAGAAATGTACAGTTGAATACTATATTAGGTTAATAATTGATATAGAGGTGTGAGATATATATGTTGATTTTACGGTTATCCTAGAGTGTAGAGTCACTCAAAATGCGCTGTTACACCGCTCGGCCACGTCAGCTGAGGCCCACCGAAGTTAAAATAAAGAACAGCTAACATATATATTATTCATCCCTATGACCTGTCTAACCCTGTTCCCAGTGTATAGCAATGCCAAAGAAAGTGTGATAAAGGTGAGGACCAACTTACACATTTACATTAGCAGTTGCCTGTTTTGCCTCACGCCTAAGAGACAGGAGATCAACCCTAAGCGGCAGACGAAGGGAACGGCCTACAAGATAAGGTTGTTGACGAGATGAGTCAAGGAAGGGGGTTAATACAGTAGGAAAAATTATTTTCGGGTTAATGAACTAAACTAACTAGGTTAGTAAACTCTGAAGAATTGTATGGCTTTCATGAGGTTTTAGAGCTCGAATGAATGATGAGGTCCACTGAATTACCTGTGAAAGAAACGTTAATAGGGATGAACTCTGAGGAGACGTTAGTAATCAGGGCAATGTGCTGAAGTGATGGAAGCGTGTGAATTAGTGAACTCTATACTTCGCAGTGATCAGGTTCCTGACACATCCCATGATTATTAACTACAATTCCTTATCTAGAGTAACAAGGGACACCTGGGTCTGGTTTGTGAACGAAAAGATCTGAATATCTAGCAAGTGTTGATAAAACACTGGGAGCTGTGGAGCAGTCTTTCAATGAATCAGAGTCAGTCACAGATGCTTGAGTCAAGGTAACTTTGCATGCAGTTTTGTCCAGGTACACAATGAAAACACATACTCAGGACGCACATACAGGTGAAGATACAAGGACCTATATAAATAAAAACATCTTTGTCTGTCACAGTCACAAGTTGAAGTTCGACGGAGACGAGCATCATGTCTGCTGTATCAGTAACGGTTAGTAATCATCCGCTTATAAAGAACGGGAACGGAATAATTCTTCATTCATTGTAAATATGTGATGACTGGAACGGAATGTGGACTATAAAAGATGAGAGTGTTATAACTGTTTCCATTAGTGAGTAATAGAATTTGCAGTTGTCTAACTCAAATATACAAACTCACTCTACATTGAACTGCACTTGTCCATTACTGATAATGTTTCTTTTTCCTTCTTAGCTCTAACTGTTGTTGTTTGTTATTTCTAGTTGCTTTTTAATGTTTTCTTTAGTGTTTATCTACTTGCTATTCGGAGGTCTTTGTTTTCTTATCGATTGTGTTTTCTTTCAGGGGAACACGAATCCCAATAGCTGCTTACCACTTTATGTACTGGAGGTTTTATGGATTAACTGTTTATCTTCTACTTCTTACCTCAGAGATATTTCCTTGGCTATGCTTGTAGAGTCAGATGATCACTGTAAACATGTTTATTAGGGAAATTGTAATGAGGTTCTTGGTTCAAGCAAACACTACCTTGTTGGGTTTTGATTGTTTATTACCAAGAAAATGGAATTATGAAGCGGGGCTTTGGTTATTACTGTAAGGTTTGTGAGGGTACTGTATCTGCCCTATGGGAAGTACCTGTAAGTTTAAACACTATAAAGAAAAGCAACTAGACAATAACTGAGCTATTCCTATATTTTGTATTCATGTACACAAAAATTGATACATTAAAAAAAGGGAATAACGTATTAACACACACACTAAATAAGGTACAGTATCACACTTTATACGTCACTGTATAACACTATAGTCTACCTTAGCCGATAAGGGGTAGATGCTTCCTTATGGCTGAAATTAATGCTACTGACCCTAGAGCGTTCAGTGTGGGTGCCAGCTTCTACCAGAGTGGTGTGACACTCTACTTAGTTGCTACCAATCATCTTGGTGTTCCAGCAATTCTCTGAGGAGTGGCGTGAGAACCACTGCCTACATTGCAGGAATCATACCAAGGCTTTTATAGGTGGGGGTATGATCTTCTATTGGTGAGATCATCCCAACTAGAAATTTACAGTTGAATACCATACTAAGTGAATAATTGATATAGAGGTGTGATATATATATGTTGATTATATGGTTATCCTAGAGTGTACAGTCGCTCAAAATGCATTGTTACAGATGTCACATGTTCTTTATATAGTAAAATATTCACATATGAAATAGTAATATTGCTTGATATGGTAAATGTACCAAATCTTGTCGGAATTGAAGCTAAATATAACGCACTGGCAAGCGTTTTAGAAACATGTCTGTCGCAGCTGCAGAGATAATAATAGAAATAACGAAGGAATTGGAGATCATCGTATTCAAGATTATTGACTGTGATGGTTGAGCTATTCTCTGTTGTGAGTGCTACCACTCACATTCAAAGAGTACATAGCTAGTGCACTTCCTCATGAATATTCTTGACCAGCTACTGTATGGCAATAATATTGTGTTTAGAGACCTAAATCAGCACCCAGCACAAGTTGCACTTGACCATCTATTAGTTGTTTATGACCTACACAGTTATGTACATTTCCTAACTCTTACATGAAATTCATCCCTCAATCCTGTCTTAAGTGATTTTCCTGTCCACACTGCAATTGCTATCCACTTGGGTTTGATGGCACTACTGATCATGAGGTAGTACTGACCAAGATCAACCTGGATATACTGAGAGAAGAGAGCAGTGGACGAGTCTTTTGAAAATGGGAGTCAACAGACTGACCTGGTATAAAACATAGTCTGTCTACTACAAACTGGTCAAAAATCATTCAGGGAGATGTGGATCAGTAAGTTATTTAATTTACAACGAAGATAAATCTATTGCAACAAATGTATTTCTCACACAAGGTTCACACAGCCAAGAGACTTGACCGACCATGGTTTATCTCTCGGTGTAAAGCTGCATCAGACTCCAAAATTATTACAAGAAGAAACCTACCTCACAAAACTAGAAACTACACAAGCATGCTGTGGCAGGTATGGATTATGTTCACAGGTGGACAATGAAGCAGTGGGAATATAACACTAGAACAAATTAAAACAGGGAACAATTGGAAGTAAAGAGTGGTAGAATATAGTCAAGTAAATACTGGGCACCTCTAGAGATGAAGCCATTTCACCACTGGCTCTTCCGGATGGTACTGTACTACAGTACAATCTGAAGAAACAAACCATGCACTTTCCAGCTATAATACATACATACATACATACATAACATTTTAAGACTGAGTGCTCCACACATACGTGCAGTTTCAGACTCTTGTCCTAATGGCGGCGTTCCAGGCAACCCTGTTAAGGGCTGCTTCACTTGTCAAGTTTTTGGATTTTATATCGGCATGTATAGTCCGATCCCAGGTCTTCCTCGGTCCACCCCTTGGTGCAGCTCCCTCCACAATCACAGACCTGCATTTTGTCACCCAATTTTGTTCATCCATTCTCTCCACATGTCCATACTATCCCAGTTTACTAGTACACATCACCTCGCTAATACTCTTTATACCTAAACGTCTCCTCAGCTCATCATTTGTTATTTTATCTGCAGCCTTGGCCCACACATACATCTCACCATTCTCATCTCATTACGTTCCACATCCTCTACTTTAACGGCCATTGTTTCTGAGGCATAGGTCATTGCACTTCTAACACATGAGGCATACACCTTGTAATAAACAAGTTCTAAATGACTAATAGGTTCCTGTAACACTTGCCCATTTTAAAGGAAATAAGCCTATATGTTGATAGTGTGGAATAACTCGATTAAAAGATCATCAAAATAGTAAAATATTCCTTGTGAAATTAAGAAAAACTACAGTTAAAAACTTGCTACACATAAGTATATATACTGACTCGATGCAGTATTATTTATTGAAAAGAAGATTAAAGTTCCAGCTTACGGGATATTAGTGTGCGGACACTATTAATAATAGATGTATTGTAATAATTGTATTCTTAAAGTTAGCAAGAAATAAAGAAACAAACGTTCATACTAAAATTGTTTTTTATTAAATAGCGACACTGAAATTGCATTAATAAAAGAGACAATTTCATTCACACACTCAGCCACTCAATCTAACCTACTTATCTACTCACTTACCTAAATATAACTACCCCGAAGAATACCCCAATCACTATACTGATTTCTGCTAGTCATACGAAATCTCACATCAACCAACCCTTTGCTCTACTGTGATACTGATAACGTCTAGCCCAGTAAGTGGCCGCATGATTGAGTAAGGCACGATATATTATCACACCCGTCAATCACACTCGCCTGGCGGTAGCATTGACCGCTTCTTCGTGATCAAACTGGCTACGGCGTCACTGACCACACACACACACCCTCTATCAGCCACGTGACTCACTAAATTTATGAGAGTCGCATATAAGAGTTGCAAGAGGGCAGTATGTCAAGCCGACAATCCTCTAGCGGTGGCCTTACCCTCTGTGGGGTCAAGATGCTACGGCGTCACTGACCGACACACACACACCCCACACCCACCCCTGGTCACGTGCATAGCTAATCAGTGGGATATCGCATGATGGGGACTATGCCAACCCTGAGCATCGCCTAGCCTTTAGCATGCCCTCTGTGGGGTCATGCTTACACCTGCCATTGTCGGCCATAGCATTCTGCTAATTCGGTCGGCGTCACAACCTTGGCCATGTGTGTGGACTGACTCATTCTTGGTGACTGGCCGACGCACACAAGCACACCACCACACATCATGCTGAGTTAAGACATACGTTGACACTTGTCTAACTGAATTGGACTCACCTGATTATGGTAGAATTAGGGGATGAGGTACCCCCGGGATCCTGCCGGCCCATTCATTGCGTAGAGTTGCAAACAACAAAAATAGACTGGTCTCGTTGGGGCTGGGCAGGAGAAGTGACCTATCCTGGGCTCCTCTGCCCCTTTTATACCCTCGGATTTCCCTCCCCCATGCGCAGTTTGAAAAAGGTGCCAATAGGAGCTGGACACTCCCTATGACCACGCCTCCAAGCATGAACGCACACACACACACGCATGTATGCCGTGATGGTCAGCGTCTACACAGGCCTACCCTCTCTCTATCCTTCTTTCCTTCACTCCTGCGACAGTGGCAGCTTCCGCCCCACCATTGGCAGATATGGTATCTCCTAGGTAACTAAACTTGTCCACCAGCTCCAATGACTCATTTCCTAAATTCACAGCCACAGGATCATCACTTAACACAAGCTCGCCTTTGCTCACTACGCACTCAAAATGTATCTATTTCTGACTTATCCTTCGGCAGGGGTCCTTTTATTCTACTACAACGCTTACTCCCTTGATTCACCGAACATCGACAGATGCTACATCGACTCGAGTTAGTGCCCACACCCTTTCCACGCACTGCACATGGGTATGCACCGCTCTTTTCCACATTGCCTCGTCTCAATCTACAATGCATAACCTTGGTTTTGTTAATATTGACTCTTAAGCCTTTGGTCGCCATGCCCTCTCTCCATCTTCTGAATTTGGCCTCGGCATCTTGCATATTGTCAGCTATTAGAACTAAATCGTGTGCATAAAACCGTTCCAATAGGAGTCCGCCTCAAAAAATCTAGACAGTGCATCCAGGACCATAATAAAGAGGAAGGGGCTTAACACTTAACCCTTATGAACTCCAACACGGACTGTGAATTCATCACTCAGTACACTTTTCACCCTCACCGTAGTTCGCAGATCCTCATACATCTTCATTATCACACGCAACAGCCACTCTTCCACACCAAGTTTTCTCATAGCCCACTGTGCAACATCTCTAGGCACCCTGTCAAAAGGCCTTCTCCAGGTCTACAAACACAAAGTAAAGATCCCTGCCTTTTAGTAAGTATCTTTCCTGTATCTGCCTGACTATGATGATAGCATCGGTTGTACCACGTCCTGGCATAAAACCAAACTGCATATCATCAATGGAGATGCTTTGCCTGATCAAACTTTCAAAGACCCTCTTATAGACCTTCATGATTTGGTCAAGCATTTTCAGGCCCCTATAATTACCTCTATCTAGCGCATCCCTTTTTCCTTTGTATATATTTATAATTAAACTTTTTTGCCGATCCTCGGGCATTTTCTCATCTTTAATAATGGTGTTTATCAACTCAGTGACTAAGTTGACACCAGTCTCCCCTGAGGCTTTTATCGTCTCAGCAACAATGTCAGAGCACCCTGGAGCTTTACCGTCCTTCATTTTATTGATTGCGTCGCTCACTACAGCTGGTTCTATCAAAGGAGGGGGTCCAGATATTGGTTTTTCGATACTAAGCTGTTCCTTATCCCATTCAAACTCTACATTTAGCAATCGTTCATA
This sequence comes from Paralithodes platypus, assembly GCA_032716605.1. Taxonomy (NCBI): domain Eukaryota; kingdom Metazoa; phylum Arthropoda; class Malacostraca; order Decapoda; family Lithodidae; genus Paralithodes; species Paralithodes platypus. Next base: position 21,176,456 of record CM064547.1, on the reverse strand, counting down.
GTGTGCCTTCCATGCTTCTCTGATTTGATTGTCTGCATACACAATATTCCCATTATCGTTTCTAGCCTAGCACACTGTTCACCTATAATATCCCTACTGAAATTTTTAACTCGCCTAGATAGGTTGAAGATCCCATTGGGATTGTCAGTGTTACACACTTGTTCGAGGACCAGGTCCTTAGTGCCTTTTATAGCATTGTAAATAACTTTTTCGGCAGTTCGTTTAGCTGCCTGGTATTCCTCCTTGCTGCCTCCCTCCTTCCATGTGTGTTTAGCATCTTCTTTTATCTTTCACAGTATGTTCTACATCATCGTTCCACCCCCAGGAGATCTTATTTCTGGGGTGACCCTTTGTTTTCCCACAGACTTTGTTAGTGGCAGCGAGAAGGCTATGCTTAAGAAAATTCCATTGACTATTTACATCGCTTGGCCTAGCTTCCTTATTTCTATTAATATCCTCCATTCACTGTGAACCCTATCCCTAACTTCCTTGTTTTTCAGCCGCCACACTTTCCTTTTGGGCATGTATACCTTCTTGCGCTTAGGATCTATGTATAAGCTCATGTCGCACACAAGTAGCTTATGCTGGGGGATACATTCTTCGCTCGGGATGACCCTTACATCCCGAACCAGTTTCCAGTCTTTCCTGTTAACCAAGAAGTAATCTATCTGGCTCCTGGCGACCCCAGAGTTACATGTGACCAGATGACTCTGTCTTTTCTTGAACTTCGTGTTACACACAACCATGTTGAGTGCAACGCAGGACTCCAGTATATATTCGCCTTCCAGATTCCTCCTTCCGTAACCATTTGCTCCATGTACTCCCTCGTATCCTTCTGCAGATGTCAGTACCAAATCCACAACACCGGCCATCACAAACGTCATCCCTGACACAATACAATAAACTAGGAGGTGAGACAACAACAGAAACAGACGTCCAACAAATTCTTAGTGAACTGGATGAGAGAATGGCCGTGGGACTAGACGGTATCGGGACACAAATATGAAGAATATGTACTAAGCAATGAGCTCCACCACTTAGCAAAATTTAATAAAATATTAATTTAACGCCTCACAAAGTGATTGGTCAAAACCCACCTACTATGTACCAGACAATGCAGATTTCAAAAGGGCTTGTCTGCTGCTGACCTTCACCTACTCCTAACATGAACTGCTGCTGGAGTAATGAGTGGACTGCTGCACTAAATAACAACAAACATGTATGTCTACTGGTAGGGCATGGCATAGGGGACTGATGGAGAAATTAAAATCAATAGAAACCTTAAATTAGTCTTGAATGGAAAATAATTTGCTCATTGTATCATATGGAGGAAATGGAGGAGATAAGCAAGGTGTTTAACCCGTATAGCCCCAGCGACGCGTCTGACGCGTCGGCGATGTATGTAACGCACAGCCCCAGAGACGCGCCTGGCGCGTCACCCTAATTGCGCCGACCGTAACCTCAGGTGTAGCCACTCAAGAGGGCTCAGATTTGTATGGGAACTGTGTACGTATCCCACGCAACCGTGCCGATGGTTGAAACTCTCAAAGTCCACGTGCGTGCGCGCGAGCGCGCAATAACCTGTTTTTTTGGGATAATTGCCTTCAATTTTTTACTCTTGTAAAATCCGTTTTCGGGGGCTCTGTAGGACCATTTTTTAAGCTTTTTGAGCGGTTTTTCGTGGTTTTTCCTTCATTCCTAACCCATTCGCTATTGTTTCTGGAATAAAACCATTTTTTGAAAACCGGCCGGGTTCTGGTGCGCAAACATTACAAAACTAGCCGGGGCTCCACGGGTTAAGGAAGAGGTCTGTGAAGCATGTGAGGAGGTGTGTGGAGTGAGGAGAAGAGGGAGGGGAGTGAAAGGTACAGCATGGTGGACAGAAGAGGTAAAAATAGCTGTGGAAGATAAGAAGAAAGCGTATAGAGAGTGGTTGGGTAGTAGAGGGAATGAATATTTGGAGAGGCAGAAACAAGCGAGGTACGTGGAGAGAAAGAGTGGTGAAGAGAGTAGTGAAGGAAAGTAAGAGAAGAGCAGATGAAGAATTTGGAAGGAATCTGAGTGTAAAATGGAGGGAGTGTAAGTAACTGTTCTGGAAAGAAGTCAAGAAAGTTAGGGAAGATAGCAAGGGAAACATTATGAGTGTGAAAGATAAGAATGGGGGTATGCTAGCCGAGAAGCAAGAGAGAGTCGAAAGATGGAGGGAGTACTTCAACGAGTTGCTAAATGTAAGGAATGAAGAGCCAGCAAACATAGTTGGATGGGGTATGGGAGGGAGAAGAGGAGAAGTAGTGGGGGAGGAGGTGGGGATCAGGAGGACAGTAGCGTGGGAAGCCATGAAAAGAGTGAAGTTGGGGAAAGCACCAGGAACAGATGGACTGTGTGGAGAAATGTTGAGGTATGGTGGTGAGATAGTGATCGAATGAGTATGGAATATGTGCAAACTAGCATGGGAGAATGGAATGCACCCGATGACTGGAAGACTGGCATAATAGTCCCCCTATATAAGAGCAAAGGGGAAAGAGGAGTGTGTGGTAACCACCGAGGAATATGTCTTTTAAGCGTAGTAGGGAAGGTGTTGTTGTTGTTGTTGTTGTTCCCCAAGCTGCCTGGCCAAACAGCCCCAAGGCCCCGAGCAAGACCAAGGCCATAACCGAGCGCCCCCACAGAACCCTCCCAGCCGACCACAATAAAGCATGGGTGACCGAAGCCACTCCATGGCGGGGAGCTGAGGAGGGCGACAGAAATGCCCGGGAAACCAAACCCCACCCAGGGTCCTGTGCCCCTCAGCAATTATGAAGAGAAAGCTGAGGGGCAAAGGAAAAAATGTGATGCTTTGGCTTCCAATCTTGGTAGATTGGGAGGTCAATCCATGGAAGAGACGCCGTCACTTGAGATCTAGAAAATATATAAGTAAAAGGAACAGTCAGAGTAAGCTATGGGTATGGCAGAGATCGCTCAGTTCTCACTCTGATAGACCAGCCCATCACCAGGGAAGGTGTACAATAGGGTAGTGATTGAGAGAGTGAGATTGAGAACGGAGAAATGGATAGGCGACGAGCAGGGAGGTTTTAGGAAGGGAAGAGGATGTGTAGATCAGATTTTTACCCTGAATTGAGTTGTGGAGAAATATCTGGAGAAGAAACAAAAGGTGTATGTTGCCTTTATGAACTTGGAGAACGCCTATGACAGAGTGGATAGAGAAGGCATGTGGAAAGTACTTAGAATATACGGAGTAGATGGCAAGTTGCTGAAAGCAGTGAAGAGCATGTATGAGGGTGCAAAGGCGGCAGTACGTGTGGAGAATGAGCAGAGCGAGTTCTTTGACCTGAGTGTTGGGTTGAAACAGGGGTGTGTGATGTCCCCGTGGTTGTTTACTGTATATATGGATGGAGTCATGAAAGAAATACTAGGAAGAGCAGTGGATGTTGGTGTATCGCTGATAAGGGAGGGAAATGAGTGGAAGCTGCCTATACTGCTCTTTGCGGATGATACAGTTCTGATGAGCGATAATGAATGGGAGTTGCAGGGTCTGGTAAATGAGTTTGGAAAAGTGTGCGAAAAACGGAATTTGAAGGTAAATGCGGGGAAGAGCAAAGTTATGGTCTTCGAAAGGGGTGAAGTCACATAGTGTGAGGTGAAGTTGAACGGCCAGGCTATGAAGATTGCCAGTTCTTTTATGTATCTGGGCAGTGTGTTGAGTAAAGATGGGACTATGGATGAAGAAATGTGGGAGAGGGTGCAACAGGGGAAGAGGGTTGTAGGAACGTTGAAAGCAGTAACAAGAATTAGAGTGGTCAGTATGGAAGTGAAGAAGTCCTTGCATGACAGTGTGGTAATCCCGACACTAACTTACGGAAGCGAAGCATGGACGTTCGGGAAGAGACTCTGACCAAGAGTGAGAGTGGTGGAAATGAGTTACTTGAGAAGTGCGTGCGGAGTTACATGGAGGGATAGACAGACAAATGAGGAAGTAAGAAGGAGGTGTGGTGTGGAGGTAGATGTGCTGGAGAGTGTGAAAAGGAACAACTTGAGATGGTTCGGCCTTATGGCATGTATGGAAATCGAGAGATTGACTAAGCGGGTGTACGAGAGCGAGGTGGAAGGACAGAGAGGGAGAGGTGCACCGAGGGAGAGGTGGAAGGATGGAGTGAGGAAGTATACGAATGAAGGTGGTGCTGGTTGGGAGGAGGGGTGTCGACTGACTGGGGACAGAGGTGCATGGGGGCGGTTCGTTCGTGGCCACCCCTTCGGGGATCACGGCATCAGGCAATAGATAGATGGATAGATAGATAATTGAGGCAGGAGTACCCAAGTGTCGTTTCTTAATACCACGTCTATTTCAACACAGTCTAGAAGCCCGAGCCTTTGCTTTCGATGGTAAATTAGCAGTGACTAACAACACTGAGGATGAAACAACTACATTAGTCACCAGATGGCTGGGTGATATAAGAAAATGGGGAGAGAAGTGTCAAGTTAGATTGGCTCCTCATAAAATACAGTTGATGATCATCACAAGGGCTGAAATACAACTACAATTACATATTAATGGAAACAGCTAGACTTCCAAAAAAATAAGCAGACATACTGGGTGTCACCAATGAGCGATGACGAGTAAATAACATTTAAAACTCACATTGAGAATACAGCAAGAAGAACCTCTGCAAATTTAACTTTATGAAAATAACAAATGTATTCGACAGAAAATAATGTAGGTAGTGTATTGATTATTACTTTCAATGATTGTAATAATGCATAAATGTATTAAGCTTTGTAAACGGTGGTCAATAAACGATCTATCTATTGATCAATCTATAAAGCACAACATTAATAAGGTCAACGATGAAGTGCTCATTCCTCACATGGGGAGGTGTTGTAATTGCACATATCATACTCCTGGACAAGGTTCAAAGGAGAGCCACAAGAATAATCAAAGATGAGTCTCCACTACCACCTGAAGCAAGATGGGATAACTTACAATATAGATGGGATGTGGCTGGATTTACTACTCTTTAAAATCCAACATCACCATGCCCCTGCCCTACAGTCTCTGAGGCAACCACTTCGATGACAGGAGCAGACCACAAGACAGTTGAAAGAGCACTTGGCACATTGGAGGAGCCATGCTGCCACACTTCAGCTTACCAGGGGCCGTTTATCCCTAAAGACTGTAAGTTATGGAATCAGCTACTCAGTCATGATTATGATATTGCCTATACTATTGTAAATATATGTTATTCCCACGATACAAATTGATGCTGTACAGACCACCACCAGTACCACATCATAAGGACATAAAAAGGCCAAGGAGAAAAGACCTATGCGCACCCTTCACATGCGTAGATGCCCCCGTTCGGCCAAACGAGAAACACTAATGCCGTAGGTAGCTGTGTGGAAAATAATTATATCAGATTGTGACCTTCTAGCTCACACCAGATAGGAACCAGCATATGCAGAACTAGGACGGACTATGTCACAAAACCTGGCAAAAGTAATTTAGCTTGGTTTGATAATAGCACCTCCAAGTCTGAAGACTGGAACAATCCTAGGTATAAGACTGGGAAAACTAGGTTCGATACTAGTCGTCAGGTCTCAAAACTGGTAGCACTAAGTGTTAATGGTAAACCTGCTAGACTGAAAATAAACAGAATTCTGGTCAACCTGTTAAGTTCGATACTAGTAAGTCTGGTCCCAAGACCTACTCGTTATGTACGATACCAACACAAGTGCAAACTGGCGTAACATTGAGGCTTGATGCTCACCCTCTAGGCCATCGGCTAGGGCAACGAAAGCTGAGACTCACCTTTACGCTTTCACTTGCATGTGGTTCAAAACCGTGCACAGCTAGTGGTCCGAGATCTACCCTACAAGCAGAGCCGAAGAAGGAAACTTCAAGCTTCACCCAATGGAAGTCCAGACCTAACCAGACACCCAAGACAGACGAGTGTCGTAGCAAGAGCCCAGTACGCCAAGTTAAAGAAAATTCACCGAGTCCCCCTCTGACGCCAGGGAAATCACTAAATTAATATACTGGAAACAATAGTGTGTCTATAATTGTTAGAGTTCCTTCTTGCTATCCAGCGCACTCACCCTTCATGGAGAACAAAACACACGTTTCTATCCTTGTGTTTAACACCTTACGAGCGGCCTATGCGGTTTATTTATGTGTACCGCACAGCGGGGTGTTTTTAGCCAAAATAGGGCTGTTTACGTGATCATTTTCATGCCTAAATAAGACCCAGAACGTAAAACAAGTACCTATCCCAGAAAGGGCATAAACAGAGCTTTCGAATGACACCATAACGATCCTTGTATGATGGATAGTTTTCTTGCAATAACCGTGCAACGCGAGTGCAAAAAGCAGGTAATTCGGTACTTTCAGTACATAATTGAGTATGTAGCGAGTGAGAGAGGGAGGAGGGAGCTGAGATTTGTGTCAGTAGGTTCGCCGCGGTGGTCTGGAGCAGTCATACGCTCGCTAGTCTCCTGCCACCACTTGTCTCTCTCTCTCAGCCACATTACGTGCTGAAATTGCCACTCGAGTTATGTCGAGCGCCGCCACATAGTCCAGCTTTATTTAACTCGACTTATGTTGCTCGCCGCTAAATAAGGGTTAACTATTACATTTTTATTCATTTTACTATTGAGCATTCCCGCTTCAATGTAATTTCGGACATTAAGTAGCGGAGATTTGATTATGAAGACATTCAACTCCCGATCGTGCACACCTTTATTTTAATGATTCTCATATAGTAAATGTTAATTTTTTATATAAAGTATTCTAGAAACTATAGAGAAAACGAAAACTTGTGATTATATTAAAGACTAACTTTGCTATACCTCTTCTGGGTCTGATAGTAAATAATTAAGTTAATTCTGGCATTAATTTCAGTAGGTTGATTCTGGCTAAAGCCAGAATCAACCTAATAATTACTATCATAACAACACGACCTCAAATCTCCTACTGATGAATAATACCAGGCAGACCGACAATGATCTTCAAAAATGTCATGTAATCTATACAGTAGGTACACAGGTAATTTTGGGGACTGTGAAACCCATTCTTCCACCTATATTGACATGACAACCATGAAATTATCGCATCTGTTGTCTTACCATTTATCTTCCGGAGTCCCTAAGACACACCACAGAGATGAACACCATGCGACCTTGAAGAGGGAGATCTTGGTGGAGAACACAGAAGTCTTAGCAAGTAATCAAAATCAAAGAAGATTGCCCATCTTAGAAGCTCTTTTCATAAAAGAGTTATCCCCCAACTTAACCCTTTCGCGCACTGCAGGACACAATCATGTCCTACAGTGATAATTTAAACCTTTGTGACCATCAGGGGTGTTTAGAAACCTTTAGTTTAATTTTGTCAACCTCTGCAGTTGTCTTTGAGTGAGTTGTGGGCAGAAAACTAATTTTGGAGAGGTAATTATGAGATCAAGAAAATTCTATTTTGAATAATAAACAGCGACCCCCGGACCTAGAAGGGTTAGATACACAAGCCGAAGATCCGCAACCTCTTCCCAACATGAAACGAACCTGTCTTAATGAAGAAGGGAGGGCTACTGATGAGGTCACAGCGGCCAGCCAATGAGAGGGCTACTGATGAAGTCACAGCAGCCAGCCAGCCACCTCACGGCTAGCCAATCAGAAGCCTTAAAAAAAAATCACTTTCCAAGTGTAGGGTATACAGTATAAGCTCAATACCGCACATTTCTCATTCACACTTCTTCGAGGTGATACTTGGTGACGCTCTGGTCTCTCCTACAGGCCTGTAGCCCAGCCCCCCATCTTCAAGCGGCAGAAGTAAGAAGAAAGAAGAAAGAAGAAAGAAGAATCTTCAAGCAGCAGAAGATAGAAGATGGATGTCTTGAGGACCAGCAAAACCTAGCCCCCTAGCTTCCTCCATCTGTTCTCTCCTCCAATCAACACCTCGATCTGCACTCGCCCGGCCATTCAGCTCCCTGCATCTCACCTCATACCTCAACATCATCCTCCTCCAGTGTCATTACTTTCCTATATTCTCTTCTTTCCCCAATTTCTTTCCAGCTTTTTTGTTCCAAATTTATTAAATGTGTGTACCCGCTCCCGCCCAGTAGAAACCCACTTGTAGTACGACGCTGAACCCCGAGGGCATTTCCACGAGGGGTGGGGGGGGGGATTCGCCCCTGGTTATAGGAGGCAAGTGGGTAGGGTTTAAGCTCCAAGTAGGTTTAGGGCCCTGTGACAGACTTAGTCCAAGGGCATAGGTAGGAATTAGTTTTTTTCTGGGGACACTCCGTAGGGGTGCCCCCTGGGTACAGTTTAGCTTTATAATTTAAATTATCTCTCCCCCCATCTCCCCATTTTCAAAATTTAATCCTTTAAAAATTAGCTCTCTTAATGTTTCAGTATGGCACTGTATGTGAAATTTAAATGTAACTCTCCTCCCCCTGATGATCCTGGCTCACACATATTCAGCATCACCCAGACCCAAATTGTTAAAGTCTTCAAAAATCCAAATAATACCCTAAAAGTTCGCCTTGCCTCTCAAAAAGATCTCAATGCATACCTAGCCCCTGATAACGTAAACAAACTCAAAGATGCAGGGTATGAATTAGTGGTCTCTCCTGAGTTGAAAGCTGCTTGCACTGTCAACATTGCTCACCCTGATAACAACATCTTCAACAGGGATGAGAATGACATAACTACAGAAATTTCACAAAGAAACAACATCACAGTTTGTGATGTCACAAAGACTCCAAAAAAAGCCATCAAAATTCGCTGTGCCTCCCCTCAGGAGCCAGCAAACTCCTCAAGTCAGGTCTCAAAGCCTTCCATGTGATCATACCACCTGAGTTCCTCTCTCCTGAATCATGGGTTAACCTCCAACAGTGTTTTAAGTGCTACCAGTATGGGCACGTAACATCTACCTGTAAAAATGAGCAAGTATGCTCACGCTGTGGCACGACCACTCATTCACAACTTGCTCTTCAACCTCCCTGAAGTGCAATAATTGTAATGGCCCCCACATTGCCATAAGTTCAGAATGCCCCTTCCGCCTCAATGTTCTCAAACAAACCCGAAAAAACTCAAAGACCTCTCCAACATCTTCCAACAACCCCCGCCCTCTCTTCTCGTCCCATCCAGTCACCAACATATCATATGCCTCAGCTGCCACCCCATCACTCCCCCCTCAATCCCTACCGATGACCTCCTCCCCCTCCACCAGCTCCCACCCCCAACCTTCCTCCTCCTTCACCAGCTCCAACCCACCAAACCCTTTCTTCAACCAAGAAATTCTTGCCAAAACTTCGGTGCTGGTAAATATAGCTCTCCATTTAACAGACCAACAAGTTACCCCAAAGTTCAACAAACTTCTCAATGACGGCCTCACTGCCCACAATCTCCCTGCCATCTCTATTCCTGAATCCTGGTACCAATTCAACAAAACAAAATCCTCCCAAACCCCCACAACCACCCACAACCATCTCCTCCCCCAATACCTCCTCATCCTCTATCTCCTCCCCCACCTCAGCCACACCCTCTGCCAGCACCTCCACCCTCTCCACATCCACCCTCAACTCCAAAACTCCTACTCCCAACTCTCGAGAAGTCACAACCCAAATTACTCCTGCCGAAAACCCTTCCCCCCCCAATGTAGACATGCCCAGCCACACTCCTGACCCCACCCTTACCTCACCAACATCCATGCCTCCCCCGTCTACCTCTACCTCTATCCCCAAAATACCATCCATCCCACCTCAATCTCCCCTAAAACGCAAACCTAGCAGCCCTGCTGATGCAACCTCTCCCAACTCCCGCCGCTCTCGATCCAAATCCCGCAAGACAGAAAGCCCCATACGAAACGCCTCACATGACCTCCCATCCGTATAATTTGGACAAGGCTCCTCCCACACCTCACCCTCCCCATCCCGCCCACCAACCTTACCCAACCACCCCATTATCACCAACTCACCCAACTCACCCGACAATTATCCATCATGCTCAAAGTAATTCAATTCAATATTAGACATTACTACCCAAACAGACATTTACTCACACAATTAATACTAGATAATGACCCAGACATTATATTACTCAACAGCACTTGTATACACAACACACACAAAATAAAATTCTTTGGCTACACAACACGACAATCTGACGACGATGCACACAACGGAGTTGCCATCATGATTAAAAGCACAATAAAACATGAATTCATGACAGACTGGACAGAATATAAACACTTCTCAGCAGTAAAAACACACACAACACTTGGTCCCCTCATAGTCGCCACTACATATGTCAGACCCAACACACACATTCCTTACACTGATATGAACACATTATTTAACAACAATGTACCCACACTCATCCTTGCAGACTTTAATGCTAAACATCATGCTTTTCAACACACTACCAACAACCCACACGGAACACAACTTCTAGCACTACACGACATAAAAAGACTAAATTTCCTTGGCCCAGATTTTGACACAGTTTTCACACACAATGGGTCTGGCACACCTGATCTCATCTTCTCTAACCGAGCATTTAACCTTCGTCACCATCAAATTTCCCCTGGGCCTTTATCAGGATCCGATCACATCCCCATTTTCATGCAAATATCTTCAAATCCCATTTTAGTTCCTTCTACATCACATTACAATTACTCCCAGGCTAACTGGGATGAATTTCAACACATCCTATCACAACAAGATTACACAACTGACTATGAGGGACTTCACTACACAAATCTAGATCAACAAATAGAACACTTACACAACACAATCATCAACGCTGCAAACACTACCATACCTAAAACATCCTACAAAGTCAGACACACATTCAGACCTTCTATACGTTCACAAAGACTCCTTGTGTGCTATCGTCGTCGATTTGAGCAAAATAAACAAAACCACACCTTAGGCCGAGTACGACATGACCTCTCACACCTCAGAAATCATATCCTAGACAGCCTGCAATCTGACCATAACAGCCACTGGACACATCTCATACGGACTGCTGAACAACACAAGAAAACTAAACCCTGAGAATTTTGGAGACACATAAACCGTTTAAAAGGCCACAATAAACCTACAACATCTTCACTCATTGTAAACGGTAACACCATCACCGATCCCAGGGAAATCACAGACATCTTCAAAGACACATGGGCCCAAGTATACCACCCACACCCTCCTGAAAGACCCGCCCAACAACACATTCGAAACATCGAACATGTTAATAATATTGCAGACAACATCTCTCATGACACTCACATCAACACAGACTCACTTAACCCCGACAACTACCCTCACTGCTCCCATTTTGCCTGACGAAGTTAAGCTCATTCTCTCTATAACACGGAGGAAGGCGCCTGGTGCCACAGGAATAAACCATCACATTGTAAAGCACCTCCCAAACACATTAATTAATGCACTCACTTGCTTATACAACGCCATCCTGGCATCAGGCTACTTCCCCGTCTGCTTTAAGACCGCAACAATCATCCTTATTCCCAAGAAAAATCAAAATAGCAAAGACCCACTGAACTACAGACCCATTAGTCTACTTGAGACTCTTGGGAAGACTTTTGAAACAATCATAAATCGCCGACTCAGACTGTACCTCGAAGACGAAGGACTTCTCACTGATAAACAGTTTGGTTTTAGACCCCGCAGATCCTCTCAGGAAGCACTTAACATAATCACCTACTACATTCACATTAACAAACACTCCAGACGAGGACACAAAACAGCACTCATCACAAAAGACATCAAAAAAGCATTTGACACTGTATGGTACGTAGGCCTGAAGTACAAAATCTGCGAACACTTCAATTTCCCCTTACCAATTAAAAAACTTCTCTGCAACTTTTTAGATAACAGATCAGCCCAAATTAAATTTTCAAATTTCTATTCAGACTCATTTCCACTCCATGCAGGCATACCTCAGGGCTCCGTGCTCGCACCTACACTGTACATTCTCTACACTAATGACATGCCAAATCCAATCAATAATGACTCTCTCACAATTTCCTACGCTGACGACGTGACGCATCTTGTTAGGGCAACTACCATAGACGGTTTGACGAACAAAGCCAAGAGAGAGCTTGACCGAATAGCACAATGGGAACAGAAATGGCGGATTCAGACTCATCCTCGAAAATCCTTTATCACCTACATATCCACTGGTTACCTACGTCCTAGACCACTATTCCTCAACTCCCGCGCACCTCCTCCCGATCGCATCCCAGTAACTGTCTCACCCACTAACAAAGTACTCGGCCTAACATTTGACCAAAAACTTCTCTTTCATCGTCATGCAAATCAGATTATCCCCATTGCTTCAAAATCACTTCAATCACTTTTCCGTTTTCGAAATGCCTCCATCAAAACTAAAACCCATTTGTACAAAGCCCTAATTAGACCGCTACTTTCATATGCCCCACTGACCAGCACTCTTTTGGCAAACTCCCACAAAATTAAACTCCAAAGAATTCAGAACAGAGCACTGAGGTGGATCCATGGAACTCGGTGGTATGAGTTCCAAACATCGGACCACTTGCATGAACTCTCCCGCATCCCTCCACTTAATGTCTACAACAACTTTCTGGCTAATAAACAACTTGAAAAACTTGAGACCTTTAATAACTTTGTCCAAATGTTTAATAATATCACTCAACCAATCGGTCCCTGGTCGAACCTCTTGCATCCAATCAACAGAGAGGCTCCCAATCCCCTATTCACATAATAACTTTGTTACACCACAAACTCACACTCAATTTTCACCATTCCTTTTACTCACCTACCAGCCAAAATTTCGAATTCTTTCACAAATACACAATAAAAACTAAAGTAAATTAAGCTCTTCATAAGACAGTGCAATCTTCTCTAGACTCGGCAGTTGACAACCATGCCTTTCTGCCCCACTTCAGACCCTTACCATCCAAAATTGCCAGACCATCATTAAAACATTCTCCATTACCAAATTGTATATTCAAATTCACCCAGACTCATCTGATTCGTCCAGACTGGTGGAGGCGGTGGGGCATGCCGGCTCGTCCACAGCCCAGCCTCTATGCCACTCTTGACCGATCAGAGCTTCTGAATCTCACTTCACCAAAATTAACTTTTACCACCCAATATTAATTATCTTTTTACCTTACCACCCATTTTTATCTCCAACCCTTCTTGACGTGCCATACTGAAGCTCTCGGAAAATATGTCTCAATACCAACAGTGCCTCCCCTAAACCCCCAAACTAAAATCAACAACTCACGCAAGTTGGGTCAAGCCCCGACACTCTTTATCCTCCTACTTTTTCACTTTCTCTCTTACTACACCAATAAAAACTTCCCTTCTTTCACCCTCACCCATCTTTTCTATATTCATTTGATTGATTGATTTCTCATTCCCTTTCTTGCTACTGAAGAAGTGCTATTAAGCATGAAAACGCATTCTAGCTAAATACCATGTACATAATATAATCCAATAGTACCAACCACAATTACTTTTGGAGAGATCATCAGACAACTTCATATGGAAGACAAGAATGTTGTCAGAAAAAGAGAAAAGATAGACAAGAAGCTTGTAATAACCAACTTGCCATAACCTTCAATGAAATATGTATATATATATATATATATATATATATATATATATATATATATATATATATATATATATATATATATATATATTGTATATATATATATATATATATATATATATATATATATATATATTTATTTATTTATTTATTTATTATATAACATAATGTAGAAAGGGAACTTGATGCAATTAAAACACGTGATCCTACAATGAAATAAGACACAACACAATAAACCATTTTGCTGAATAGGGTTTTACTTTAGTAACAGTGAAGGGAACGTTTGAAATATGAGAAAGCAAAACTTTGGAACAAAACTTTGAGGCGTAAAAGAGATTGTGCAAGCAAAAAGATTGAATGGAAGAGTGTGATGCCGGTACGATGGTGAAGTGGTGACAAGTGCAGAGAGAGAGAGAGAGAGAGAGAGAGAGAGAGAGAGAGAGAGAGAGAGAGAGAGAGAGAGAGAGAGAGAGAGAGAGATAATATACTGTAGTTAAGAAAGGGCAATATATCTTCAAGCATATTTGTCAGTAGATAATGAATATGATCTGTCAACAGACTAAAAATGAGTGTAATTTGAAAAGCAATTGGAGAGGTAGAACAATACAAACAAAACGAAGACGTAGGAATATAATTCGAGAAGTAAGCACATACACCAAATTGGTAAATATTAGTCTAAACAGAACTAGAACGTCACATAAAATATTAGTTACTTCAACTATCGTTTACATTTGTGTCTAAGATTTGATGTGTCTTGACCAATTCAAAGGCATCAGAGATAATACCAACTTACTTCAGTCAGCCTTAAGTTACTATAAATTATATGCAAACAATTATGTTGTATGTAGCCAAACACATATAACTCATAACACATATAACCGCCAAATATGAGTAGAAATGACGGAACGTCATTATGGGAGGAAATTAAAATGGCATCAAGGTTTAGCAATGTGTGCATTATGGGGGATTTTAATTTTCCGAATATAGATTGGCAGCATTAAATAGGAGACTCTGATTCTGAGGAGTTTATAGAGGTAGTACAAGATAGTTTTTTATTTCAATTCATAGATACGCCGACTAGAGGTAATAATATTCTCGATTTAGTTTTCAGTAACAATGAACATATGGTAAATAATGTAGAGATTGGGGACCACCTAGGAAATAGTGACCACAATTCTGTGTATTTTAATATCCAATGGAAAGGTAATACCAGAGAGAATACAACATTAATACCTGACTTTAGAAAAGCCAATTATGGTGGGTTAAGAAGAGCCCTATTAGCGGACCCTATGGTCAAAAAATTAAGTCGATCCAGGTGTCCAAATGAGTGTACCCCTTCTCAGGCACCTGTCATCTTAAGTCAGGAAGAGACGTCAACCTTGGTAGGTACATACGATAATTTTATCAAGTCAGTATTCAATGCACAAAATAAATACATCCCCAAAAGAACATTTAGATCAACACAGAACCAACCCAAATGGATGAATAATAGACTATTAGATCTTCTAGGACAAAAGAGAGGAATATATAGAAAAATTAGAAAAGGCGAAATTCACCTACTTGCTTACTATCAGAATCTATCAAGACAGGTTAAAAAGGATATTAGGAAAGACAAAAGAAATTATGTAATTAAGGTTGCCAATGACTCAAAAAATAATCCTAAAGCTTTTTACCAACTATATAAATCCAAGGTTAGAGATGTAATTGGTCCCCTTAAAACTTCGATAGGAGAAATGACAGAAAATTATTTAGAAATGTGCAGTACATTAAATAGTCAATTTCTTTCCGTTTTCACTAATGAAAATTTGGCACAGTTTCCAGAAGTCCGTAAGGTATATAGCGATAGTATAGAAAATAGGTTAAGTACGGTTACTATAAGTAGAAATGATGTGCTTAAGGAAATTGACAGACTGAAACCTCATAAATCGCCTGGTCCTGATGAGGTATATGCTAGGTATTAAAAGAATGTAGGGATGAGTTAAGTTACCCATTAACATTTGTATTTAACAAGTCATTGGAGACAGGTATAGTTCCAGAAGCTTGGAAGCTTGCAAACGTAGTTCCGATCTTCAAAAAAGGTGACAAATCAATAGCATCCAATTACCGTCCCATTAGTCTTACATCAATCATAGGAAAGCTACTAGAGTCAATTATTGCTAGTAAAATTAGAAACCACTTAGATACATTTAATTTAATAAATTCTTCTCAGCATGGATTCACTCAGGGACGTTCTTGCCTTACTAATTTGCTTAGTTTTTTCTCAGAGGTATATGAAGCAGTAGATAATGACAAGTCATATGATATAATATATTTATATTTCAGTAAAGCTTTCGACAGAGTCCCCCATGAGAGATTGATGAGAAAGGTTGAGGCGCATGGAATAGGTGGGGCGTTGTTGGGATGGATTAGGTCATGGCTAATTGGTAAGAAGCAGAGAGTCAGCATAAATGGTACGAAGTCAGAATGGGGAGCAGTCAAAAGTGGTGTCCCCCAGGGATCTGTATTAGGTCCTCTGTTGTTTGTTATATACATAAATGACCTTGATTTAGGTATAACTAGTAGGATAAGTAAATTTGCAGACGATACCAAAATGGGGAGAACAATTGATTCAGATAGAGATATAGAGTGCCTCCAAAGGGATCTAGATACCTTACACGAATGGTCAGTAAATTGGCAGATGAAGTTTAACATTGACAAATGCAAGGTATTAAAGACAGGGAAGATGCATACAAATGTTAAATATAAACTAGCTAATGTGGAATTAGAAAACTCGAATTGTGAGAAAGATCTAGGTGTGTTTGTTAGCAATGATTTGAAGCCTAGACAACAGTGTATAAGCGTTCGAAACAAGGCAAACAGGATTCTCGGGTTCATCTCAAGGAGTGTGAGTAACAGAACTGCTGATGTTATCTTAAAACTTTACTTGTCATTAGTGAGACCCCATATGGATTATGCTGTTCAATTTTGGTGTCCTTATTACAGAATGGACATAGATTCATTGGAGAGAGTACAACGTAGAATGACAAAAATGATCCATAATATTAGAAATCTTCCGTATAAAGAAAGGTTGAAGAAATTAGGCTTACATTCGTTAGAGAGACGCAGAGTTAGAGGGGATATGATAGAGGTGTTCAAGTGGGTTAGTGGGATTAACAAAGGGGACATGACAAATGTACTAAAGCTCAGTGATAGCGAAAGAACTCGTACCAATGGTTTCAAATTAGATAAATTTCGTTTCAGAAAAGATATAGGCAAATATTGGTTTGGTAACAGAGTTGTAGATGGGTGGAATGGATTACCAAGTGCTATAGTGGGATTAAAAACGATAGGGAGCTTTAAGATAAAATTGGATAAGCATATGAACGAGAAGGGTTGGGTGTGAAGGGGGATCAGCAGGGTTGGGCCAATCAGCGCTCTGCAGACCCCCGTAATCCTGCGTTTATCTCTAACCGTTTTGGTAAGATGATCCTCAGGGTATTAGAGTGTTGAGCCTATAATTGGGCTTTGTAATTGGGGTTGTGTGGAACAGGGATCTGCCTTGCTTAGGCCAATCGGCTTTCTGCAGACTCCCATTTTCTTATGTTCTTATGTACATAAATGAGAAATACTGTCGGTGCACATGGTACCGAGTTATCTAATATAATCGTGGTATAGCATGATATAGAATAAATGTTATATGTACTAAAGGCTATGATATTTTCTAAATAAGCTATGCAGCGTTAAGCTATAGTAAAGTTCCATCTACTAGCGTGAACAACATAACAGTTCTTACTTCTATATGCATGAAAGAGACAAAAGTCAGTGATGCCTGTTAAAGTGTCTCTCCCAAAGTTTAAAGACTGACAGAGAACCACATTCAAGGTATGTTAGAGTCAAAATGTCTGGATACGCGGAGCTTGAAGCAGTTTAAGTCATAGGATGAGGGAAAGACAGATTGAGGGAGGGATTTCCTGCTTTAATGTACCTACATGATAATTGCAAAATATATTTACGCATGCGAAACTTGTCCTAAGTGTTCCAGTTGTAAGCAAATATTTATCTATCCTTTGTAATATGATGACGATTACTTAATTATTGATTACGGCTACCATGTGATAAAATGGTTATCGATATATGGCTCATACCAAATGGTTATCGATATATGGCTCATACCCAATGGTTATCGATATATGGCTCATACCCAATGGTTATCGATATATGGCTCATACCAAATGGTTATCGATATATGGCTCATACCAAATGGTTATCGATATATGGCTCATACCAAATGGTTATCGATATATGGCTCATACCAAATGGTTATCGATATATGGCTCATACCAAATGGTTATCGATATATGGCTCATACCAAATGGTTATCGATATATGGCTCATACCAAATGGTTATCGATATATGGCTCATACCAAATGGTTATCGATATATGGCTCATACCAAATGGTTTATCGATATATGGCTCATACCAAATGGTTATCGATATATGGCTCATACCAAATGGTTATCGATATATGGCTCATACCAAATGGTTATCGATATATGGCTCATACCAAATGGTTATCGATATATGGCTCATACCAAATGGTTATCGATATATGGCTCATACCAAATGTTTCCGTGTTCATTACCCAAACAGTCTTCTCACACCCTATATCTTTTATTTACTTAGCAGTAAATAATTACCTGACAGTAAACTAGGGTATCCTGGTAGTAAATAGTAGCCCCTGTGTATAACTCAATCACCACAGGCTCCAATGGGAGAAAACACAAAGTTTATCACCGTGGCAATTCATAACATAGTTTGCAATTTTAGCTTATCCTCATTTTATCATTAACCGGTTTAATTTAAAACAGCAAAGACATCGTCAAGTCAAAACTGGAGTAAATCATACAGTAAAACGATGCCTTCCTTCCTAGTTATTGTGTGTTAATTATCTCAGGAGGTAATAATCTCAGATTGGGATGTGGCGATCCCATCGCCCTTCACTTTTGTGATGCAGTATCCCTTGGAGGTTGGGACTGGGAATCCCACCTCCAGAATGTACTCCTACTAATGGATCTGTACAGTCAGACAGGCAGGCATGGCTGTGTGGAGTGTAAGAAGAATACATTCAAAAGAAAAGGCAATGAAAGTAGTGAATGTATTTAAGAAAGGAAGATTAGATGTGTGAAAAGAAAAATCCAAGGAATTGAGGTAGAAGAGTGAAATGGTGTGAAGTGTGTTAGGGCGGGAGTGGATGTATATGAAAAGTGTAAAGAGGGAGTAGGTCTGCTAATGAATGAGGAATGAAGTAGAGCAATGAATGATTATGAATATGTGAACTTAAGGTTAAGGTTTGCAAAGTTTAAGTTAAGCAAATACACCTTGTGACGAATGTGACATGGATGAGAAAGACAGATTCTGGAACACTGGTGAAGTGGTAGATGGAATGCCAGTGATCTATAGAATGAGTGTTATGGGTGACTTGAATGAAAGAGTTGGCACAGGTCTTGAGCATGACATCACGGGTGGTTATGGTGTACCAGGTGAAAATTACAATGGTAAAAGACGGAAAGATGTGTGTAATGAAAGACAATTGGATATTTGTAATTATTTATTAAGCACAAGTATGTGCAGCAACATACATGGTATAAAAACGTTGAAAGACAGAATATCAGAACTAGAAAGAATAATGATTGGTGATATTAGTGATACAATAGCAGTGAGTGATTTGAGCGGAGGAGTGTCTCATCATATGATTGTGTTATCCAAAGTGAAGTTGAAAGATGTATGGAAGAAAATGTAATGCTGAAATAATACAAATGGAAAAAATGAAAATTCGGGATATAGCAGAAGATTATAAGCAAAGGGTGGAAGAAGAATTATGGGTATCCGACATGGATGCCATGGATATTGAAAGTGTGTGGAAAATATATACATAATGCCTGGTGAAGAATGAAAAGCATGTATGTGGTTTGTGTAAGACAATTCATGGACAGAAAGGGAGAGCATGGTGGGACGAAGTGAACAAAACACTGTTAGTCAGGCAGCTTAGCAAAATGATGGGGACATGCCGGATAAAAGCACCACATTTTTCCCACATACTCTCCATCACCATATCTTTAAATTTTTGGTGGGAGCCACTTCATCAAGATGGCGGATGGTGGCCATCTTAGATTTCCAAGATGGCCACAATGTCCAAATCTATAAGTGCCAATATCTCAGCTTCCAAGCAACTTAGAAGGTTAATCACGATGTCAAAATATACATTTTTTGAGTCAAGGAATGCATTAAAGCTATTAAGAATATCACTAGGTGACTATTTGTGCATAATATTACATAATTTGGTTCATTCTGGCAATATTATCAACACAACTTGCAACTGGGCTCTTAAGCGGGTCCTCAGAGAACAGGATTCTCCCCTCCATGTGGAGTCCCATTGTTCTTCGATCTTGATCATCAGAACTATGCCAGATAGATTCCTGTCCAAATCCGTGACATGGAAACCTTGCCCATATCCATTCACAAAAAATTGACGAACATGGTCATTGGGTTGTTCCCAAGACCACAAACAGATTCTCAAGCATACTGATAGACCAGGCACATGAGCAGAACAACGATCCGATGAAGGGTTCTGGTGGTGCAGTGGGAAACACTGAGAATCCCTCAGCATTCAAGAAGTGAATGATCACAGGGCCTGAACAAGCACAACTCTAAAAGAGTTAGAGCAGGAGTATATTTCAGAAGGAAATAAACAACAACAACATGAAGAAGGAATGTCTACACAGAAAACATGATGGTGCACACCATCTGTGCGATGAGCAATCCCTTCCTAGATGATACCCCCGAGCTACTAATACTCGACACACAAAATATGACTGAAGAGTCTGTAGTTAACACAGTCCGCACTGTGGAATCAGTAGGCAGAGATCAATTCTATTCAACAGCTGAGCTCTGGAACTCTCTCCCAGAATCAGTCTTTCCCTTTTCCTATGACTTAAATTGCTTCAAACTCTGTGTGTCCAGGCATTTTGGCGCGAACGTCCCTTGATTTTGGTCCTGTCACTCTTTCAACTATGGGGGAGGCACTCGCTATAGGCAGTTCTGCCTTTTGCCTCCCTCACTCACATAGAAAAAAAATAAAATAAAAAATTAGCATAAGACAGTGACCAGGGACTGCACACACTCCATTCACGAGCCCATCAAAAAGAACTTGTTGTCTCTCTTCAGATGCCCAACACCCAAGGCCAAGACCAAGCAAGCAGGACAGGTATCAATGTTGAAGGATATAGCCACGCACCACAGAGAAGGGTACATGAGCGCCTACTTTTAGCACGAAAACCATCCATACCCTCCCTTTCTATCTGATATAGGAAAACTATGGCTGGGAAAGAAGTCAGATCTCCTAATTGTTCTGACACAGAAAACGCAACAGGAACCTCCAGGTACTTTTCATGCAAAAGTATTCGATGGTGCTGCTGCGGCTCACTTCCTGTCTACTACCAACATTACCACATTCAACGAATATACAAATGGTGTTTTTGTTCTCCACATCATGAAACACTTGGAGAACTCTGAAAGAGTTGACGTATTCTGGGATACTTGCATCATCAGCAGCATAAATGAGTCAACAAGGGAGAAGCATGGCAAAGGGATACGACGGAAGGTGGCTGATTAATACAAGCTGCCAGGGAATTGGCTAGTTTCCTGTGTGACTCTATGAACAAGCAGGAACTCTTTACATTCCTTTGCAGGAAGATTGCATCCACTGCCTGGCCAGATGGCAAGAAGGTCTTCATTACATCTGGCATCAGGGTGGTCGGCACAGACACCAGCCACTCCATGCTGCCATGCAACTATGAATGTGCCGACACCAGGATACTTATTCACCTGTTTGATGCCCTGGAGCATGGTTCTTCTACATGCTTGGTACGCACTGTGGATACGGATGTTGTCGTAATCCTCATCAGCAAGTTCCATGACCATTTAGGACTATCCAGCTCTAGACATTTGGGTAGCTTTTGGCACTGGGCAGAACTACACGTATCTTCATATAAATACCATCTGCCATGCTCTGGGCAAAGACAAGTCCACAGCACTTCCCACCTTCCACTGTTACACAGTCTGTGAGTGTGACACAACTACAGCATTATGCGGGAAAGGCAAGAAATCACCATGGGAGGCTGGGAATTCCTGCCCCGAAGTCACCCAGGCTTTCAACTTCATGGCTGCGAAACCGCACACTCCCGTGACCATAGATGCCCAACACTATCAACTTCTTGAGTGCTATACATTCGTCCTTAATGAAAAGATGAGTGATTTGGAATCTGTCAATGAATCATGGAGATAGTTTATTTTTTTATATTTTTATTTTTTATTTTTATATGTTCCAACTACTCCCTCTCGGGCATAGGCTGATAGCCTTTACACTTAAACGCTGAACACGGTGAGGCCCCGTGAGGTCTTGCTCCAGCCTAGGGAGTGAGACATGCAAAGCTTCACGGCTCGAAGCAACTCCATCTCTGAAGCCGCCTCGCCTCCGCGCTTCACAGTCTCACCCCCACAGACTAGGACCCTCACTCTCAGAACGCCACCTATTGAGCAATTAACTCACTAGGCATTGCCCACCTGTAGCATATTTTTGAATATGGGAATATTCATACAATGCTATTTAATCAGGGAGCAATGAGGGTATTTTTTGTTGGCATTTCGGTGTGCTGTGGTAATGCACTGATACTAGGTACAGCACAAATTCCATCCCAATATTATCTTCCCATTGACATATTGGAATTCGAACCCGGATCCATTGGATTACCAGTCCAGTGGCAAGACCACTCTGCCACACCTCTGGCAGCTGTCCTGCCAGAAGAAGTAAACGATGGAACACATTCCACCAACTCAAGATTCCCTGTTGCAGCACACAAAACGAGTTTCCTACTAGTTTGGGATCTGGGCGACATCTGAACTGGCCCAGCAGCCGACATCCAGTCCAGAAGGATGTGGATGGATATTGGATAGAGACAGCCAGGCATTGAACTGGTTAAGTGCGGTTGTAAAAGAGCACATGGCTGTGGTGCACGGTGTATGTTAGCATTGAAAAAGTGAGACGTTTACATGAGGATTTGTTAGTGCCAACATTGATGTGTGGGTGTGAAACTCTGGCATGACAAAATAATGGAAAATCTCAGGTGAGAGCAGTTGAAATGAACTTGCTAAGAAATGCCTGAGGAGTACGAAGAATAGACAGAGAAAGAAGTGTGAACATATTGAAGGCATGTGGAGTTAGAAAGTCTGTTTTAATCAAAGTTTAGAAGAAAGTGTTTGCAGATGGTATGGCCACATGCCTAGAAGTGGAAGGAAGAAGAAGACGTGGAAGGCCAAGAAGAAGATTGTATGCTATGGTGTATCGATGTGTGTAAAAGCGTGGACAACAATGGATTAAGCAAAACAAATAGCAAGTTCAAAGAATGAATGGAGGACATTCGTTAGAGAGAGCGCATGAGGGTATCTGTACCCTTTTCTATGACAAACCTGGAAGGTCTTCCTCCAAGATGTTGATGTGAAGTAACTTTATTATGGAAAATGTTCACCGTCTGAGGTGAAGCCAATGTTGTTGGGGGCTAGTGAATAAATTGTGTTTCGAAAGCTAGAGTGTTTGCTTAAGGCTGGCGTCTATTATGTGTATTCTTTCATGTCATCTCTGTTCCCTTTCCTAGGTTTTTTGTTAATCCTTCTAACTCCTTTAAGGGAGTGTGATTGACTAATCACAGAAAGTAAGTATTGCAGTCAATGGGGTTATTTATTAAATAGCGAGCTACAACAATTTAAACAGAACGACACACAGTACATACCAATTATAAAGTACTAGTTCCCCCTGACTGACAATGCAGGTGTTAACAATGGTAACTCAGTCATTATTTGAATCATGAGCCATAATAGTTATGGTTTTATTTGAATCTGTATCAAACTCAAACGAGACAATATAATATGTTATTGTTTACGAGTATTGCTGGCATGTGTGGGGAGGTTTCACCCATACCGTACAATATAATATGTTATTGTTTACGAGTATTGCTGGCATGTGTGGGGAGGTTTCACCCATACCGTACAATATAATATGTTATTGTTTACGAGTATTGCTGGCATGTGTGGGGAGGTTTCACCCATACCGTACAATATAATATGTTATTGTTTACGAGTATTGCTGGCATGTGTGGGGAGGTTTCACCCATACCGTACAATATAATATGTTATTGTTTACGAGTATTGCTGGCATGTGTGGGGAGGTTTCACCCATACCGTACAATATAATATGTTATTGTTTACGAGTATTGCTGGCATGTGTGGGGAGGTTTCACCCATACCGTACAATATAATATGTTATTGTTTACGAGTATTGCTGGCATGTGTGGGGAGGTTTCACCCATACCGTACAATATAATATGTTATTGTTTACGAGTATTGCTGGCATGTGTGGGGAGGTTTCACCCATACCGTACAATATAATATATGTTATTGTTTACGAGTATTGCTGGCATTGTGGGGAGGTTTCACCCATACCGTACAATATAATATGTTATTGTTTACGAGTATTGCTGGCATGTGTGGGGAGGTTTCACCCATACCGTACAATATAATATGTTATTGTTTACGAGTATTGCTGGCATTTGTGGGGAGGTTTCACCCATACCGTACAATATAATATGTTATTGTTTACGAGTATTGCTGGCATGTGTGGGGAGGTTTCACCCATACCGTACAATATAATATGTTATTGTTTACGAGTATTGCTGGGATGTGTGGGGAGGTTTCACCCATACCGTACAATATAATATGTTATTGTTTACGAGTATTGCTGGCATGTGTGGGGAGGTTTCACCCATACCGTACAATATAATATGTTATTGTTTACGAGTATTGCTGGGATGTGTGGGGAGGTTTCACCCATACCGTACATTTTGAAGGAACGTTTTTCTTACTCATTTTCTACAATCTCAGTCTACAAGCCGCAATGATGTATCTCTCTCACTATTTCACCGTATTACAATAATCAGTGTTCTTCAGAGCGTTTTCCGAGTATACCTCATCCCTTTTGTTCAACTCTCTAACACAAAAGTGAACCGATTTTCCAAATCTTTCTTCCACTCAACAAGTAAACCATAGAAATCAACATATACTGTACAGTATAAATATATATTATATATATTTTCCCCATCCTATGACTAAAACGGCTTCAAGCTCTGTATATCTAAACAGTTTGACTTCAACTCTCCTTGAAATTGGCAATGTATCATTATTTTCATGTTGAGGGGGGGGGGGGGCTTGTTACAAGCAGATTTGACTTTTCTCCCCTTTTATTCACATAGGTGAAATCAAAACATTCACACACCTATTACACTGTATTTCTGCATAAATCTCATAATATCTCTCTCTCTCTCACACACTCGAACACACGCACAGACACATACACTGTCACCCACACACACTCACATTCAGATTTTCTCACTCTCTTTCTACTTCTCTGAATAATATAGTATTTAGTTGAATAACTTCCACTTGCAGATATTGATTCCAGTGATAAAGTGTACACAATGTGGGTGTGGGTGGCCCAGACTAAAAACAAATCCCGTTCATCCCACCAGCCAGAACAATGGACAAACATTTCCGACAAGCGTTATATTATTAATACATTTCCCGGAACGTCAGCCGGGCCGCAATTAATAGTTCGCCAGCGTCACAACATTGGTCCGGGAAAATTGTATCCATGTTGTCGCTTAGAACATACTCATGGTAAAACAAAAATATATACAATAAAAATATTGTGTGTGAGAGAGAGAGAGAGAGAGAGAGAGAGAGAGAGAGAGAGAGAGAGAGAGAGAGAGAGAGAGAGAGAGGTAACGGTAATGCAGAGGAGTTTGAGTGATTGGAGTAATGATAAACGGATAGTCGGTCTTGTAATATTCTTCAAGTTGATCAAGGAACAGGTTCATCTATAATTATCACTAGGAATTATGTATTGGTAGGTAATTTTAAACATAAATATTATTTTTACTGTGAAATACTAGAAACTGATTTTGTTAATGCATTACCTACACAGAGAGTAATCCAGCTAGCTCTCACAAATACCTCCTATTTATTTCACTACACTTAACAAGTACACCATACTTCTTTCCTATACACCAAAGATTGCTCAAACTGATGTCCCATATCCCAGCCTCCTTCTCGGGCAATAGGCTAAAGAGCCTGTACATTCAACCGTTATACATTGAACGGTGAAGCCCGTGAGGTCTCGTTCCAGTCTAGAGGGTGAGACATTTGAAGCACTTTTAGCTGCAACCAGCCCCTGCCATCTTGCCTTCGCAGGATGCATGGGGCTTAGTTGCTCGCTCACAGGTCGAAGCAGCCCCATCTCTGAAGCTGCCTCCCTCCAGTGCTTCACTGTCTCACCTCCTAAGCTCGGACCATCACTCTCAGAACACCACCTATTGAGCAATGAACTCGCTAGGCATTGTCCCCCTGTAGCCTAATTTGAATATGGGAATATTCATACCGTGCTATTTAATTAGGGGAAGAATGAGGGTAATTATTTGGCATTTCGGTGGGCTTTGTGTTAATTCACTGATACTAAGTACAGCACAAATTCCGTCCCAATAATATCTCTCCATTGACATATAGGGATTCGAAACCAGGTCCATTGGATTACCAGTCCAGTGGCAAGACCACTCCACCACACCTCCCCTGCGGCCTTCCTTCTAATTATACCTGTTGAACACCAACTGACAATCCTGATCTTGTGTTCCCAAATTAGACACCTCTGAATTTTCAACTTTATGACTAAAACTTTCATGTCACTATCAAACTCAATATATTTGTGCTATTTATCCCTCCCTAACTCGACTGAATTCCCCAAACTCTTTGACTATCTAAATTCTAAAGTGGAACGCATTGTATCAATCTCTCCTTTCTCAGAAATCTCCATCTTAAGAGATTTCAATTTTCATCACTGCCAATGACGCTCATCACATTTCACTGGCCATCTTTGTGAACAAGCCTACATCTTCTCTATCTTAACACTCAAGCTGTGGGGTCCGTCATATGTCGGGTGAGAGAACCATGGCCATCACTGTGGGGCCCGACATATGTCGGAAGGGATGTTGAGCACATTATCGGCTCTGAGAGAGAGTCCACGCGTTGGGAGGAAAATAGGCGGGCTCTGACCGCTCGGCATGGACCTAGTCCCACCACTGACGTAACCTCTACACCATGCCACACCCCATGCCTCGCTAGGATAAACGAGGGAATTTACCGTATTTTAGGGTTTTTGCCCTCGTGTTGCACGATCGTTGAAGAGAACCTGTGGTCGTACAAGGATGATTCAGGTGTCACTTTTTTGTGTCAGGTCAGGTTTTCTGCTATCAGTACCATGTAATCTGATACTACCTGTTTTCATGGTCGGATTGTCGGCGACGAAACCGGCTCCCCCACCAGGTTCTTTACTTGGTGGGTGGGTGGCTAGACACCCTGCATGACTAAAAACAATACCTGTCAAAGGGCGGAGGAACTTTTTAGTCAACGGCCATCTAGCAACTTCATGGTAATTATTTGCCATGGTGGATGAATTGGATAATGCCATAGCCTTTGTACCAAGGTCTTCCTTTGTCTGTTTTCATCCCTCCCTGCTGTTATGGTGCTATTACAGCGCTCTTTCTATCACAACAATCTCCTGTTTTTTTTCCTTAAGGTGGTACAGCAGGCTGATAAGGAAGACTTAAAGTTTGGTGGATTTCCAGGAGTATTGTCCTTCTTTTCTGCTATCTCTCTGCATTTCTTTAAAATCCACCACTACTGTTCCCTCTTGGATATGGTGTCCTTGGGGGTTGATTCGCCTTGCCCAGATGTGATGGTTCCTTCTGGGTCGACTCCTATATATCCATCCATTTTTCATATTGTATGGTTTGCTTCTTTCAATTATATATGTTTTTGTTTGCTCTTTTATCCGGTGATATAGAATTAAATCCCGGTCCTCATAGACCTTATCATCCTGCGAGAAGAAGTTGCTGTATTCTGTATTCTAACATCCGTGGACTTCATAAGAACATTAAAGGTGGGGGCTCATGGGTTGAGGTAAACATGGACAAATAATCGCCAACCTGCATATAATTATCTTGTAAATTGCAATGTCACTGAAATAATTATTAACAATGGTATAAAGGATTTTGCGGATCGTCAATACCGGGCCTGTGACGTCATAGTGACGTCACACCAGTGTCCTTAACCTAGACTGTATGGTGGACTTACACTCTTGTGACGTCACAGGCCCGGTATAGACGATCCACAAAATCCTTTATACCATTGTTAATAATTATTTCAGTGCCATTGCATTTTGCAAGATAATTATGTACAGCTTGGCGATTATCATTCCATGTTTATCTCAACCCATGAGCCCCACCTTTAAAGATCTTACTATGGCATCAGTGGATTATGACATTGTCTTTTGTTCCGAAACTCTTGTTTCTGACCATAGACACATTTCAGAACTGCTCATTCCTGGCTTTAATAAACCACTACTTATTCGCCGTGACTCTCTTCCTCGTGCTTGTGGAATGAGTTTATACATCCGATCTGGCTATTATGCCCAGCCTTTGACGAAATTTCTTTGTGGTTGCCACGAGATCCAGTTGGTTAAAGTTTCCAGTAAATATCATAACCACTACATTTTTAGCCTATATAGAAATCCTGATGCCAATAACAATCTATATGACTGTCTTTTAAATGCCTTGGCATTAATTCAGTCTGTTGATGTCAAGTCATCTTTTGTTTTTGTTGGAGATGTTAATGCACATCATCAAGAGTGGCTGAACTCGGTCTCTCCAACAAATATAAATGGTCACGCTGCCATGGATTTTGCTAATTTGTCTGGGTGTGAGCAGTTGATTGCTGGACCTACACATATTTCTGGAAACTGTCTTGATCTCGTCTTAACAGATGCTCCTGGTGTTGTGGAGACTGCAGTTCTTGCTCCTGTAGGTACTTCTGACCATAATGTCGTAACCTGTAAAATCAATCTTGAATTTACTGTGCCAGATATCACTATATCTCGTAAAGTCTATCTTAAATTTCGAGTTAATTGGGAAAATGTATGTGATGATGTTACCAATATCCACTGGAATCACATACTAAGATCTGATGACCCTGTTTCATCCCTCAATAACTCTCTCTTAGACATCCTGCAAAGAAGAGTCCCTTCTAAATTAATCAAATCCCATATTAAAGATAAAGCTTGGTTCAATGACGACTGTAAGCGTGCATATAATAACAAGGAGGCTGCATATCACCGCTGGAGACGTAATCGAACCCAGTTGCTTTGGGATGACTATGTACATCTTCGGTCAGTTGCGCAGAGAGTATATAGTACAGCCGAGAGGGATTACAATTCCCATTTGTAGGAAGTTCTCGCAGGTGCTACTCAGCCACATAAATGGTGGGCCTCACTTAAGGCCTCACTATTTGGAATTGACTCCACCATGCCTCCACTTCGTGATTCTGATGGTTCTATCTCGTTTGATCCATTAACTAAGGGTAACATGTTTTCTAATATTTTCATAGGTAAGCAGAGTGATCAGGAATTGCAATTGCCCTTGACATGTTTCCCTAGTCCTAATCTAAAGTCGATAGCATTCAAATCAGCTGAATTGAGACAATATTTATTGGATCTTGACACTTATGGTGGGATTGACCCAGATGGATTTTTCCCTCTCTTCTTTAAGAAGATTGCTGTTGTCTTAGCACCTAAATTGGCTATAGTATTTAGGTTGCTCTTGAAATCTGGTAGTTTTCCTCTTTGCTGGCGAAAAGCTAGCATCACTCCAATTCCGAAGGGAGCTACTGCTTCGTCATCCCCATCTGAGTATCGTCCTATATCCATAACGCCTATTCTCTCAAAGATCTTTGAGAGGCTTTTAGCTAGACGCCTTTCTTCATACTGTAATCGCCTTGATATAATACCCAATTCACAGTTTGGTTTTCGTAAAGGTTTGGGTACTTGCAATGCGCTTTTAACTTTATCTCATGATCTTCAGTCTTCGTTGGACAAAGGATATGAATCTTGTGTTGTGGCTATTGATTTTAGTTCTGCTTTTGATCTTGTTAATCGTAAAGCCCTTTTATATAAGCTGCAACTTCATGGTATTGGTGGTAGTCTTTTATCTATTTTTAAAGATTTTTTGACAGACAGGTCTCAGCATGTTGTCGTTGATGGGTGCACTTCTGTTTCTGTGCCTGTTGTTTCAGGTGTTCCACAGGGCAGTGTGCTTGGGCCTCTGTTTTTCATTATTTTTATTGCTTGCTTGTGCCCTGAGCTTGAAAATAAACTAGTTTCTTATGCCGATGACATAACTTTATACTCATCAATTCCATCTCCAGAGAGTAGAATCGAAGTTGCAGCATCTCTAAACAGGGACTTGGCTAAGATTACCTCTTGGTGTGAACTTTGGGGTATGAAGCTTAATGCTAAGAAAACTCACTCCATGATAATCAGTAGATCATGTACTTTGGCTCCTCCTCATCCTTGTTTGCATGTTTCTGGTGAACAAATTGAGGATGTGTCAGGTTTGCGTTTGCTTGGAGTGACTCTCGATCCTAAGTTGACATTTGAGAACCATATTCGTTCCTTGTCTTCAACTATTGCTCAAAAGATTGGTTTACTTCGCAAGTGTTACAAAACATTCGCTTGTGAAACCACAGTCATAAAATCTTTTTATGCTTTTATTTTGCCTCATTTTGAGTATTGCTCTCCTGTTTGGAACTCGGCTGCTGACTGTCATTTGAAATTGCTTGATAAAGCTCTTAATTCTATTAAATTTATTCTCCCTGCTCTATCTCTTGATCTTCATCATCGGCGTCGGGTTGGTGCCCTTAGTCTTTTATTTAATTTTGTTAACAATACTCAGCATCCATTGCATAGTGTTTTACCAGATCCTTTTATTACAATTCGTGCAACAAGATTTACGAGGAGTCTTAATGACGTTGCCATGACTCCAATTAATGTTTCTACATCTCAGTTTTCTCGGTGTTTTATTCCTTCAATGATTCCCTTTTGGAATCATTTGCCAAACGAGGTTGTACAGTCAACCCATATCTCAGCTTTTAAGTCCAGAGTTAATGTTTTATTACAGCAGTAAATTTGTGTTTTAATCATGATTTGCTTTTATTCTTTTTAGAATGGTGTTTTAATTGACAAACTGATCTTTTCTTCTGGGCTCTCTAACTACTGTAGCCCTTTTCCTTTTTCTTAGTTGTCGTAGGATCTCTCCAGTACTTACGGGTATTTTGTGGGGATTCATCTTTATTACCCTGTTGGGAGGCTTAGACAGCTTATATAATAATAATAATAATAACTGGAAAGCTCTATTATCGCCCTTTCACGGATACATACTTGTATTACGCTCTGGCTCTTGTTTATGCATAAAAAAGAGCATGGAATAAAGCTTGTTTAGGGTAAATATGCCCGCCAGGCAGGTAGTAGAAGTTACAAACATCCCCGTTTGACAGGGGTTAAATGATTTGGAGCAGTTAGTTCAGAACCCTACTCTTATCTCTGACCGCCTTAAAGATCAATATTTGCTTCCATAACCGAGGAACCTTTTAGTGTGCTGAACGCAGTACCAAGGTAATCATCTTGGGCATAGAAGCATGCATTCCATTATCTTTCTCTCAGTCTAATGCAAAACATTCTTGGTTTACTCACATTCGTTCTAATGCTGTCAGCAATACGGAGGAAGCATTGAAACAGTGCCAAGAATAGTATGCGCTCTGCTTCTGCTTGAAATCAAGCCAAATCTGATCTTCGATTCGCCCAAACTCTTTCATCAAAATAAAATGCTCCGAACATTCCTAGTCTAGATCTCTCCCAAGTTTTCTGGCATCTACCCACAAAGCTCTTCAACAATTTTACATCCTCGTATTTCACTCTGATGGTACCACCATTATTTTTCCTTCTGACAAAGCTGAACTCTTCACTCAAACTTTCGCTAATAACTTCAACTTAGATGATTCCGGTGATATTTTTCCTTCTCCACACCTCTCTCTCTTACTTATGCTTCTTAACCTAATCCCTTCTAAGGATGTGCTTTCTGCCCTATCTGAGCTTAATTCTAAGAAGGCGTATTGACCAGAGGGTTTGCTCCTGCAGTAGCCTACTCAAACACTGTTCTTCAGTGCAGACACCCTGCCTAGGCAAACTCCTCCATCTCTGTCTTTCCTCTAACTTCTTCTCTTCCTGCTGGAAGCTTACTCTCATTCAACCTGTTCCAAAGAAAGGTGACCACTCTCAACCCTCCAACTATCGTTTAATTTCTCACATGTGTGACGTCTACCAGCGTTGGCAAAATCGCCTCTCGTTGGCCACTAGCGCTCGCCAGGGACATCGAAATGGGCTACAGTTATCAGAGAATGTTGTTCTTTCTTTCCTAGTAATCGCATTGTCACAGACAGTCCAGTGGTGGTCTTTGTTTTCGTCTGTGACAACGGGTTATATTTTATATCAACAGTAGTGATAATAGTACCAGCGTGTGAATGATAAAGACTTTCAGAGCAAGGAGGTAGTAAGTGTCTGTATGTATGGGTGCATTCCTGCCTCTTGCTCGCCATTGGACGGCGTGTCTGGCTGTGTCATATGATGCCTGCTGTCTTGTGACGTCTCGGCCCGTGTTTGGCCGACCATCGCGCCTTTGCGGTCTCCTGTGTAACTTACCTCCTCCATGAGGGTCCCCAGGAGCTGTCCTCGTCAGGACAGGCTTGGCGCGCATGCTTCTAACATCCCTTTGCATACTCCCTCCCGATCACCACCTTTATCACTGTTTCTCTCACTCGATTCTCTCTTTCCATACTCTAACCTTTATTAACTGCACAACACTCCCCTTGGGTTCTGCATACGGTTTTCATAGCTGGCCCATTGTATTGCATGCGCCGTCCTCAGAGATATTTACATGCACTTAGAATAGGTTTGAGGGTTCTTAGTTAGTATAGGTTAAGAACTTTGTGTGTCTCCATTATTGATTTAGTGTTTCTGCTCTTTATTTAATGCTAGACTGGGATAAGGTAACTGTAGTCGTTGTCTCCGATGTGTGTACGGTTTGCTTATACCTACACGACTTCGACCGGTCCTGTGGTAGGCTGGGTTATCTTTTCGGTTGCGTCCTTTGCGAGTGCAGCATTGCGTTGACTGAGGGTTTTGGCCTGTACCAGTTCCACACTTTGCTGCCTCTTTGCTTGTCTTTAGAGGGTCGCCAGGATAGAACCAGATACTTGTGATCTGGATCTATCGAGAGAGCCCCCTAGTCAATTAACGTAACTTAAAGGATGCAGTCTTAAGGACATCGCTAGGCTACGAGCCTGTCTTGCTCAACCCTAGTTCCTTACCTAGAGTACCCCAGCTAGACATTATTAATCGAGTAGACACTTATTAGTATTTAATATAAGCTCTTTGATATGTGCGCATTATTATTCACAGCATTTATTAGTCTAGGTTGTTGCTGAGCCGCACAACCATAGCAGACTGTTTCGTTAATGAGGAAGTACTTCTTTTAGTGTCGAGCATTGCTACCGTTGCGCATTTATAGTAGTTTCGTGTCAGTTAACATTATATGTCCTATCTTTTAGTGTATTCCATTTACACGTGTGGTGTCCTGCCTCCTGCCTTTATATAGTTCTAAATCAGTACGAGCATCTTATGAGCATCAGACTTTCTTCAGAAGTTTCCAGGTCTATGCTGTAGGACTATACTTCACTTTCTTTCAGATAGGAGTGAAGAGTTTATTGTTGTTTAGAGTAACTGTATTGAAGCATCTTTTTATTGTATTAAATCTTGCAGTGATTTAATTGATCTTTCCATAGATTCCTTTTTATGCATTTTAACGTAACTTGCATCTTGTATGTTATCAGGCTATACCAGTGCAGGTTAGCCTGAAGTAGAGTACATTTATGCCCAGTTAAGGATACCCCGCTATTGCAGATTAACCCTGGAGGGTATAGGTGTTTTGTTCGCCGGCATATAAGTTCGAGGGTTTGGATCTAGCGCACCGTTGTTCCATAGTGCCCTATTACTAGTCCAATCATTGAGTGCCCTTGTTTTATTCGTAGTCCCGGTCGTAACACATGTCTTGCATCTCTAAAGTGTTTTAATCTCTTCTTAATTCAAAATAATTTAAGAGTTTGTCTTCCCATAAGCTACTTTCATATCGCTGTTATGGTTTCCTTAAGGGCCGCTCTACTGGTGCTTTTCTTTCTTATCTTACTAACTCTTAGTCATTCTCCTTTCAGAATTTTGGTAATACCTTTTCTATTGCACTAGAGGCGGCTAGACATATTGAAAGCCTTCGATAGAGTCTGGCACAAATCTCTAACTTCTAAGGTATCCTCCTTTGGTTTGTATCTCCATCTGCAACATTTTCTCTAATTTCCTTTCTGGCCTTTCCATAGCTGTGGTTGTGAATGGTCATCGCTCACTTCCTCAACCTATCAACTCCGGTGTTCGTCAGTGCTTTCCCCTAGCTCCAGTTCTATTTATAATATTCATAAACTCATAAAGCGTGACACTATGGTAGTTCAAAGGGTCCCGCCATGCGAAGGTATTTGGTTCTATTCTGACGAAAAACGTCATATTTACCATATATATAATTATTACTTATCCATATGCACCTATTTTGCTCTTAATAAAAACATTTAAGAGCAATAAATGAAGTGGAGATAGCATTTGGTGGATGAAAAAGACGTATTACTGCCACCTGGTCGTATCATGAGGTGAAAGCCGGGGCGGTGTATATCCTCCCTTCCCGAGCTCTAGAGCGACATTGACGGCTCTGAGTAGAATTATCTGTGTTGCGAGGATCTCTAGGTGCTTCGCTCATGGTAAAGAGACCACGTAAGGGAAATTCGCTCAGAAAATTACCCGATAAAAGTGGGAATAAGAGGAAATATACCTGATAATTGAGGAGGGGGAAAAGGAGGTTGGTGGGATGGGACTCATATGTAGGAGTGGTAGAAAGTAATGGAGGGTAATTATCTCACCTAATCACAAATGGCTTTGTTTTGAGTGTCACTGGGGTGTTTTATTTTTATTTTTTATTTTTGTTGTATGCTCTGGATCTATTGAGGACAGACGCAGTGAACCACAATAACCTCTATTGAGGACGGTTGCCGTTTATGGGTTAAGGATCTTGTTAACTGTACCTCTAGTCCTATCCACTCATGCTGATACCTCTACCATACACTATTTAACTATTTTTACACAACAACCTTCCATATAATCACTCCAAAACTCACGACATGAGGCCATAGCACACCTATCTTCTGATCTGTTAACTATATAAGATTGAGGCAGAGAAAATCTTGTTACTTTCAATGCTTCCAAAACTCAAATTCTCCATCTATCTACTCGTCACAATCTTCTACACGACAATCATCCCTTACTCTTCAACAACACACAAACCAACCCTTCATCTTCTCTTGGGGAGGAGTGCGCGCATGTATCGTGTATTGTTTGCATGTGTATTTGTGCATGTGTATTGTGCATTGTGTATTGTGCATGTGTATTTGTGTATTTGTTTGCATGCCACACTTCTTGAATGGGTAGATCCAAAAGCATTTCGTCTCATCAACTCACTTCCTCCTACTAATTCCCTACAATCTCCCAGTACACACCACTGTGTTGCATATCCCCCAGGACACACCACTGTGTTGCATATCCCCCAGTACACACCACTGTGTTGCATATCCCCCAGTACACACCACTGTGTTGCATATCCCCCAGTACACACCACTGTGTTGCATATCCCCCAGGACACACCACTGTGTTGCATATCCCCCAGTACACACCACTGTGTTGCATATCCCCCAGTACACACCACTGTGTTGCATATCCCCCAGTACACACCACTGTGTTGCATATCCCCCACCCTTCTACCGCTATTACAATATTCAGTGATTTTCGGAACTCTTTTAGTGAGGGGCACCCACCTTTCACGTAGTATAGTGTTATAATTATAGTATAGCTTTTCATGTTATATGAATAGATACAAATGTTGATGACAATAATGCTATAAGCTACCATGATTCTTTGGCTTGACTCTACCTATGAGGTTCACTAAACCTCACATAGTGTACTGCTATATAATGTAGTTTTTATGTTATATGAATAGACACATTTGTTAATGAAAATATTGCAAAAATATAAAAAAGCCCTGTTAATCGCTGACAATGGCGCCATATATTCAACAACCACTACGTCATGATGGTCACCGCTCCAGCGCAGACAAATTTATCCGCGGCGTTCACTTTCCCAAATTTTGGGCATGTTCATAATGTTTACCTGCCTTCCTGATACCTCTTGCACTCGGCCAGACATGCCATGACACCCTCAGATGCTCGATGCACATGGCGCCGACCACGTTGTCCTGGTCTGTCACGATGAAAATCCTATACTGTATGTGTGTCGGGGGTTACAGAGTTGAGGCAATAACAAGAGTTAGGTAGGATGATGCATAGGTAGGATATATTAGGTTTGGATGTCCTGCAAGAGAAATTATCAGGCGTGATTGGGTGGAGGGTTAGCAGCAGTTATGCACGATGTTACACTTTGAACATTACGGATTAAACATGGTTAGAAGAGTTACAAGGAGGGTTAGAAAGGAGAGAAAGTTGAAATTTTAAATTAAAATGGTTTAACGGGTGTTAGGCAATATTGATAAGATTGGAAAAAAGAGTGTGCAAGGCAGGAGGAAGAACAGGCAAAATCTTTTACCCTTTCATTGATTCGTGGCTATCCCCTCGGTGATTGATGCGTCTGACAATAGATACATTGTTAGCAATACTATAATTGTACAGTGTAACTGTATGTCCCAAATCTGTTAAAAAAGGGAGGGATTAAACTACCTTAATATAACTATTTCACGGTGGAGAGATTGTAGGCACCAATCGAACAGGGCTAAACCCAGGAGAGGCTGTAGGCATGTGATAAGGAGTCGCTGGGACTCCTGTTTCGTTTGCTAGTCCTCTTTTACTGATTATCTTTGTGCCTCACTTACACTGAGAGTTATACAGCTAGCTCTCACAAACACTCTTTCATTTAACATTACACCACACAAGCACAATATACTTCTTTCCAATACGACAACATTGTATATAACAATGATGACACAACAAGGCCCAGTCCCCAGGGGGACTGGCCTTTCCTCTAACTTCTACTCTGTTCAACAACGAGAGACCTCTCCTCTGCCAACCCTGATCTTCTCTTTCTCACCGAAACACAGTTGTCTGGGACTACTGATAGCAAACCCTTCACTGTACCCTCCTACTATCTCCATCCTAGTTTCAAAACCAAGGGTGGATATTGTGTATACGTACACAACAAACTCACTTACTCTCATGTTCCCGACTTGACTTCTCAACTTAATGGCTCAAGCTATCTTGTCACTCTCATAGTAAATATTACTGTGCTGTCTATCTTTCCCCCATCTCTATTAACTTCCAAAATTATTTGACTATCTAAACTTTAAAGTGGAACACATCCTATCCATCTCTCCCTTCTCAGAAATCTTCATTTTAGGAGATTTCAACTTTCACCACCGCCAATGGCTCTTCTCTCTTTCAACTGACCAACCTCGTGAACAAGCCTACATCTTTTTTATCCTAAATGATCTAGAGCAATGGCTTCAGCAACTCACCCGTATTCCGGATCGCTTCGGATCTCAGCCCAATATTCTCAACTTGTTTCTAACTTCTAACCCTTCCGCTTATACTGTCGATATTTTCTCTCCTTTAGGCTCCTACGACCATAAACTTATCTCTGTCACCTGTCCTATCTTTCCAATACGGCCACCCAATCCTCCCAGGGGCGGCGCTTTTGGCACTTTGGCACTGCTGACTGGGAGGCTCTTCGGTTGTACTTCTTTGATTTCCCATGGAATGATTTTTGCTTCCGTCGCCGGGGACCCTCGTAGAGTGCTGAAAACATTACTGAGGTAATCCTCTCGGGCATTGAGGCATACATTTAATTTTATATCTAATATCCTTATATCTTCTAAAGATTTAGTTTCTATCCTTTCTGGGCTTAATACTAAGAAGGCATACATACCGGATGGTTTTCCTCCTGTTGTACTCAAAATCTGTGCTTCCGTGCTGACCCCCTACCTAGGCAAACTCTTCCATCTCTGTCTCTTTTCTAATGTCTTGCCTTCTTGCTGGAAGTTTGCTCTCATTCAACCTGTCACAAGGAGGGGTGACCGCTCTCAATGCTCCAACTATCGTCCAATTGCTCTCATTTCTTGTATCTCTAAAGTTTTTGAAACTATTCTTACTTCGAAATTTCTTAAGCATTTCCCTTCTCATAATCTACTCTCGGAGCGCCAGTATAGCTTCCTTAGGGGTCGCTCTACTGGTGATCTTCTTTCATGTCTTACTAACTCTTGGTCATCCTCCTTTCGGGACTTCAGTGAAACCTTTTCTATTGCGCTAGACATATCGAAGGCCTTCAATAGAGTCGGGTACAAATATTTAATTTCTAAACTACCGTCCTTTGGTTTCTATCCCGGCCGTTCTATAGCTGGACGGTGTGGATGGTTGTGGACGGCAATGTTGCATCTCTCTCGCTATTCTATTGCTACTAAAATAATCAGTGCTCCTCAGATCTCTCCCAGTATATACCACCTCCTCTACGTAGTGTACGTGGTACCCGTCTTGTAACACAATCCCAACCCTACTCTGTGCAACTCTGCAACCCAAGAGTGAAACGTTACTCAGATTTTCTTCTATTCAATAGCTGAGCTCTCTCCCAAAATCAGTCTTTCCCTCCTCCTATGACATAAATTGCTTCAAACTCTGTGTGTCCAGGAATTTTGGCTCGAACGTCCCTTGATTTTGGCCTTGTCACTCTTTCAACTATGGGCGAGGCACTCACTACAGGCAGTTCTGCCTCTCTCTCATTCGCATAGAATTTTTTTTTTTTTTGTATTACTCTTAGATAGTTATGATAGCAACTGGCAACACGTGGGTGTACTCTTACTTTATTGCTCGAGCGACAAGAGGGAATATGGTCGTCGTATCTACACTCGGAAAGCTCTCTCTCTCTCTCTGGATGCGGAGCATCATCGAAATACTGTATGTGTCACAAGGGGCGACTGATGGTACGAAAGGGTAAAGGGTTATTGACTGCGAGCTTATCTTCAGAGGTATGCACAGGCTATCCTCTTTTTGTGGGAAGGAAGAGAAGATAAAGGGTTACGTCTTTAATTTACTGGGTGAGTGACAGACAAATGAGTGGGAAAGGGTATCATATGGTTACAGATGTACATGTACATTCTAATTACGGATATATAATGTATTCTCACTAGCAAAATGGAAAAAGGGGAACTATAATTATAATAATGTATTACTTTATTCTTGCATACTATATGTACAGTAAATATATATATATATATATATACAGTATATATACCGTATATATATACTGTACATATAGTATGTATATATATATATATACACAGTAAAGGAGTGTCCCAGGAGTACAAAGGAAATCAAGCAACAACAGGTCTAGTGACCCCTCTAGGCTGCTTGTCCTCTAAAACACTGAGAATCAAGTGTCCAAACAGTGGTTTAGAGTGGGAAAGGGAACATTGGAAAGGGAACTACTGCCCTGGAATTTATCTCCGTGGCAGGATTAGGAAGTTAGTAGAGAACAGGTGGGTTAGTAACATAACACAGTTATAAGTGATCTATCGTATATCTGGGAAAAAGAGAGTAACGTCTTAGTAATATATATACGCAATAATCCTTGATGAATTTGAGGGGGGAATAATATAAAGTTATTCATTTACAAACGCAGTCAGTCGCGGGTTTGATGCAAGATACTTGTCTAGGCTAAGTTTAAATAAATCAACGGTGCTGCAGTCTATACCGTCTCGGGGAAGCCCATTCCACAAGTTGACAACTCGATTGAAGAAGAAATTCTTAGATTTGTGTGAGTTAAAAGATTTACCAATAATTTTGCAACCATTTCCCCGCGTGTAATTAGATTGGTCGATAGTGAAGTACTTACTACAGTTCATATTGTCGATGCCTTTGATGGTTTTGAACACTTGAATTAAGTCGCCTCTTAATCTGCGCTGGGTTAAAGGAAATATATTTAGTTATCTAAGACGCTCCTCCTTTGGTTTGTTCTTTAGGCTAGGTATCATTTTGGTAACTTTACATTGAACTCATTCTAGCTTGTCTATATATTTTTGGTAATATGGGCACCAGGATTGAACGCAATATTCCAGCAGAGGGCGGACTAAGCAATTGCAAATAGTTAGGATTAATTCTTTGGATTTATGCTCAAAAGACTTGCCTATAATTATAGTCAATTATTTTGTTTGCCTTCTTAACAACTTCTGAGCATTGTTGACTCGGTTATAGGTTACTCGATATTGTTACTCCCAGATCGGTTTCTCTGTCTACACTCTTAACGCCTTACGATCGGGCAGGTCAGTTTTTTTCCACTACGCGCCCAGCGTTTTGTTTTTTTACCATAAATGGCCTTATTTCCGTGCTCTTTTTCATGCATAAACAAGAGCCAGAGCGTAATACAATTATGTATCCCTGAAAGGGCATAAATTGAGCTTTACAATGATACCCGAACCATTCGTCTACGATCACTGGATGTCTTGCAACGATCGTGCAACCGAAGGGCAAAATCGCTATAATACGGACATTTCGTTACATAATTACGTGTGTAGCGAGGGAGTGGTGGTGGATGTGTGTGGAGTAGATGTCAGTAGGCCCACGGCGGCCATGGCGAGTGGTCATGAGGTAACCTACGCTCCTCCCGTCGCTCGTCTCTCTCTCAGAGCCAATATTGCGCCAAAATTGCACACGGACTAAAGTCGGGCCCCGCCACATAGTCCAGATTTTTAGATACGGACTTAAGTCGGGCCCCGATGGTTAGGGGTTAAGCTGAGTGCCATTCATCGAATAGTTTGCTTTCTCATTTTGGTATCCAATATGTAGTATTTTAAATTTATCTGCATTGAAACTCATTTGCCAACTTATCTAGATTGTGTTGCATATCATCAACTTGTTCTTTTGAGAGTACCCTATTTGCAATTTTTGTATCATCAGAAAACTTTGATATTGTACAGGTGAGACCCTCACCTATGTCGTTGATGTAAATTAGAAAGAGAATTGTTCCTAGTACCGATTCCTGGGGTACCCCGCTAATTACATTGGTCCAATTTGATACCTTACCATTTATGACTACTCTTTGCTTTCTGTCGCTGAGCCAATTTTCTATTCAATTCAACACACCGTCTTGTATTCCATGCACTTTTAGTTTTAGCAGTAAACGTTTGTGAGGAACTTTGTCAAAGGCCTTCTGAAAATCAAGGTATATAATATCTACAGGTTTACTCTCATCATAGAGGTTGAGGATATCATGGAAGAAGTCTAAGAGGTTTGTTAAGCAGGAACGTTTGTTACGAAAGCTGTGTTGAATTTCCTTAAGTATGCTATTTTCCTCTAATTGATTTACGAGTCTGTCTCTTATGTGTGTTTCTAGCATTTTACATACAACTGAGGTTAAGCTAATTGGACGATAGTTACGGGGTAGGGATTTGCTGCCTTTTTTTAATATCGGTATTACATTGGCTAGCTTCCACTGATCAGGCATAGTTCCAGACTGCAAGGATTTATTGAATAGCATTATCAGTGGTTTAGAGAGCTCATCCTTAGCTTCCTTTAGAACTCTAGGTGAGATTGCATCAGGTCCAGGCGTTTTAATTACTTTGAGGTTATCTAGACATTTCAGTACTTCTCTCTCTGAAATGGTGATATTGCTTAGAACATCAGAATTATCAATTTGAATCGGCGATGCTGTAAGGATATCACTGAGGTCTTCTGTTGTAAAAACTGATGCAAAGAAGGTTTTGAGGGCATTACTCATTTGTACTTCGTCTTTGGAGTATTCTCCATTTTCATCGACTAACGGTCCAACAGTTGAAGTAACTTCTTTTTTCTTTCTGATATAACTATAGAATTCTTTTGGGTTTGTTTTACTTTGATTTGCAACATGTAACTCCAGGGTATTTTTACTTTGCTTAATTAACTTTTTGGCTTTGCGTCGTAGTTCTACAAATTTCACCCGTTCTTCGTCATTTAGTGA
Source organism: Paralithodes platypus (assembly GCA_032716605.1). Classification (NCBI taxonomy): domain Eukaryota; kingdom Metazoa; phylum Arthropoda; class Malacostraca; order Decapoda; family Lithodidae; genus Paralithodes; species Paralithodes platypus. The sequence goes on along the minus strand of CM064547.1, from coordinate 21,134,684 downwards.
GCATTTTAATCTATCGTTAACAAACGGTTTGAAATCACTTTATCCCACCATTTGGGCTTATCATTATGGCCTGTACGCCATATTTTCGATGGCATGCAGTCTTGCACTGCTTTTAGGTAAGTGGTTGTAAATAATTCCCAAGATGTATTTATGTCGTTATTGTTATTTAGAAAGCTCCAGTCAGTTTCTTTAAACATAGCTCTAAGTTTACGGAAGTTTGCTTTCTTGAAATTAGGGACTTTCTCGATGCTGCTATTTGGTTCGTTACTATAGTTAGCGCCAACGAACTTGACAATAACTTTGACCCCTTAACTTCTTATAACTCAAAATGAATGAACGCAATCAGGTTGACATTTCTATCATTTGCGAAGAGTCCACCAGGAAATAGGTGTGGATATTTACAGCCAGTTTGCTCGAGATCCTTTTGAGTTACGAAGAGGTCAGGGGTTGATATTTTTGTCAAGTTCATTGGCGCTACCTATAGTAAACCTTAAGCTGAAAGTTATCGTACGATGGTCGCTGTTACTGAGTTCATCACCAACATTCAAATTCTTTATTAATTCTTCTTTTGTTGCAAGAACAAGGTCAAGAATGTTATTACCACGGGTCGGCGATCAAACAAATTGATAGAGCGAACTATCTTGCAAGTTCGCATACAAGTCATGTCCGGAGTGTGAAGTAAGAGTATCGCCCCATTTGGTCACAGGTAAATTAAAGTCGCCAAAAATTACAGTATCTTGTGAGTTACTTACATCTGCAATTTGTTCATAAATTTCCCTGTCAGTTTACACTGATTGAGCTGGAGGTCTGTATATTAATGCAAGTATTATTTTTGTACCTTTATTATTCTTTATTAGCACAAAGGATGTGTCGACATTCACAATATGAGGTTTTGACAAAAGGGTTGGGTTAAGACTTTCTTTGATATAAAGTTAAACACCACCTCCATTTTTTTTTATTCGGCTTTTCTCAAACATTACATAACCGGGAAGTGAATACTCTGCTAAAAAGTCCCTGTCTTCTGTATCGAGCCGAGATTCTGTTATACCAATTACGTCATAATTTTCTGTAAATACTAGTTCCTCTAAATCTGAAAACTTATTGCGTATGCTATGAGCGTTAGCATAGAAAACCTTTAAAGTTGTGGTTTTAGAACTCACGGAACGCTTTTTAATCAAATTTTTGGTTCTGGTCGGATTTACATTTACGTTTATGGCTGTCCTCGGTCCTCGCTGTCCTCGGTCCTCATCCCTGGCGGTCCTCGGTTGACAGTTTCTTTTCCAAAAATCCTTTACTGCGTCGTTTAGCAAGCGGCCAAACCTTGCTGCTCCCACCTGGATCAGATGTACTCTTGTCCTTCAAAAACAGATGATCTTCGTGGTAGAAGGCATCCCAGGTATTGACGAATCCGATGTCCTCATCCGTGCAAAGGTTAGCAATCCGACGATTAATGCTGGTGGCTATATTGAAGAACCGGCTCTCTAATCTGATCCTTGGGACAATTCCTGATATTAACCCATTGACTGCGGGTGACGTTCCGGAATGTCCTGGCAATTTATAGCAATTTCCAGGCTTTAAAAGCCAGTGAAAGCCGTAAAAATCGAGTGTCAGTGGGCGGGAGCGTGAGGGACCCACCTCCGACCCTCACAGCAGCGAGCCGCTCACTGAGGGAGACTGTGTCTCGCGCGGGTGTCTCACAACAGTGTTGCCAAGCGAGCGAGTGCTAATAATTAGCGGTTTTCCCGCATTTCTATGGAACCGCTGCGGGTGAACCCCGCCAACTACGAAGCCCGTTCTGGTCTCATTTTGAAGCTATTTTCGCCTAGTTTTCGGCAGAATACAGTTCATTTAATGCAGATGCTTGATTAATCATTCAGGAGTGCCTGAATATGCCCTAAGTAGCCCAAATATGCCCGCAGCGTAAATGTTAAGATTCTGCAAGACTTTTCCTTATACGACTTTATCAGCTTCCGGTACTTGAGCATAAGGTCTTCTGATCGGGTTTGCTGCACGTTATTGGATCCAACATGGATGATATACGCTATGGTTGGCGGGGCTAGTCTGGACACTTCATTGATTGCAGCAACAACGTCGTCCACACCACCACTCGGGATATAGAAGCGTTTCCTGGTTCCAGGTGCCCTGGCGCAGAACTTTGTGAGTTGGTCACGAACCATTGAGTCTCCAACCAGCCAAATTTCTTCCGTTTCCTCTTCGTCGTCTGAGTCCTCTAAAATCTTGAAACAGTTGTGGCACTCGGTGATGGGGATGATCTTCCTCGGAGTGGGTCGAATGTTGTTCCTCACAACACGGAAGTTTTCCTGAGGGAAGGCCAAGTTGCTAGTTGATTCCCCCTGAGCAGAGTAGTTATTGGATTCTTCCGCAACGGGTAGTTGCACTTGGGTCGGTGCTGCAGGCGTCGGGCTGTTGGCAGTTGGTGTCGAAGTGCTGATTTTGGCAGTTGTTGATACTCTTACATTGAGAGTTATGAATTCTTAGAGAGATTCAACCTTCATGGTGAGGGTGTTTGATCTTGTTGTGAGCTTCCTCCAGTTTTGCTGACAAATCTTCATGGAGCTGGCAGAATCGGAAGATTTGATGGTCAGCAACAGCGAACATGGCAGCACCAAACCTACTGGCGCAGTTCGTACAGGTGCCGAGTCATGGTGATGGTTACTCACTCAAATCACTTCCCTCACTTAACAACACTTCACTCACTTTAAAACACTTCACTCGCTTCAGGTCGCTTCACTTACTTTAATAGGCCACCAGAGGTGACAGCCTAACCAAACACTAAAATATTGAAATATGCAGAAATAGGTCATCAGGGGTGTTAGCCTAACCGAAAACAAATATTGTGAAATACGCATGTATAGGCCTCCAGGGGGCGATAGCCTAACCGAAAACAAGAAAAAAGAAATACGCAGCATTAGGCTACCAGAGAAGATAGCCTAACCGAAAACAATATATATATATTTTTTTTTTATTTCACATTTTTTTTTTTTTTTTTTTTAATACTCGGTGATTGCCTTACTGAAAACAAATTATTTAGAAATATGCAGAAATATATATACAAAGTCCCAGAGATAGAAGAGGGGAGGTCTCTCTGGAATTATAGTTGTCTTGATAGAGCTTCACAACACATATAAAGTTATTACTCGATAAAGAAGATTACTCAACGACTTGGCATGCAATCTAGGCATTGGTACACACGTAATGGTGGAGCCATTGCAATCTTGGGGTCCTAGGGCGACCTCTTGCTAATCCAGTTGAGGGGGCAACCTCGCTCATTTTCAAGGGACTTCTCCCTAGAGCATCTCCCACGTGTAGGTCTGCCACACGTCTAGGCCAACTTCAGCTTCCCACAGTTACGCCACAGGGTACCGTTGTCTCTTTGGCATAGGCTTGGGACGTCTTCTGGACTGTACTCTCTCTACCACAGAGGGTTCGACTTGCACCTGTGGACTTCGCTGATGCCATGTGTTGTAGACACGGATGGAGCCTCCTCATGTCTTGCTACTGTTGCTGCAGATTTCACTGAAACTGTTACTGATCTTGCCTACACTCACTGTGGTTCCCAGGTTAGTTGTCCATACCTATTCAGTCTTGATATGGGTCAATCAATTCTTGTAATTCTTCATGTAAGTCAGATCTGGCACATACCCTAGAACTGGTACTTTGGGATATATGGATTCTTCTTCTGTCTCAAATTCAGAAAATGGGGAAGACTGATTACCCAGGGACGGCGAGTCTAGGTGGGTTCCACGTGTGTCTTGGGTCTGTGGTGAGGGAGTATGAGGAGAGGAGAGAGGAGGCCGTTGGTGTGGGTAGAGTGGAGTAGATAATGATCGAATCATAGCACCTCTTGGGGCATTTGAAATCTCTCGCCATGATGCTTGTTACAGCCAAACACCTGCAGGTGATCCTTTTGTATTAGATTTTTGCCAATCATCTTCCTAGGCCTCCTGTGACCTCATTGGCGAGACTCGTTCGTTAAGGCAGTAGGCTCGGAGGCTAGCACAATGCCATCAATGGTACCGGGTCATCGACAATAGATACATCTGGTTATTGCATTGAATAAGTTGCCCATGACGTCCTCGTTCATGATACCTTCATGATGCGGGAATAGAAAGAAAGGGGTGTTGGGTGGAGGGCAATTCCACTCCCATGATGTCGTCTTTACTCCCCACAATAATTGATTATTATAATTGTTCTATAATCTACCTATACACTAGTTATATATTTCATCATGTTACCCTACTATTTCAAAGCAAAATCAACATATATCCTACTTAAGACGTGTCATACTGAAGAACTATATTTCTATATTGTGTACTTTGTTTTAAAATGTGGGAATGGATACACTGTGCAACAATTTTTTGTTTATGTTGAGTTTAATATGGTTCTTTACTAATTTAGACATGCTGATTACGAATATGACATTGGTTTTGCCACAGTGTCAATATTTGTTGTATACAAAAGCAGTATGACACTTTTTCAAATTGTTGGTGCAATTTTGAGGGATTTATGTATTATACATAACATTTCAATATCCAAATTTAATTTAATGAATGCATATAAATATATATACGCTACATACTGTATATTAACCCCTGGATAGGAATCATAGTGCCCAAAACGGAACGTTGGTTGGTGGCAGAAGAAAACCGATATAGATCAACCCGAGCACCCAAAGATTAATATATTATGATACATTTATTTAAATATGAAATTTCTTTGATTTTCAAGTACACTCTCCATAATGTTAAGGAACTTTATATTTATTCGTAGCAGTGACAAAAAATATCTATCTCAATTACCGGATTTTATATGAATATTTTATATGCGGCGTGCAACATTTGGTACGATCGAGGACTTAATCGGAACACAAATCCTCCGATACTATACAGGGTGAAACAGAATAACTATGCATATTTAAACCATAAAAATGGTTGTTAACACCTTACCGGAGCGGCCTATGCGGTTTATTAGTATGTAGCGCACAAGGGACTGGGTTTTTTAGCTAAAATAGGGCTGTTTAAGTGATCATTTGTCATGCCATAAATAAGACCCAGAACGTCAAAACAAGTAACTATCATGAAAGGGCATACATACAGAGGCTTTCGAAGACACCATAACGTCATTGTATGTGGATAGTTTTATTGCAATAACGTGCACGCGAGTGCAAAAAGCAGGACTTAATTCGGTAGTATTCTGGTAGATAATTGAGTTTGTAGCGATGAGAAGGAGGACGGGAGCTGAGAGGTCGGTGTCAGTAGTGTTCGCCGATGCGGTGGTTGGAGCAGTATACGCTCGCTAGTCTCCTGCCACCACTTGTCTCTCTTCTATCAGGCCAATTACGTGCTGAAATTTGACATCGGACCTATGCGAGCGCGCCACATAGTCAGCTTTTTAACCGGACTTATGGTGCTCAGCCGCTAAGTAAGGGTTAATACTTGACAGCAATCCACAAACAAAAAAAAACTAGAATACTAGGGACAATATATGGCACGTGAGATGTCGGGCCATTGTGTGTGTAGGTGTGTTTTGTTGCCAACTTGACGCAACGAGAACTGTTCCTGTATGCACTACACATATCAGTGCTGGCTTGAACTGGTCATAGAGTGAGGTGAGATGGTGCTGCTTTGAGACGTGGAGTGCAATAATTGTTGTTTGATCAGGAAAGATTGTGGGTTGACTTCTCTCGTGTTGTGTATTATTTACAATTGTAATTACTTTGGTATTACTATATGTAATTTAGCTTTCATTTGAATGTTTACCCACCTACGATTACTAGGCTATAGTACAGCCTTTAATTTTATTTTCTTTGTCAGATAGTTATGGGTCACCAGTTAGAATTCTCTAGCGTGCCCTGTCGGCTGTCTCAGACTCGTTCTGCTATGTTTGGGGCTATTTACATCAGCCCCGGGCAGGCCAAAATACAAACAATGCACATGGATCTAAGTGGTTTAATTGCATATGATGCTTTATTTTGGCATGGCATATGGGTGAACCAACACCAAAACACCTGGGCACCTTCATGCATGCTGGCGGAAGTTGCCGATAAAACATTGGAAGGGGGTGGTTACGTGGGTAGCGGGAAGTGTATGCCATGTGCAATTCCTCGCATTTGGAAAGAGAACCCACCAACCCACCATGATGACTGTTACTGTTGCAATTGTCGACTTATCTAAGTACAAGAAGGGTAAAAGATTTTAGAAGAACAGCTGTTGTGTATCCGAACATTCCATCATCCATTGCTCACGTGCTACACTGTGCACGATTTATCAAATTCCCAGTCCTCCTTCCTTAAAACATGATTTCAGATGCTGGACCCTCATCTGAACGATAGCGATGATGCTTTTACCTTTAATATAGCAGTCTCAAGCAAATCCCCACATCTTTACTAAGCAGCATGAACTAGATGAACTTAATCAGGGATTTAAGCCTTACCAAGGAGAAGAAAAACCATTTAGGTTTTGACATCTCGGTCTCAAGGAGTGGAATTTACTAGATCTAGTTGCAAGACTTCTATATACAGGGAAAAATACATCTAACTTTTACCCCTTGCTTCAAAGTTTTGGAAGGCAATATGCTGTGCTACTGCTCTGATGTTACTGGTCTTTTTGGCGAAATAGGCATTAAGTACAACGCCTTCTGAGGTGGCGAGTTTGTTTATTGACAGCTCAACAAAAAGTCTTAAGGCTGTATTGCCTTCACAATGAGAAACGAAAAGCCATCAAATCATGTTAGGACACACAGTTCACATGAAGGACAAAGACCATGAAACTGTAATAAAGAATTTTGTTTGGACATGACAATTACACAAGACACCAATTGGGATTTATGTGGAGACTTTAAAATGCTAGCATTCCTGCTTGACTACAAGGAGGTTATACAAAGCATTCTTGTTGTCACTTGTCTGGGCGATTTATTTACCTTGAGTTTATCTAAACATTTCAATACTTCTCTCTCCGTAATGATGATATTGCTTAGAACATCAGAATTAGCAAATCAGACATCGGCGCGATGCTGTAGGTATATCAAGGAGGTCTTCTGTTGTAAATACTGATGCCACAACGCAGGTATTGAGGCCAGTACTCATTTGTACTTAGCCTTTGGCGTTAGTCTCCATTTTCATCGACTAACGTTTTTCCAAACAGTTTGAAGTAAATACTTGCTTCTTTCTGATAGTAAACCTATAGAATTCTTTCAAGTTTGTTTTACTTTTCGATTTGCACCATGTAAACTCCAGGGTCTCTTTTTCCTTTGTGACTAAAGTAACTCTTTGGATTTGCATAGTAATTCTAAAAATGTCAACCGGTCTTCGTACACTTTTGTTTGAGGCTTTTTAATCTATCATTATCAAAACTTTTTTAGCAAACAGACAGTCTGAAATATCTTTATTCCCCATTTGGGCTTATCAATATGACCTGTACGCCATATTTTAGATGGTATGCAGTCTTGCACTGCTTTTAGGTAAGTGTTTGCAAATAATTCCCAAGATGTATTTATGTTGTTATTGTTAATTAGAAAGCTCCAGTTTCTTTAAACATTGATCTTAGTTTACAAAAGTTTGCTTTCTTGAAGTTAGGGGCTTTTGGTTCGTTACTAGTAAACATTAAAATTAAGGTTATCGTACGATGGTCGCTGTTACTGAATTCATCATCGACATTCAAATTCTCTATCAATTCTTCTTATGTTGAAAGTACAAGGTCAAGGTCGTTTTTCCACGGGTTGGAGATCTAACAAATAGATATAGCGAACTCTCTTGCAAGTTTGCATACAGGTTTTGTCCAGAGTGTGAAGTAATACTATCTCCCCACTTGGTCACAGGTGGTAACTTGAAGTCGCCAAAAATTACAGTATCTTGCGAGTTACTTATGTCTGGAATATGCTCATAAATTTATCGGTCAGTTTGCAATGATTGAGCTGAAAGTCTGTTTATTAATGCAGGTATTATTTTTGTACCTTTAAGATTCTTTATTAGCACAAAGGATGAGTCGACGTTCACAATTTGAGGTTTTGACAAGAGGGTCGGGTTAATACTGTCTTTGATAAAAAGTAAAACGTTACCTCCTATTTAGATTTATTCGGCTTTTCTCAAACATTATATAACAGGGAAGTGAATACTCTGCTGAAAAGTCTCTGTCTTCTGTATTGAGCCAAGATTCTGTTATGCCAACATCGTAAATTTTCTCTAAATCTGAACATTTATTGCGCATGCTACGAGCGTTTGCATAGAAAACTTGTAAAGATTTGGATGTGGAATTCACGGAATGCTCATTATTCAAATTCTTGGTTCTGGTCGGATCTACATTTATGTACCTGTCTGTCCTCTGTCTTCGATCCTCGTCCATGGTTGTCCTCGGTCCTCGGTGTCCTCGGTGTCCTCGGGAGGAAGAGGAGGGGTTGGGGGGATCAGAGGAAGTGTTAGGAGAGCAGGTGGTGATGTGAAGAGATGCCTTATAGTTATATATGCCACTCAATTTCTCGCCACTGATGCGTTAATTGTACATGTTTACTACAGTGCCTCAAGTATAGCTTGCTACAGCCTTCCAGCAAAGGGTCCAGAGTTGCTTACCACAGTCCTCAGGTTTTGGCTTTCTCTGTATAAATCCTCCATCATGTGTTATAACTCCCTGAGTCGCTGAAAAGAACTGTCATCAGCGAATCTGAGGTTGCAATCTATTACAATATATTTCATTGTAAATATATGCCATAGTTGTAGGTCTGAAAACAAAAAAATATATAGCGTGAATGGAAATAAATTTAGATTTGTTCATAATTGTTCATGTTTTTGCTCATGCACAGGCCTTATCAATTGTATTTCCATATATATCTTTTACCTCATTATTTTGAATATTTTGACAATTAATATTGCTCAACATTCTTAATTAGAGTATATTAATCTGAAGGCACCTTTCTCGATTTTATCTTAGTTACCCCCAT
>CM064547.1:20910118-21125632 GCA_032716605.1 Paralithodes platypus | reverse complement strand
TGTTAGAGAGAGGGCGACCAGACGAGAAGGAGGTGTGTCGTATATAACAGTTTATGTGTGTGTGTGTGTGTGTGTGTTAGAGAGGCGCCAGACGAGAAGGAGGTGTTCAACAATAGCAGTTTGGGTGTGTGTGTGTGTGTTAGAGAGGCGCCAGACGAGAAGGAGGTGTGTCGTATAATAACAGTGTATGGGTGTGTGTGTGTGTGTTAGAGAGGCGCCAGACGAGAAGGATGTGTTCAACAATAGCAGTTTGTGTGTGTGTGTGTTAGAGACGCGCCAGACGAGAAGGATGTGTGTCGTATATAGCAGTTTATGTGTGTGTGTGTGTGTGTGTGTGTGTTAGAGAGGTGCCAGATGAGAGGGATGTGTTCAACAATAGCAGTTTGTGTGTGTGTGTGTGTGTGTGTGTTAGAGAGGCGCCAGACGAGAAGGATGTGTGTCGTATATAACAGTTTATGTGTGTGTGTGTGTTAGAGAGGCGCCAGACGAGAAGGATGTGTTCAACAATATGGGTGTGTGTGTGTGTGTGTTAGAGAGGCGCCAGACGAGAGGGATGTGTGTCGTATATAACAGTTTATATGTATGTGTGTGTGTGTGTGTGTGTTAGAGAGGCGCCAGACGAGAAGGATGTGTTCAACAATAGCAGTTTGTGTGTGTGTGTGTGTGTGTGTGTGTGTTAGAGAGGCGCCAGACGAGAAGGATGTGTGTCGTATATAACAGTGTGAGTGTGTGTGTGTGTGTGTGTGTGTGTTAGAGAGGCGCCAGACGAGAAGGATGTGTTCAACAATAGCAGTTTGTGTGTGTGTGTGTGTGTGTGTGTGTGTTAGAGAGGCGCCAGACGAGAAGGATGTGTGTCGTATATAGCAGTTTATGTGTGTGTGTGTGTGTGTGTGTGTGTTAGAGAGGCGCCAGACGAGAAGGATGTGTTCAACAATAGCAGTTTGGGTGTGTGTGCGTGTGTGTGTGTTAGAGAGGCGCCAGACGAGAATGATGTGTGTCGTATATAGCAGTTTGTGTGTGTGTGTGTGTGTGTGTGTTAGGAGAGGCCGCTAGACGAGAATGATGTGTGTCGTATATAGCAGTTTATGTGGAGATTTCCACTTGAGGGATTTTTTTCTGGACCCTTTTCTCCCTCATGTTTAACCCCATTGCTAGTGACATTTTTAGACGTTCGCCCCATTAGTTTGGCCCATTTCTGTCAATTTTAAGGTCTTTTGTGCCATTTAGGTGTCTATTTTTTTCTGGCGAGAGATAGCGAGCCTGTATTTTAAGAGGAACCGGCCTTCGGCCGGGACATTTTTCTATCGAAAAATGTACAAATTTATCTTGAAAGAGGATGTGAGGGGTGTAATTTTAAGCTTGATGGAAGTCTAGCGAGGAAACTAATAAATAAATGAATCAATCAATATAGTTTTCTGGATTCCATTCCGTAAATACTTTAACACTAAATTGTGTTTCATCATTATTATTATTATCATTTTACCAGACTCGCTATGTAAATCTCACGGGTGTATTTCCTTTTCAGAAACGTCCGGTCGGTCGTAGGTTACGGGTGGTACGAAGGTTCAGCCCGGGACTCGAGACTCACAGGTTCAAAACAGTTGATGAGTCGATACCTTACATTTGCAATACATTTAATATTATTTTTTTCTTTTACCCTTCTCCCTCATGCTTAGCCCCATTAGTTTTCAGATTTTAAGACGTTCGGCTCATTAGTTTATCGATTGTTATAACCTACCTTTTGTGCCATTTATGTGTCTTTTTTTCCTGGCGAGCGATAGCGAGCCTGTAATTTTATGAGAAATCGGCCTTCGGCCTGGACATTTTTCTATCGAAAAATGTACAAATTTATCTTGAAGGGGGTCTACGGAGTGATTTTTAAGCTTGATGAAGGTCTAGCGAGGAAACTAAAAAAAAAATGAATATCTAAATAAAAAGACCCAAAAAATATAACCACTGTCCCCTTAAGACCTTTCGTGCCATTTAGGTGTCGATTTTACAAGTGGTGATAATGTTCAGCCCGGCACTGGAGAGTAGTACGAGCCAATCCGGGACAGTAACGCGTACTTCATGACAAAAGTAACACTAACCTAACCTAATATATCCTAAACTAGCCTAACCTAACCTTACCTAAACTAAACTAACCCAACCTAACCTTACTTAATCTAATTCCAGGAGGCACATGGACTCCTGACCCAAACCAGCTGTTGGGAGAGTACGAGGAGTCGGAGCCAATACATGACACAACGCATACTTCATGACGGACAACAACACCGCCATCACCGTCCAGGTCGGCACCACGGCCGCCCTCAGGTGGGTTATTGGGATTTTAAGACGTTCGACCCCCTTATTTTGGCGATTTTAAGAACTTTTTTCCCATTTCAGTCAATTTTAAGACCTTTCCTGCCATTTAGGTGTCGATTCTTTCCTGGCGAGCGAAAGCGAGCCTGCAATATAAGAGGAATCGGCCTTCGGCCGGGACATTTTTCTACCGAAAAATGTACAGATTTATCTTGAAAAGGGGTCATGGGGTGTAGTTATAAGTTTGATGAAGGTGTAGGGGAACAAACTTAAAACACGAGTGTGAGTTATTGCTTAGTTATTGTTTATGGTCACCTTATCCCGTCACCCATAGCATCTCAAGGGGGACGTATTTGCTTTTTCTGGACCCCCTCACCCTCCCACCCCCATCCCCCGAAATGTGTTTCATTATTAGTCAATTAGACACCCTCCCTTCATTGCTCGAGCCACCACAAACTCCAATGTTCTTATAAACAAAACTAACACACCAACAAATATGAGGTACAGTCGCGCTAATAAGTGATGTCTCGGCACCAAGTATGTTTGATCAAGTATTGGTATCAGCAATATCTAAGCTTAATTTCTTCATATCGAATGAAGTATACAAACATGTTCCTACACTTACCCACCCTATGCAACATCTGACAGACATTAATACAACACAGAGCTAGCCAAACGTAATGACAGCTGGGACATGATTTATTAGCGCGATTGTACATTATTTTACTTCTCCTGGTCTTATAGGTAAACTTGAAACTTTGTCTTCAGGTATCGTGGGTGAGACGCAGAGACCACCACCTCATCACCGTAGGGGCCACAACCTACTCCAACGATCAGAGGTTCAGGGTCACCTACTCGGAACAAGCACAGGTAAGCTATACCCTGGATGACCCTTCCCAAATGGTACTAATATCAGCTCTATTACTCTAGTTTTGTTATGAGTTTCGGAACAAGCATAGGTAGGCTATATCCTGGCTGACCCTTCCCAAATGGTAGAAATGGTAGAAAAAAAGGGTAGAGCAAATGGGCTGTAGATATCCACACCTATTCCCTGGCTGACCCTTCCCAAATGGTAGAAATGTTAGAACATAATAGGCTAGAGCATATTGGCTGTAGATATCCACACCTATACCCTGGCTGACCCTTCCCAAATGGTATAAATATCAGTTCTATTACTCTAGTCGCTTTAGTGAGTTATAGAGGTTAATGTTCAAGATGTTTGGCCTAGTTATTGGAGAAAACAAAACAATAAGTACCGTAGGCCAAAACTCTTGAACATTAACAAAACAATAAGTACCGTAGGCCAAAACTCTTGAACATTAACAAAACAATAAGTACCGTAGGCCAAAACTCTTGAACATTAACAAAACAATAAGTACCGTAGGCCAAAACTCTTGAACATTAACAAGGCCAAAACTCTTGAACATTAAGGGCAGACGAGTCCGCTTCTCTGGTCCCCTTTCTCCCTCGTGTTAAGGCCCATTTGTTTTGAGAATAAAAGACGTTCGGCCCTTTAGTTTGGCGATATTAACACCTTTCGCCCCATTTATTTGTCAATTCTATGACCTTTCGTGCCATTTAGGTTTCGATCTTTTCCTGGCGAGCGATAGCGAGCCTGAAATTTTAAGAGGGACCGGCCTTTGGCCGGGAAATTTTTCTATCGAAAAATTTACAAATTTATCTTGAAAGGGGGTCTAGGTTTTTTTTTAAGCTTGATGCAGATCTAGGGAGGAAACTAATGAAATATATAAACATATATATAAATGAGGAAGCAAATACGCCCAATCCCCCTTAACCCTATCCGACATATGAAGCGATTTTGAGCCTATTGGGGATACTTTAAAGTGTTTGTTACCATCAGGGGTATTTAGAAACCTTTAGTTTAGTTACTTCAACCTCTGCAGTTGTCTTTGAGTTAGCTGTGGGCAGAAAACTAATTTTGGAGAGGTAATTATATGAGTGAGAGAACTCTATTTCTTATTGCTAATCTGGCAACCTCTACGTCATATGTGCGTGAAAGGGTTAAGGTTTTTAGTGAATTGATTACTCTGACTGTACCGTATATAGGCTAATTGTTTTGTGGTATACATAACAAACGATTACAAAGGAGAACAAGCAACAACTGATATATTGATCCGGACGAGGCTGCTTATAGCTAACCTACCTAGTCAATGTAGAAGAAAAGTCAAACATTTTGGGAGGATATTCAATTGTATAAGCAGTTAATGGAGGGGTCAAGAGCGAAATATTTATCAAGGTGGTTTTTGAACGATTGAGGAGTACAACATTCCTTCTCAAATGGTGTTTATATAGTGCTTCTGCCAATTTTACAAAGTTAATTTATAATTTATCAGTACAAAATTGGAAAACCTTTCAGGAATGGACGTTGCACGTGAGGTACGCCCAAGTGCACGACGCGGGTGTTTACGAGTGTCAGCTGTCTGCACACCCACCCATCGGCGTACTTACCACACTCAATGTTATAGGTTAGTAATACGTCTATCAAAATAATTATTATTGTCGCTACTCGAGGGCCACCTCGAGATATATCAGAAATGCAATCAATATGCTAGATGATTGCAAAAACCTGTAATAATTGGTAGCCTAAATAAATAACCTACATGAATCGATCGGAACTAATGTATACATATATATATATATATATATATATATATATATATATATATATACTAAAACATTTCCTTTTCCCTCCTAACAGAAGCCGTAGCCAACATATCGGGTGGACCAGAACGGTACGTCCAGATCGGGAGTGTAGTGAGACTGACCTGTACCATCACCGACTACACCGAACCACCGACCTATGTGTTCTGGTACCATGGTGATAGAATGGTTAACTACGATACTAATAGTAGGGTAAGTAGGGGGAGGGGAGAGAGAGAGAGGGAGTGTGTGTGTATGAACCACCGACCTATGTGTTCTGGTACCATGGTGATAGAATGGTTAACTACGATACTAATAGTAGGGTAGGTAGGGGGGGGAGAGAGAGAGAGAGAGTGTGTGTATGAACCACCGACCTATGTGTTCTGGTACCATGGTGATAGAATGGTTAACTACGATACTAATAGTAGGGTACGGGGGGGGGGGGGGGGGCGGGTAGAGAGAGAGAGAGAGTTATGGACCTATGTGTTCTGGTACCATGGTGATAGAATGGTTAACTACGATACTAATAGTAGGGTAGGTAGCGGGCGGGGGGGGGGGGGGGGTATGAACCACCGACCTATGTGTTCTGGTACCATGGTGATAGAATGGTTAACTACGATACTAATAGTAGGGTAGGTAGGGGGAGGGGGTATGAACCACCGACCTATGTGTTCTGGTACCATGGTGATAGAATGGTTAACTACGATACTAATAGTAGGGTAGGTAGGTAAGGGGGGGGGGGGGAGAGAGAGAGGGAGTGTGTGTATGAACCACCGACCTATGTGTTCTGGTACCATGGTGATAGAATGGTTAACTACGATACTAATAGTAGGGTAGGTAGGGGAGGGGGAGGGGGGAGAGAGAGGGAGTGTGTGTGTATGAACCACCGACCTATGTGTTCTGGTACCATGGTGATAGAATGGTTAACTACGATACTAATAGTAGGGTAGGTAGGGGGGGGGGGGAGAGAGAGAGAGAGGGAGTGTGTGTGTATGAACCACCGACCTATGTGTTCTGGTACCATGGTGATAGAATGGTTAACTACGATACTAATAGTAGGGTAGGTAGCGGGCGGGGGGGGGGGGGGGGGGGTATGAACCACCGACCTATGTGTTCTGGTACCATGGTGATAGAATGGTTAACTACGATACTAATAGTAGGGTAGGTAGGGGGTAGGGGGGGGGGGGGGGGGGGTGTATGAACCACCGACCTATGTGTTCTGGTACCATGGTGATAGAATGGTTAACTACGATACTAATAGTAGGGTAGGTAGGGGGAAGGGGGGGGGGGGAGAGAGAGAGGGAGTGTGTGTGTATGAACCACCGACCTATGTGTTCTGGTACCATGGTGATAGAATGGTTCCAACTACGATACTAATAGTAGGGTAGGTAGGGGGAGGGAGGGAGAGGCAGGGAAAGGCAGGGAGAGAGAGAGAGAGTGGGTGGTGTGTGTGTGTGTGTGTGTGTGTGTGTGTGTGTGTGTGTGTGTGTGTGTGTGTGTGTGTGTGTGTGTGTGTGTGTGTGTGAGAGAGAGAGAGAGATTTTTAGTTTATTTGAATGTATTAGAATGTATGTATGTGTGCTTCCATGCCCTCTAAGGTGGTGTTATTTGTACTGTATATATATATATACAGCATATATATATATATATATATATATATATATATATATATATATATATATATATATATATATATATACACACAGTATATCTTCATCTTATAAAATACCCTCAATACTCCCCTTTCAGATACATTTTTAATGTTTCGGTATAATGTATTAGGCCAGGATTTATGTGGTATGTGTAGGTGTATGGATCTCCCTTTATAACCCCAATAACCTCACTAATCCCCCCTCTCCGTCATTCAGTCTAATCTTAAGGGGAAATGGTTAATTTGTCTTCCCCCCCTCCCACTCCCTTCCAACTCCCGTCTCCCTCATGAATAGCCCCATTGCTTTTGAAATGTTAAGACGTTCGCATTGTATGGAGAAATCCGGCTTCGCCGGAGACATTTTTCCATCGAAAAATGTACAAATTTAGCTTGCTGTCAAAACAAAAATATATATATGCTGGCTCGCTACCGCTCGCCAGGAAAATATTGACACCTGGATGGGGGTAAGCGTCTTAAAATAGTAGGCTGAATGGGTCCGAATGGATACAAGCCAAAGAGAGAAAGAGAAAAAGGCGAGGTAGGCTCCCTTAAGTTGACTTTGTAATGTTACACAAATAACTGTGGTGAACAGAGAGTGTGAGAGTGAACTATGTGTATGTGTTACTGTGTATGTGTGTTATATGTATGTATGTTAAATGTATGTATGCTATGTGTATGTATCTCCCTCTCTAACCCCCTTCTCCCTCATGTTTAACCCACCAGATCACCGTACTGGACAGAGAGGGAGAGAGTGACCTACAGATTACCCAGGTCACCAAGACAGACAGTGGGAACTATACCTGTCAACCCGCTAACTCTAGACCGGCAAAACCTATCACTACACATTATTACCGGTAAGTGTGAGTAGACCCCCTTTTCCCTCATGTTTAGCCCCATAGTTTTTGAGATTGTATGTAGTTTGACGAATCTCTACACATTATTACTGGTAAGTGTGAGGGTTTTTATTCTGGACCCCCTTCTTCCTCATGTTTACCCTCATTAGTATCCAGGTCACCAAGGTAAACAGTGGGATCTATATCTGTCAACCCGCTAACTCTAGACCGGCAAACGTAACTACTGGTAAGTCCCCTTCTCCTCAGTTTAGCTCATATAGACCTATCAACCGCTAACTCTAGACGCAAACGTATCACTACATATTATTACCGGTAAGTCCCTTCTCCCTCATGTTTAGCCTCATTATACCTATCAACCTATCAACCCGCTAACTCTAGACCGGCAAACGTATCACTACATATTATTACCGGTAAGTCCCCCTTCTCCCTCATGTTTAGCCTCATTATATACCTATCAACCCGTTAACTCTAGACCGGCAAACGTATCACGACATATTATTACCGGTAAGTCCCCCTTCTCCCTCATGTTTAGCCTCATTATATACCTATCAACCCGCTAACTCTAGACCGGCAAACGTATCACGACATATTATTACCGGTAAGTCCCCCTTCTCCCTCATGTTTAGCCTCATTATATACCTATCAACCCGTTAACTCTAGACCGGCAAACGTATCACGACATATTATTACCGGTAAGTACCCCTTCTCCCTCATGTTTAGCCTCATTATATACCTATCAACCCGCTAACTCTAGACCGGCAAACGTATCACGACATATTATTACCGGTAAGTACCCCTTCTCCCTCATGTTTAGCCTCATTATATACCTATCAACCCGCTAACTCTAGACCGGCAAACGTATCACTACATATTATTACCGGTAAGTACCCCTTCTCCCTCATGTTTAGCCCCATTATATACCTATCAACCCGCTAACTCTAGACCGGCAAACGTATCACTACATATTATTACCGGTAAGTCCCCCTTCTCCCTCATGTTTAGCCTCATTATATACCTGCCAACACGCTAACTCTAGACCGGCAAACGTATCACTACATATTATTAATGGTAAGTTAAAGGGGTCCCTCAACTCTCCCTTCATGAGGGAGGACTCGGAGGAGGACTCGAAAAACCAACTGCCTCCCCTTAAGTGGCAGGTTTTTAGTTTGTTCCCTAGACCTCCATCAAACTTAAAATGGTACCCCCCTAGACCCCCTTTCAAGATATATTTGTACATTTTTCGGTAGAAAAATGACCCGGCCGAAGGTCGGTTCCTCTTAAATTACAGGCTCGCTATCGCTCGCCAGGAAAAAATATACACCTAAATGGTACGAAAGAAATGGGACGAAATGTCTAAAAATTGCCAAACTAAAGGGGCGAATGTATTAAAATCTGAAAACTAATGGGGCTAAAGATGAGGAAGAAGGGGGCCAGAAAAACGAACTATATCCCCTTAAACTTGTATGTATTTATGTTATGGTCATGTAAAAACAGCCTAATGTATAATGTTCCTCTCTCTCTTCTGGCACAGGGGAGACGCCGGCCGCCATGCAGCATGCGAGCGCTACCGAGGTTCAGTACAGGCTCAGTATAGCTATGGTGTCCACCCTTCTAGCCCTGGTGCTGTTATAGAACATTATATTACACACACACACACACACACACACACACACACACACACACACACACACACACACACACACACACACACACACACACACACACACACACACACACCATCACCCTCCTACCTCTGGTGTTTACATAAGACACAGAGGACTAATTGAGCCATGTCATTGGTTTCAGTCCAAGCATTACGAATCTACCAATTGACTGTAATTTGCCAGCGGTGTAGACGGTCGGATCATCCAGGATTATTCACTTTAGTTTTGCCCAGTATACATTATCTAGGGAACAGGGTTATAATATTATATACAATTCATTTTGAGTTGAGTAAATTATTCTTTCACCGAATTATCAAGTGCGTCCGTGATCAATCAACATTATAATAATTACGTATAGGTAGCGCCAACGAACTTGACAATAATCTTGATCCCTGACCTCTCTGTAACTCAAAAGGGCCTAGAGCAAAGTGGCTGTAAATATCCACACCTATTTCCTGGTGGATTCTTCCCAAATGATAGAAACGTCAGCCCGATTGCTTTCATACATATCGAGTTATAATAAGTTAAGGGGTCAAGATTATTGTCAAGTTCGCTGGCGCTACCTATAGTAGGCACACCAAGATCCTAACAGCTGCTGATTAGAGTGTGGATATACTTCTAGAGTTCAGAGCAGGCCGACACTGTCCTTCATTTTATATATATATATATATATATATTTTTTTTTTTTTTTGACAGCAAGCTAATGCGTACATTTTTCGATAGAAAAATGTCTCCGGCGAAGCCGGATTTCTCCATACAATGATGGCTCGCTATCGCTCGCCAGGAAGAAAATGACACCTGTATGGGGAAAAAAGTCTTAAAACAGTTGGGTGAATGGGGCCAAATGGATACAACCCAGAGAAAGAGAGAAAAGGAGACAAAGGTAAAAAAAAAACGGCGACCCCCTTTAACCACTTTTATAACATCTATGTGAATCCATTTTGCTACAGCTCAAAAGTATATTTTTATACTTAGGTTAATTATATTGGTTTCGATGTGTGTGTATGTGAGTGAGTGAGTGAGTGAGTGTGTGTGTGTGTGTGTGTGTGTGTGTGTGTGTGTGTGTGTGTGTGAGAAAGAATGATAGGGAGAATGGTTATTATATATCCACTGTATGTATATATTAAGGGGAGCTGGACCGTTTTTCTGGACCCCCTTCTCCCTAATGTTTAGCCCCACTAGTTTTGAGATTTTAAGAAGTTGGTTCCATTAGTTTGGGGATTTTATGACCTTTCACCCCATTTCTTTGTCAATATTAGGACCCTTCGTGCCATTTAAGTGTCGATTTTTTCCTGGCGAGCGATAGCGAGCCTGTAATTTTAGGAGGAATCGGCCTTCGGCCGGGACATATTTCTACCGAAAAATTTACAAATCTTTCTTGAAGGGGGGGTCTAGGGGTGTTTTTCTAAGCTTGATGGAGGTCTAGGGAGGAAACTAAAAAAATATTTATGCATAAATGAATTAATAGACCAAAAAACAGCCACTGTCCCTTTAATGTTTGATGTATGAGTTGCTCTACATTATATATTGACTCGGAATAAAATATACAGTATGTGATCTGTAAGAAACTCATTGACGTAAATACATCGTCAACAAATGTTATAGATGTAAACTTTTGTATGCCGAACTAAGATTAAATATACAGCTTAATTTGTTTTCCTGGGTATATTTAATTATCCCTAAAACCGGTATCACACGAGAGCTTTTATAGTCAACATTCGATAATAATCATTTTTCTGGCAATTTTTTTGGAATAATTTACACTGCTATCGGAAACCAGACTGGTGATATGGGAATTTAGGTAACCGAAATATTAAAAGCGTTGACCTCCTAAGCTGCCAGACCAGAGTTGAGGATAAATGTTGAGGGAAAAAGCGGGTGTGTGATACCGGCTTAACTCTGACAATAATAAAGTAACTTAATATGTTTGAATTCAAATATTATACATTGACCATTGTTCAAACCTACAAGATGTTGACACAATAATCTGTTTCATTTTTCAACTGACGGTATATATTGTAAAGTTCCCATCAAGATTGATCAGTTATTTTGAAGATTTTGTAGTGAAATATGGCACTAATTGACCACTTGCGAGTTTCAGGCTATAAGGAAGTTGGAGCTGTAAACATCGATATTAAACACAAATACAGTAATTATGTAGGTTTTTATGGATAAATAGTATGTTGAATTTGGTTTTATGTATTTTTATAATTACTACAACCGTATTATAGCTGGTTATTCTGCTAAATATCGATGTCTACAACTCCAACTTCCTTATAGAATGAAACTCGCAGGTACTTGGTCTTAATATGATGCAGAGACAAAGTAGTTTCATTTTTGTCCGTTATGTATCAATAAATTAGTTACTAAGGGAATCAATTTATCGTCAGATGAAAACAAACAGAGTATAGTTTGTTAAGGGAGGTCACCTGCTTTATTTGATGAAAACAAACAGAGTATAGTTTGTTAAGGGAGGTCACCTGCTTTATTTGATGAAAACAAACAGAGTATAGTTTGTTAAGGGAGGTCACCTGCTTTATTTGATGAAAACAAACAGAGTATAGTTTGTTAAGGGGGGTCACCTGCTTTATTTTATCTTTCTCTCCTTTTCTCTCTTTTTCTGGCTTGTATCCATTCGGCTCCATTCAGCCAACTGTTTTAAGACGTTTATCCCCATCCAGGTTTCTATTTCTTCCTGGCGAGCGATAGCGAGCCTATAATGATAAAAGGAACTGGCCTTCGGCCGGGACATTTTTCTAACGAAAAATGTACAAATTTATCTTGCAAGGGGTTCTAGGGGGTGATTATTTAAGCTTGATGGAGGTCTAGCGAGGAACCTCATAAATAGATAAATAAATAAATATATACAGTAGACAAAAAATATATAAATACAAACATAACAAAAACACTAGGCTACCCCTTTAAAGTGGCCCATTTACAGTTCTGCCATAATCCTCTGGCACCACTATCACTACCATCACAAGTGTTACTCATTTGCTCTCTCTCTCTCTCTCTCTCTCTCTCTCTCTCTCACCGTTGATTCATTTAAACTTCGCCTAGACAAATATCTAGCATCAAACCCGCGACTGACTGCGTTTGTAAATGAATAACTTTATTTTATCCTCCCCTCAGTTACTAACCCATCTGTCCCCTACTAACTTCCTAATCCTGCCACGGATATTAGTTCCAGGGCAGTAGTTCCCTTTCCAATGTTCCCTTACCCACTCTAAACCACTGTTTGGACACTTGATCCTCAGTGTTTTTGAGGACAAGCAGCCTAGAAGAGTCACTAGACCTGTTGTTGCTTGATTTCCTTTGTAATCTCTCTCACACACACAAACACACACACACACACGTATATGAAGTATATGAACGACCCAACCAAACTAATTTTCACATAAATTTGAGTGAGGGCGTGATAAAGTGGCCATTTTGGATATTGTACCAACACTGCTGCCGATAATGGCCGTCACTTGTCAATATATCATGGACAATGTTGGCATTTGTTCCCTCAGTTAATCAAGTATCACACGAGCGCTATTTCCCTCAACATTTATCCTCAACACTGGTCTGGCAGCTTATGAGGTTAACATTTAGAATATTTTGGTCACCTAAATTCATCTATTGACTGTCTACTTTCCGATACCAGGACAAAATATTCCAGAAATGTTGCCAGAAAATGTTTGACTATAAAAGCTCTCGTGTGATACCGGGTTTATACACAACATTCTCCGTTTTCTCTTTCTCTCCCTTTTTCTGGCTTGTATTCATTCGGCTCCATTCAGCCAACTGTTTTAAGACGTTTATCCCCATCCAGGTGTCGATTTCTTCCTGGTGAGCGATAGCGAGCCATCATTGTATGGAGAAATCCGGCTTCTCCGGAGACACTTTTCTATCGAAAAATGTACAAATTTAGCTTGCTATAACAAAATATATATACAGTATAGGCCTAAATGTTGATTGTAGAATGTCGACTATAAAAGCTCTCGTGTGATACCGCCCTATACACAACATTCAACACTTAACATTCACTTACATATCATCAACTGTAATCAACATTCACTTACATATCATCAACTGTAATCAACATTCACTTACATATCATCAACTGTAATCAACATTCACTTACATATCATCAACTGTAATCAACATTCACTTACATATCATCAACTGTAATCAACATTCACTTACATATCATCAACTGTAATCAACATTCACTTACATATCATCAACTGTAATCAACATTCACTTACATATCATCAACTGTAATCAACATTCACTTACATATCATCAACTGTAATCAACATTCACTTACATATCATCAACTGTAATCAACATTCACTTACATATCATCAACTGTAATCAACATTCACTTACATATCATCAACTGTAATCAACATTCACTTACATATCATCAACTGTAATCAACATTCTAATAGGAGCAAAACTTGGTTAAGCCTTTTATTTGTTAACCCCTAATTAAAATCAAGACTCATTAGGGGCTAAGTACAGTCGCGCTAATAAGTCATGTTCCAGCTGTCATTACGTTTGGCTTGCTCTGTGCTTTATTAATGTCTGCCAGATGATGAATAGGGTGGGTAAGTGTAGGAATATGTTTGTATATCTCATTCGATATGAAGAAATGAAGCTTATATATTGCTGATAACAATTATTATTGATCAAAACATACTTGGTGCCGAGAGTTGACTTGTTAGCGCGACTGTACATAAAAGGCAATACATTACGGGAAGCGAGTTAGAGCAAATTATACCCCAAACTAAATTATAGCCTATTAACAATTGGCCTGTGCAATCAAATAAACTTTGATCATGTCGATTACCCTCGTTAAATAACCAATATATGGAGCGGTGAATGTCACTGATAAATTACCTTTTTATTGGGTCAGCAGTGAGGGAGTAATTCAGTGATATATCCCATTCAGTACCAGGGACGTCTTTGTTATCCTATTCTGGCAACTATTAGACGATACTATTCAGCTTAGGAAGGACCTCTAGCAATATATAAGGCTTCAAACTCTCTCAACCAACCTTTTTAACCACCACAGATCCTTCCTAAGCTGCATAATATCGCCTGAATATAACTATAATAAAATATAGCACACGTCGCTGGTACTCAAAGGGATATACAGTATATGGCGCCAATATCGTCATTATCGCTAAGTGATCCACCAATGGCGTGGCTGATGGCGTATGTGCTCTAATGTTAACCGGGGTCACCGTTTTCTTTTTTATCTTTCTCTCCTTTTCTCTCTTTCCCTGGCTTGTAAACCATTCGGCCCCATTCAGCCAAATGTTTTAAGGCGTTTATCCCCATCCAGGTGTCGATTTCCTCCTGGCGAGCGATAGCGAGCCAGCATTGTATGAAGAAATCCGGCTTCGCCGGAGAAATTTTTCTATCGAATAATGTACAAATTTAGCTTGCTGTCGAAACAAAAATATTTATATGCTGGTTTGCTACCGCTCACCAGGAAAATATTGACACCTGGATGGGAGTAAACGTCTTAAAACAGTAGGCTGAATGGGGCTGAATGGTTGGTTACAAGCCTGAATGGGGCTGAATGGGGCCAAAGAGAGAGGGAGAGAGAGAGAAAAAAGCCAGGTCGGCTCCCTTAAAACATTCAAAGCATAAACAAATGTTCTTGAGTTGAAGTTAATAGATTTGCATATGGTAAAAAAAAAAAATCCTGGGTTCAATTTCAAAATATTACTGAAAAACACCAACTGGGCACAATTTTCGAGAACCATAAAATACTCCTGAATATAATAATAAAACAAACAAAAAAATTATCAATTGAAATATATGATACGGGATCGTCAACCTGGGGAAAAGTCTAGCATATCTGGTTCGGTGAGAGAGAGCGAGAGCGAGAGCGAGAGAGAGAGAGAGAGGCCGAAGGCCGATTTCTTCTAACTTGTAATAACATACGACCGAAAGTTATATACGACCGAAAGTTATATAAGATAATAGGAAAACTGTGTTACATTCCCGTACGCACCTGGTAAATGTCGTACACCTGGCAACTGCTGTTATCAGCTGTTGTCACTGAAGGTCGGGTGAAGATATTGAGGGATAAGCCTTTACAACGGCACCTCGTAGCTACTTTCTACTTTTCCTATTTTTTAGAATCGTAAGATTCAGAGTCGTAAAGATTCCAGGACGACGAGCTCAATAGAAAATGAAAATGAAGAGGGTAGAGAGGGGAGAAGGGGTATTGGAAAGAGTGGAAGCTGTTGGAGAGGCTTTGTTATGTGTGTTATTAGTCTGTATACGTCGTCGTCACTGAACACTGAAGCAGGAAGCAGTGTTGCCAATTTACCTACTTTCCTGCTAGATCTACAGTATAGAGGTGTTTACTTTGGTCTGGATTCTAGAGGCATATTTTTAGATCTAGCGACATGTAGTCGAGCATATTCTGGAGATTTGAGACATTCAGAGCGATATTGTAGAGAATGTGACATGAATTCTAGCGATATTATGGAGATTTGAGCCATTCAGAGCGATATTGTAGAAATGTTGGCATTATTTTTAGACCTAGTGACATGTATTCTAGCGATATTCTAGAGATTTGAGCCATTCAGTGCGATTTAGTAGATATTGTAGCATTAGAGAAAAAAAAAAATGCATTTTTGGGTAGAAACATTTCCCAGCCGAAGGCCGGTTCCTAGAATTTACAGGATCGCTCTCGCCCGCCAGGAACAAATCGACTCCTAAATGACACGAAGTTTTAATATGAACAAGGAAATGGGGCAACAGGTCTTAAATCGCAAAACTAATGGGATGAGTGTCTTAAAATATCAAAACTAATGGGACTAAACATGAGGGAGAAAAGGGGTCCAGAATAATACAACAAATACCGGTACATCCCCTTAGGTTAATACCGGTACATCCCCTTAGGTTAAAACATCTTAAGTGTGAAGTCAAAGTCAAACGTTAGCCATTCCCGTATTATTAGGAAACGTTTCTGAATTATCTCAACATTAATGCTACGGGAAACAAATGGTACTTCCCTTAAAGTAGAACATGTAAGTCAAAGTTAGCCATTCCCGTATTATTAGGAAACGTTTCTGAATTATCTCAACATTAATGCTACGGGAAACAAATGGTACTTCCCCTTAAAGTAGAACATGTAAGTCAAAGTCAAACGTTAGCCATTCCCGTATTATTAGGAAACGTTTCTGAATTATCTCAACATTAATGCTACGGGAAACAAATGGTACTTCCCCTTAAAGTAGAACATGTAAGTCAAAGTCAAACGTTAGCCATTCCCGTATTATTAGGAAACGTTTCTGAATTATCTCAACATTAATGCTACGGGAAACAAATGGTACTTCCCCTTAAAGTAGAACATGTAAGTCAAAGTCAAACGTTAGCCATTCCCGTATTATTAGGAAACGTTTCTGAATTATCTCAACATTAATGCTACGGGAAACAAATGGTACTTCCCCTTAAAGTAGAACATATAAGTCAAAGTCAAACGTTAGTCATTCCCGTATTATTAGGAAACGTTTCTTCATTATCCTAGCATTTCTACTATGGGAAACAAATGGTACTTCCCCTTAATTAACCCCTTCTGTACCGGTGACGTCCGTCTCATCATATTATGGACACTATTAGACGATTTAATTAAGCTTGGGAAGGATCTGGGGTAGCTCAAAGGAGTAAAGGAGATATTCTGTAGCCCTTTAACTGATAGAGATCATAGAGGTCCTTCCTAAGCTGCATATAATCATCCAATAGTTACTGAATAATAATAAGCCAAAAATGTATCACCATAAAGCGACTGGAATAATCGACCTGATAATTCTACCAACTGGGAGGAGTCAGCCAGGGAATAGGTGTGAACAATTACAGCCCATTTGCTCTAGCCCTTTTTGAGTTCCAGGCACTATAGGGTTTACGATTTCTGGCCTATCTTATAATGAATTAATTATATTTAAATCCTATTTTAAGGGGTAGTAGTTATTCTGTGGTCTATATATTGGTTATAGTTTCAAAGCTACTCCTCCATCAAGCTTAACAAAAAAAATAAAAAATAAAACATACTCCCCTTTAACCCCTACTGTACCGTCGATATGCTATGTATTATATTCTGGCTCCTACTAATCAATTTAATTCAGTTTAGGAAGGATCTCTAGCAAATATAAGCCTACAAACTATCTCAATCAACTCATTTAACGACCACAGACTCTTCCTAGGCTACAGCAAATCGTCGAAATATAGCTACAATAAAATATAAGAGACGTCGCTGGTACAGAAAGGGTTAAGATAAATGTCTACATTTTCGGTAGACAAATGTTCCTCGGTTCCTACGAGAATTAAAGGCTCGCTATATTTAGCCAGAGAAAACATTGACACCTAAATGGCGGCACGAAAGGTCTATATATTGACAAAGAAATGTGGTGAAAGGACTTAAGATCGCCAAACTAATGGGCCGAACGTCTTATAATCTGAAAACTAATGGGACTACACATGAGGGAGAAGGGGGACCAGAAAACCAACCAACTCGTTCAGTATTGGGGCGCTATTCTTCATTATAATCACCTTAACCCTTTCAGTACCGGTGCCGTCCTTTTAAGGGGAGGACGACCGTTTTTCTGGACCCCCTTCTCCCTAATGTTTAGCCCCACTAGTTTTGAGATTTTAAGATGTTAGTTCCATTAGTTTGGGGATTTTATGACCTTTCACCCCACGAAGGTCCCTTCGTGCCATTTAGGTGTCGATTTTTTCCTGGCGAGCGATAGCGAGCCTGTAATTTTAGGAGAAATCGGCCTTTGGCCGGGACATTTTTCTACCAAAAAATGTACAAATCTATCTTGAAGGGGGGTCTAGGGGGTGTTTTTCTAAGTTTGATGGAGGTCTAGAGAGGAAACTAAAAAAATATATGAATAAATGAATTAATAGACCAAACAAACAGCTACTGTTCCCTTAACTTTGCTCTGCCTACTATTAATCGATTGTATTCAGCTTAAAAAGGGCCTTCAGCAAATAACAGGCTTCGAACTAAACCATCTTTTGCTACCACAGATCCTTCTTAAACTGCACACAATCGTCTAACTGTAGCTAGAATAGAATAAAGGCGTCGGGGGTACAGAAGGGGTTAAGGGGAGGCATTTGGTTTCTCTCAACGACCCCTTTCTCCCTCATGTTTAGCCCCATCAGTTTTGGCGATTTTCAGACCTTTCGTCCCATTTCTTTGTCAATATCTTTCTTGCCATATACGTAGGTGTCGATTTTTTCCTGGCGAGCAATAGCGAGCGCTGTAACTTAAGAGGAACCCAGCCAAAAAAATGTCTACCGAAAAATGTAGAAATTTATCTGGAAGGGGGATCTTGGGGGTGTTTTGTTAAGGGGGTCACCGTCTTTTTTTTCTCTCTCTCTCCTTTTCTCTCTTTCCCTGGCTTGCATCCATTCAGCCTCATTCAGCCAACTGTTTTAAAACTTTTATTCCCATTCAGGTGTCGATTTCTTCCTGGCGAGCGATAGCGATAGCGATAGAGGTCAAGGAAGCGAACTAAAATAATGATAAATAAATAAACAAATACATAAACCCTTGCCCCTTAAGCCAGCCCACCTCGCTTGTTTTATCTTTCTCTCCCTCTCTCTTTGGCTTTTATCCATTCGGCCCAATTCAGCCTACTGTTTTAAGACGTTTACCCCCATCTAGGTGTCAATATTTTCCTGGCGAGCAGAAGCGAGCCAGCATATATATATTTTTGTTTTGACAGCACACTAAATTTGTACATTTTTCGAGAGAAAAATCTCTCCGGCGAAGCCGGATTTCTCCATACAATGTGCGCCTACGGGGCACACACACACACACACACAGAACGCCATCATCATAACTACTGCCACAGAAGAAACACACATACAATGTGCGCCTACGGGGCACACACACACACACTCAGAACGCCATCATCATAACTACTGCCACGGAAGAAACACACACAAACACGCAAAGTTTGGTGAAATTTCATCGGGCGGCCTAGGAGGAGGTTCCGGACAGCAGTGTACTAGTATAAGGGGGATACCACTCTGCTTACGCAGTTTATTATAGATGTTGATCAGAAGACTTCTCCAATATTCCAGATCGAAGAATGAGACTTGACACTCCAATTTTGTTTTCTATGTGAATGAGACACAAAAGGCAGAATATGCTAAGGTTACCCATTAAAAACAGTTTTCTTTAAATAAGGTGATTGTAGAAAATGAATACAGTAACTTCTTAAAATAAATTAAACTCCTGGTCTTAATTATTTATATTTATCCTAGAAAGCGCTGTTTTAAATATAAAATCGTCTGTTTTAGCAACTCATATAATATTACGTAAATATTTATTAACACTAACCCCCATTATAATGCAAAAAAAACAAAAAATTAGACTATAGGCCTAACTAGGTAAAACCGCCACACTTCACTCACTCCCAGAAAGTCATCACAGCAACATCTAACATTTCCATAGCTATTTTGATTAGTTATTTTGTCTTTTTACTGTGTTCGTATACGTTTTGGTTTGTTTATTTTGCAAGTTTTACATAATAATTACTTTGCAGTACATTTGACGATGACGGGTACCTGTTCTGAAGTAAGCATTCTGCTTAAGAAGGCTACAATTAGTGTATTTGGTAGATTTGGCCATGAGTGCTATGCATGTTTAAATGTATACAATGGCAAGATATGGTTTGTGATAGACTCAGGCAGCTGTACATCAATGATAAGTTTTAAAAATGTGATAAAATGTGGAATACCTAAGTTAGACATTATTCCCATTAATAACAAAATTCAAAAACTTATGAAAATTATAGCCAATATTATATGTTAGGTCATTTATATGGGGTTAGTGTACAGAGTCCTGCTTCTACAACTAAACTTTCCGTAAATTTTGATGTAGCAACTGGAAAATATTCAGTATTAGGTTGTGACTTTTTATATCAATTTAACTGTGCACTAGCGCTATCTCAATCTTCCCCACGTCTAATTATTAGGAATACTTTATCAAAACCATCTATAAAAATAACTCTTCCTGTTCAGCAGCGATGGAGTGACAACTTTATAATAAATGGACATTTAGTGAAGGATGTTCTGATAGATACGGGGGCGTTTGAAAACATACTGTAATGAGTCGTAGCTTGGCAGAGTCGCTTAAATTAAATATTACACCAAAACATCTCCCACGAAAGGGAAATTATATCTTCTTTAACAAAGTTTGTTTTTGCTGGGAAAAAGCAAGAAATGTTCCGGTTAAGGGAATATCATCAGGGATAAACACTTTAATGAAGTTTGATATCCCAGACTATAATATTGGGCCAGATATTATCATTGGTTTAATATCCCTTGACCACATGATTCGTAACAATGATGATGATGAATCTCGCTATACTCCGTACCCGATCTCTGATCCCAATGAGATGGTTAATCCCCTAAAAGTTAATCCTTCTCTCACCATTAATCCCTGACACAGCTAGTACCCCAGATGCGGTTAATCCCTCTGACATGGTTAATCCCTCAGGCACGGACAATCCCCCTGACACGGTTAATCCCTTTGGCCAGGTTAATCCCTCTGACACGGTTAATCCCCCTGACATGGTTAATCCCTCAGGCACAGATAATCCCTCTGACACGGATAATCCCCCTGACACGGATAATCCCCCTGACACGGATAATCCCCCTGATACGGTTAATCCCCCTGGCCAGATTAATTCCTCTGACACGGTTAATCCCGCTAGCCCAGTTAAACCCCCCAAACCATCAAACAGGGAATGACACGGGGCTACAAGAGAGTCCCCAATGTCGTGCGTCGGTGTTTCCGCCGGAAGCGCAATTCCTTCTGTACCAGCGGCGTCTTTTCAAATATATTCTCGCTATATCTAGACGATTTTTTGCAGTTTAAGAAGGATCTGTGGTAGTAAAAAAGGGTTAAGTGAGATCGTTCGAAGCCTGATAATGGTTGGAGGTCCTTTTTAAACTGAATAAGATCGTCTATTGGAAGCCACAATAAAGTTAAAAGGATGGTACCAGTACTGAAAAGGTTAAGGGGGATCGTTGATTTTTCTGGAGGAGGTGGAGAGAGTCGGGTTGTTTGGTTAAGGGGGGTCACCTGCTTTTTTTTTCTCTTTCTCTCTTTTTTCTCTCCTTCTTTGGCTTGTATCCATTCGGCCCCATTCAGCCAACTGTTTTAAGACGTTCATCCTCATCCAGGTGTCAATTTATTCCTGGCGAGCGATAGCGTGCCAGCATTGTATGGAGAAATCCGGCTTCGCTGGAGACATTTTTCTATCGAAAAATTTACAAATTTAGCTTGTTGTCAAAACAAAAAAATACTTAGGCTATGCTGGCTCATTACTGCTTGCCAGGAAAATATTGACACCTGGATGGGGCAAACGTCTTAAAACAGTAGGCTGAATAGGTCCGAATGGATACAATAATATTAGAAAGTAGCCTATAGTGAGTTTGATGGTATGTACTTATAGTTGCATATTGCACTACAATAATATTAGAAAGTAGCCTATAGTGAGTTTGATGGTATGTACTTATAGATGCATATTGCACTACAATAATATTAGAAAGTAGCCTATAGTGAGTTTGATGGTATGTACTTAAGTGCATATTGCACTACAATAATATTAGAAAGTAGCCTATAGTGAGTTTGATGGTATGTACTTATAGATGCATATTGCACTACAATAATATTAGAAAGTAGCCTATAGTGAGTTTGATGGTATGTACTTATAGATGCATATTGCACTACAATAATATTAGAAAGTAGCCTATAGTGAGTTTGATGGTATGTACTTATAGTTGCATATTGCACTACAATAATATTAGAAAGTAGCCTATAGTGAGTTTGATGGTATGTACTTATAGATGCATATTGCACTACAATAATATTAGAAAGTAGCCTATAGTGAGTTTGATGGTATGTACTTATAGTTGCATATTGCACTACAATAATATTAGAAAGTAGCCTATAGTGAGTTTGATGGTATGTACTTATATATGCATATTGCACTACAATAATATTAGAAAGTAGCCTATAGTGAGTTTGATGGTATGTACTTATAGTTGCATATTGCACTACAATAATATTAGAAAGTAGCCTATAGTGAGTTTGATGGTATGTACTTATAGATGCATATTGCACTACAATAATATTTAAGCTGGTAATTCTGTTAAATATCGATGTCTACAGCTCCAACTTCCTTATAGTCTGAAACTCGCAAGTGGTCAATTGGTGTTTTTAAACGCCCGAATATGCCCCAACGAAATGTCGACTTCTAGTAAAATTAATGAACATTGACATATACTGTACAGTATACATAATGAACATTGACATATACTGTACAGTATACATAATGAACATTGACATACACTGTACAGTATACATAATGAACATTGACATATACTGTACAGTATACATAATGAACATTGACATATACTGTACAGTATACATAATGAACATTGACATATACTGTACAGTATACATAATGAACATTGACATATACTGTACAGTATACATAATGAACATTGACATATACTGTACAGTATACATAATGAACATTGACATATACTGTACAGTATACATAATGAACATTGACATATACTGTACAGTATACATAATGAACATTGACATATACTGTACAGTATACATAATGAACATTGACATAT
Source organism: Paralithodes platypus (assembly GCA_032716605.1). NCBI lineage: Eukaryota > Metazoa > Arthropoda > Malacostraca > Decapoda > Lithodidae > Paralithodes > Paralithodes platypus. Next base: position 21,102,818 of record CM064547.1, on the reverse strand, counting down.
ACTGTACAGTATACATAATGAACATTGACATATACTGTACAGTATACATAATGAACATTGACATATACTGTACAGTATACATAATGAACATTGACATATACTGTACAGTATACATAATGAACATTGACATATACTGTACAGTATACATAATGAACATTGACATATACTGTACAGTATACATAATGAACATTGCATATACTGTACAGTATACATTTGCAATATACTTTAGCTATGAAATAAAGATTATAAAGGCTTTTGCAGGTATAACAAACAAAAATACCCATTGTTTCATTATTTCAACGTTTTCATATATTTCATTAATTAGGTATATTTGTAAGTAAATGTGTGGGTTGGTGAAACTAGGAATTACTATAAGGGAATATTTACCCTCCATACCAGATAAAGTAGGACATTGATCAATACTCGCTTGGTGTAGTGACTAGCGTCTCGGACTTCCACCCAGAAGGCCCGGGTTCGCGCCCACGCTCGGCGCATTAAAGATTTTTCACAAGCACTGAGTCGTTACCATCCCTCATGAGCAAAGGGATGGGGTAGTAGTACAGGACCCCAATGGAAATACGCCTAATCGGCCTTATTGAGCTATCCTTAGCTAGCTTAGCATGCGCTAGCTTTAAGAACTATTATTATTTTTATAATTACTGTTCAACGTCTTGATAGCGTAATGGTTAGTGAGCGGAATTTCGGTGTGAGCATCCTAGGATCGAATTCTTGGAGTACCACATGTATGTATTAGTTTAATTGATTTGATTAATTAGGGTTTATTTGTAGGTTGGTTAATTGGTGGGTTGGTGATACTATGAATTTGGATGAGGGAGACGAAAGTCAAAACTGCCTGTGACGAGTAGCTCCCCCAGAGTTGAAAGAGTGACAGGGCCAAAACTAAGGAATGTTCGACCTAAAATGTCTGGACACACGGAGTTTGAAGCAATTTGAGTCATAGGATGAGGGAAAGATGGATTCATGGAGAGAGTTCAAGAGCTCAGCTGTTGAATAGAAGAAAAAATGGGAGTATCGTTTCACACTCTCTCGGATTGGAGAGTTGCACAGAGTAGGGGTGGGATTGTGTTGCAAGACGGTTACCATGTACCCTACATAGACTGAGAGAGCTCTGAGGAACACGGATTATCAGATCAGATCAGATGATGTATTGAGGGATAAGCCTTTACAACGGCACCTCGTATCTACATTCTACTTTTCTTATTTTTCTAAAGAGTGTAGAGAGGGGAGAAGGGGTGTTGGAGAAAGAGGAAGCTGTTGGAGTGGCTTTGTTATGTGTTTAGTCTATTGTAATAGCGATAGAATAGCGCTTTTACATATACTGTACATAAATTCATAATATTTGGGAGGAGTACCTTCTTTCCAATGAATTATCACCTCAAACGCAACCCTACTTGAATATATTAGCGTTAACCCCTTCTGTACCGGTCATGTACTTTTCATTATATTCTGGCCACTATAAGACGATTTTGTACAGCTTAGGAAGGACGTCTACTCATTAAAAGGCTACCGAATATCTTAATTATCCTTTAAGCTACCATATATCCTTCCTAAGCTTAATAAAATCGCTTAAATGTAACCGAAATCAAATAATTAAGACGTCTCCGGTATACAAGGGGTTAAAGAAATATATATTCAATGGCATAACAACATTATATATCAATCAAAGCCAAGACTCATTAGGGTTAAGTGTATAAAAGGCAATGAATTATGGGAAGCGAATTAGAGCAAATTAAAGCCCAAACTAAACACTATATTACAGTAACAATTGGTCTGCGCAATCAAATATACTTTGATCATGTTTATTACCCTCGTTAAGGGGGGGCACCGTTTTTTTTTTATATCTTTCTCTCCCTTTCTCTCTTTCCCTGACTTGTATCCATTCGGCCCCATTCAGCCAACTGTTTTAAGACGTTTATCCCCACTCAGGTGTCGATTTCTTCCTGGCAAGCGATAGCGAGCCAGCATTGTATGGAGAAATCCGGCTTTGCCGGAGAAATTTTTCTATCGAAAAATGTACAAATTTAGCTTGCTGTCAAAACAAAAATATTTATATGCTGGCTCGCTACCGCTCGCCATATTGACACCTGGATGGGGGTAAACTTCTTAAAACAGTAGGCTGAGTGGGGCCAAATGGATAGAAGCCAAGGAGAGAGGGAGAGAAAGAGAAAAAAAGCGAAGTGGGCTCTCTTAAATAACCATTATATAGCCGGAGTCACACAAGACTTTTTTCGAGCAATTTTTAAGGGCAATTATGGTCTGGCAGCTTCAAAAATTACACTTTATCATAATTCAGCCGCCTAACATAATCTACCTTCAGTCTAGTTACCGATACCAGTGCTAAAATGTCTCGACATAATACGCAAAAAACTTGCTCTTGGAAAATTGACGGAATAGGCCTAAGCGTTTGAGTGACAGCGGCTTAATGGGCCGGTTTTCTGGACCACTTTCTCCCTCATGTTTAGCCCCATTAGTTTTCAGATGTTAAGATGTTTGCCGCATTAGTTAGTCGATTTTAAGACCTTTCGCCCCATTTCTTCGTCAATATTTAGACCCTTAATCGTGCTATTTACGTGTCGATTTTTTCCCTGGCGAACGATAGTGAGCCTGCAATGTTGGAAGAACCGGCCTTCGGCCGGGACATTTTTCTACCGAAAAATTTACAAATTAATCTAGAAGGGGGATCTAATGGATTTTTTTTTTTTTTTTATTTGGTGGAGGTCTAGGGAGGAAACAAGAAACATAATGAATACATGCAAAAATCGCCCAAAACGTGAACCACCCCCCCTTAATTCAGTGATATATATACGGCGCCAATATCGTCATTATCGCTAAGTGATCCACCAATGGTGTGGCTGATAGTGCTATGTGCTCTAATGTTAAGGGAACCCACCTCGCGTTATGTTTCTCTTTCTATCCCTCTCTCTTTGGATTGTATCCATTTGGCCCCATTCAGCCAACTGTTTTAAAACGTTTATCCCCATCCAGGTGCCGATTTCTTCCTGGCGAGCGATAGCGAGCCTGCAATTTTAAGATGAATCGGCCTTAGGCCCAGAAATGTTTCTACCGAATAATGTCCAAATTCATCTTTAAGAGGGGTCTAGGGGGTGATTTTCTAAGCTTGATGGAGGTCTAGGGATGAAACTAAAAAAATATATAAATAAATTAATTAATAAACCAAACAAACGGCCAGTCTCCCCTTAATTCATTGATATATATACGGCGCCAATATCGTCATTATCGCTAAGTGATCCACCAATGGTGTGGTTGATAACGTTATGTGCTCTAATGTTAACGGGGAGGCAGACCGTTTGCTTGGTCTATTAATTCATTTATTCATATATGTTTTTAAGTTTCCTCCCTAGACCTCCATCAAGCTTAGAAAAACACCCCCTTCAAGATAAATTTGTACATTTTTCGGTAGAAAAATGTCGCGGCCGAAGGCCGATTCCTCTTAAAATTACAGGCTCGCTTACTCTCGCCAGGAAATAATTGACACCTAAATGGCACGAAAGGTCTTAAAATTCACAACGAAATGGGGCGAAAGGTGTTAAAATCGCCAAACTAATGGGCCGAACGTCTTATAATCTCAAAACTAGTGGGCTAAACATTAGGGAGAAGGGGTCCAGAAAAACGGCCAGTCAGTGATATATACGGCGCCAATATCGTCATTATCGCTAAGTGATCCACCAATGGCGTGGCTGATGGCGTTATGTGCTCTAATGTTAACGGGGGTCACCGGCTTTTTTTTTTTATCTTTCTCTCCTTTTCTCTCTTTCCCTGGCTTGTAAAACCATTCGGCCCCATTCAGCCAAATGTTTTAAGGCGTTTATCCCCATCCAGGTGTCGATTTCTTCCTAGTGAGCGATAGCGAGTCAGAATTGTATGGAGAAATCCGGCTTCGCCGGAGAAATTTTGTTATTGAAAAATTTACAAATTTAGCTTGCTGTCAAAACAAAAATATATATATGCTGGTTTGCTACCGCTCACCAGAAAAATATTGACACCTAGATGGGGGTAAACGTCTTAAAACAGTAGGCTGAATGGGGCCGAATGGATACAAGCCAAGGAGAGAGGTAGAGAAAGAGAAAACAAGCGAGGTGGGCTCCCTTAAAATATTCAAAGCATAACAAAAAGTTCATGAGTTGAAGTTAATAGATTTGCATATACCGGTAGTAAAAAAAACACCAGGGTTCAATTTCAGAATATTACTGAAAAATACCAACTGGGCACAATTTTCGAGAACCATAAAATACTCCGGAATATATTAAAAAAAAAAATCCATTGGAATAAATGATACGGGATCGTCAACCCGGGGAAATGTCTAGCATATTGCCTATTGGTTCGGTATGAGAGAGAGTGAGAGAGAGAGAGGAGAGAGAGAGAGGAGAGAGAGAGGAGAAGAGAAAAGAGAGAGAGAGAGAGAGAGAGAACAAGAAAGGGAAAGGGAAGGAGAGGAGAGGCGACAGGAAACTATTGGAGGAGGCGAGAGAGAGGAGTCACATAAGGAGTGTGAGAGAGAGAGAGAGAGGGGAGAGAGAGAGACAGGAAAGGGAAGAGGAAAGGAGAGGCAAGAGGGGCTGACAGGAAACTATTGGGGAGGCGAGAGAGTGTGTGGAAGTAAGGAGTGTGTGTGTGAGGAGAGAGAGAGAGAGAGAGAGAGAGAGAAAGGGAAGAGAGAGAAAAGGAGGCAGAGGGGGACAGGAAACTGGAGGAGGAGGCGAGAAGAGAGTGGAAGTCACATAAGGAGTGTGTGTGAGAGAGGAGAGAGAGAGAGATGAGAGAGGAGAGAGAGGAGAGAGAGAGGAGAGAGAGGAAGAGGAAGGAGAGAGAGGGGCTGACAGGAAACTATTGGAGGAGAGAGAGAGAGTGGAAGTCACATAAGGAGTGTGTGTGAGAGAGAGAGAGAGAGAGAGACAGAGAGAGAGGAGAGAGGACAGGAAAGGGGAGAGCGAGAGAGAGAGAGAGAGAGAGAGAGAGAGAGAAGGGGAAGAGGAAGGAGAGGCGAGAGAGAGAGGAAGTCACATAAGGAGAGTGTGTGTGTGTGTGTGTGTGAGAGAGATAAAGAGAGAGAAAGTGATCGACAGAGAAAGACATGATGAGTCTTTGTAGTGTCCGCCTCAGCTTCTGCCACACACACAAAGGGAAGGTCATTAGGAACATACTCCATTGCTCTACCATTGTCCATATTCTGAGGCAGTTGGTCACATAAATGACTTACACGTAACTGTCACACACACACACACACACACACACACACACACACACACACAGAGAATGCCATTATGCTCTGTCACTGACCGTCACTATATTGTGAGGCAGTTGGTTGGTGGTGACTTACATTCAATTGTCAAGCGCGCTCGCGCACATGATTTAGCTCATACACGTAAACAGTCACATCCACATACATACCCACACATACACATAACATTTGGTGATCCCTATAAACAGTATGCAATTGTATTTATTAGTGGACATATACCCAATTACCGAACAAAGAGGAGATATTATATTCGTTGAACCGATGTTCCCAGATTTCTTCTACTCAACAAGTAAGCTCTGGATCACGTGGTAAACAGTACAGTATCTCCCAGCCAGACTCCAACACTCTCAGTTGCTGTGGTCTGGTGGTAAAGTCTTTAATTATATTATGATTACTAATAGACGATTTTAATCAGCAATTAACAGGCTTCAAACTATCTCACTAAACCCTTTTTTTCTACCACAGACCCTTCCTAAACTCCATAAAATCTTCTAAATATAACAATAATAAATATAATAAGACGTCGCTGGGCCAGATTTCAACACTCAGCTCCCTAGCCCTCCAGCCTCTTCCTCCTAAACCCGGCCTAATTGTTCCGGTGCATTACATTCATTATTTACTGGGGCATTAACCTAACTAAGCCAACAGTTGGGTCGGCTGGCTCAACCTGGTTCAATAACTTTCAGTGTGTGTGTGTGTGTTTGCGTGCGTTGTGTGTGCTTAAAGGGCGATCGGGACACGAATGCATAGAGGTTTTGTGTTCGTGGACGGGTGGAAAATTATAAAGCTAAATTTATTTATGTACTATATATTGTATCTCTTTCTACACTGGCATGGCCTTACTTACTCTTTACTTTGTATTAGTTTTGCACAAATTTTCAGCATATTGCACTAATTGGCTTAAATATAGTTATGTTTATATGAATGGTGCATTAGGATCCCTTTGGACGATCCCCTTTCGATTGTTTATGCTTCCTCTTACAACTTCGGTTAATCATTGCACACAAATCTTGATGTAATCTCATATTTCGTGAACTCGCTAATCTGATTTATCTATCTATCTATCTATCTATCTATATATCCATCTATTGCCAGACAACCTTATCTCCCGAGAGGAGGTGGACGTGAAAGTATCACCTTCATAAGCTTCTATATGCCGAGGTAACTCATTCGATTATCTAGCTTTTTTTTAATTAATTTCAAAATAAATGTGTAGCTTGATCATACAAGATTATTGCGCAATGCAATATAACAATGACAAATATGAATTGTCCTGTTGATAAACATTATGTTTGCGGTAATATGAACAATTGATAAAGGTATACTCAATTAACTTCAGTAATTATATTTATTTAATTGATTTAAATTAGACAGTCATAGTAAAGTAAATAGATCAAAAAAATAATGTGTTGGGGAAAAAATGGATTGCAATTCTCGAGGGTAATTTACTCTAGGTAAATATTTCCCCCTGTATCACATTATCTTATATTATCAGACTTGGCAATATGTAACAAACCACATGCAAAGAGTATAACATATCAATATAAATAACTATATGTGTGGAATAATATTATCTGTGTATACCCTGGTCTATTTGTGATATCTAATAACCTGAGTTTACATGTAGTTACTCATAGTCTCACTGTTACCAAGGTAATGCACACATTATTTATCAACACCATATTTACTACATAAATCGATTAACACAGTGCAACTTCTCTCTCTCTCTCTCTTTCTCTCTCTGAGAAACCAGACTTGGCTCTTCCGTGATACCAACAGATTGTTCATATACTTTAGTAATTATTTTATTTATTGTTTCTAGGTTAGCACACATCAATTATTAGCATTCGTCTATAGAGCAAGTTAATCAGAAAGAATTAGATTGGTATACTATAGCTGAATAGTTAAGGTCATAGAATTTACCCTGATAAATGTTGATAAGCCTGTCGAGTAGGAAGTGTGTATTTTCAGCAGAAGTTTTGGTAAGGAGCTCTTTATGAAGATCCATACTAATTTCAACCTAATGTCAGAGAGCAATAAAGGTGAAACGAGACTCAAACGATCCATTTGGGGAGGGGAAGGGGTAGTTTACCATGATGCACAGGAAAATCGACTTTTAATCGCCATAAACAGAGAGGAATTTTGTATCTAAGTTTAAACACTGTTGCCAGCTACTCTAAATATACTGATATTCCTGAGGGAAATGCTTTATCAACAAATTTGCTTCGATGTAAATTAATTGTTAAATATATAAATCAGACATACCATTTGGCTTAATGTATCAATGTGATCATATGCAATGTTTTCTTTCTGGCCACAGGTAATTTGAATCTTGATAATGATATTACCAATCTTAATGAATCCTGATCAATGTAATCAATATCCCACCGACTCAGTATTAACTGTGACTCTCATGCTTGAGGCAAGTCATCCACAGATCGACATATTTTGACACTATAAAGGTAACTCATCTAAATAATAATAGTTTACTACTTCTGTTAATCTAATTTGTCGCTAGTTTGTAGTTTGCTAACAAAAGGTGTATGTTATATATTATATAGTATGACCTGTACTATTATTTTATTCATACCAATAAAGAGAGAGAGAGAGAGAGTGAGAGAGAGAGAGAGAGAGAGTGAGAGAGAGAGAGAGAGAGAGAGAGAGAGTGACGTTTCAGTTACTGAAAGAGGGAATCTACTGTTCAATACGAATTAGTTTCGGGAACATTATTGTATGAACAAGTAAAAGTAAATAAGTTTAACATTCGTCACTGTATGTTATAGAACGTCACCTCCTCCCATTGTGTCCTACCCTTTTAACACTACGACAAGCTCCCTCCCTTCCCATCAAGCTGCGCCATCTATGGGGCAAAATCTTTGATTGATGAGGGAGGGGAGTGTGAGATCTTACTATATTCAGAGCGAACAAACTACACAACGGATTTACCCAAACCCTACGACTAGGTGGCCCACGCGGAATTGCGGCCGAGTGTACACTTACCTAAGTACAGGGAAACGAAAGACCAGACACGTTCACAGAACTGGGTTTGGGGGTCAACTAAAGCACCGCCATAGCTCAAGTGACTGTGGAGCTGTGATAGGAAATCAAACTAAAACAAGTGATCGAAAAATTTGAAAAAAACGAAAGCAAAAAAGGAGAAAGAAAAACATATATACAAACAACACAATCACAAATATTTAAGAGTTGTTCGAAATATTAAGTTCTGGATTGTACTTCTTGATGAGCAATTTTTCTCCAATGAGCGCGTCTGTATGATGCCTAAATTTCGCTAATATTTGAAAATCTTTATCAGAGAAACGATGATCGTTCTCATAGGAGTGATTACGGACGGCAGAAAATGCCATCTTTTGTAAACAAAATCCTGACCTGTAACTTTTGCCAATATGTTCGTATACCCTTATCTTGAATGAACGGCTAGTACATCCAATATACCCAGCATTAAAGCTAGGACAAGTAAATCGGTAAACGATATTCGAACATAGAGGGTCTATCACACGGTCTTTGAAATTAAAAAATGAACCAATTTTGAAGTCATTAGTGAATATAATCTTAAAGTTAACTGCGGGGAATGAACCTTTTAAAATATTTTGAGCAATTAACGTTACCATAGAATATACTTAACCAATTTAGGAACATCATGCTTGGGTTCACTGGCTCCGTATTGTTTGACATTCAAAAACTTCTTCAAGATACTGTTGAAAAGATCCTCCTTATAATTATTATTAACAAAGTAGTCCCTTAATTTGGTTATCTCCTCGTGAAGCGTGACATAATTAGAGCAAATTTCATAAGCTCGATCCAGCAAAGTTTTAATAGAGTTGATTTTGTAAATTTCGGGCAAAAGCTGAACCAGCTAAGACCCTGTCCTGTGTGAGTTGGTTTTCTGTAAACACCTGTACATAATCCATCTTTAGTTTTTGTTATGAGGACATCCAAAAAATTCAGAGATTCGTTGTTTTCTTTTTCCTTTGTGAAGTTAATGTTTGTGTGCTGTTTATTTATATACTTGAAAAAACATTCGTTATCATGATCGTTCCTAAAGATAAGAAAGGTATAGTCCACGTACCTTTTGTACCATTAGGTCTAAAGGTAAGTGGACAGTTATCTAGCCATTGAACTTCATTGTTGCATAGGAAAGCATTAGCGAAGATGGGGCCTAAACTACTTCCCATGGATACACCATCGGTTTGACTATATAAGTTATTATTAAAAAGAAAACAAGATTCGGAAGTGACATATCTAAATAACTTCCTCATTATGTCTTTAGCTATACCAAAACAAATATTTGGCTCATAGTTCTCCAAGATTATGTCCAAAGTCTCATACAAGGGTACATTAGTGAACAGGGACTCCACATCATAACTGACTAAGACGTATTTATTGGGAAAATTTAACTCACGAAGTTCACTAACAAAGGTTCTGGAGTTAGACACAGTATATTCGTTGGACGTAAGTGGAGTTATTAGCGGTTGTAGAAATTTAGCTAAGTTGTATCCAGCAGTTTTAATTGTAGAGATAATTGGTCTAAGAGGCAGTCCAGTTTGTGTCACCTTGGGTAGGCCATAGGCAATTCCTCGAGTAGAGCCAGAAGCATATAATTCACCGAAAATTGTTGACCCAATATTGTCCTTGATTGCTCTTAAAATCCTGTTTAGTCTGTCCTCACCTTGGATAATTACGTTAAAAACTTCACCCTTAACCCTATTAAATTTGGTTTTATCATTTATAATACTATCCATCTTGGCTAAATATTCACATCTATCCATAATAACAACTCCTCTGCCCTTGTCAGGTCTAACGATAATAATAAAGTCATCCTTCCCTAGTTCCTTAAGTAATACTAAATTTTCTTTCTTGAAAACTATCGATTCAATATCTTTAAAGTTTCTTTTGGATAATCTATAATTGGTATTGCCTATTTCTCTGAGTTTATCAACTACATCATTGTTCAAATCTCCTTTAAGAAGCCCTGTCTTAATACAGTCCTGAACCGTGTTACAAACATTTTCCAAAGATAAATAATGTTTTAGCCTATTTCGAGAATAAAGATGGGTCCAGGCGTGTTCTCCCTACTTATCCTACTATTATGGAAATTACGGTGCCCCCGTACACCAGCTGACATACTAACAAGTATATAATTATATATATATTGAAATTATGTTAAAGTAGTAAACTGCAACTAACAGTCATCAGCTTATCGAAAATTGAGTTTTTTTATGATGAAGGTTATCTTATGACCTTGGCCTGTGACCTTGACCTTTATATAGGATTATATTTGTTTTTACTTTGATATAACCCTAGAAAATCATAGAAGTGTCAAATTTCATTAAAGATCATCAGTTAGTTTCAGAGGTAATAACCCACTGAACCCCAGCTAGACACAGCTGAGCGCGGCAGCATGGCAGATGTACGATGCGTCCAGTTATCGAGTGACGGTTATTTACACTACCCGAGCATCATGTGTGCCTTCATAGTTCAGATATTAGCAACATGTATCACATAATGTCATTGTAAGTGAAGTTACAGTGTGATAAGTGCATAGATTCAAGTTTTATAAGTGTCGAGGGTGTGGCAAGACCTCGCGCGCATCGTGGTTACCATCACGACTGGCGGACTGGCGGCCACCTTGTTCATGGACTTGAACGTACACACTGCCAGCTGAATGACACCCGACCTTCCCCTTCACTCACTCCACTTTTATTATGCCTCTCTCACGTACTCTGTGTAACACTCATATTCTAACTATAAAATATACGGTAAAGTATAAAATCAATAAACAGAGTACGTGAGAGAGGCATAATAAAAGTGAGAGTGAGTGAAGGGGAAGTCGGGTGTCATTCAGCTGGCAGTGTGTACGTTCGTAAGTTTCTTGTTTTAGGCACCTTTGACTTAAAAATATGGGTTTTGACATATTCTTAGTGGGGAGACAGGGAAGTTGGTGGTGAAGGCAGGGGAAGTGGGGAGGACCAGTGTACACAAAAGCCTAAGCTTGCTGTGTACTTAGCAACATGACACACTATCTCGTCTCTTCTTACCCCTACCAAGACCTGGCGGAATTTTAAGGAATGCCGTGGGATCTGGGTCATCCTCCTCCTCCTCTTCCCAACTTGGTGGGGAGTCAACTATGTTATGGGAAGCGTTAGGAGAGCAATAAACATAGCGAGGCGACAAGGTTTACAAGGCAACTGGGCCGGGAGGGAGGTGGGAGGCCGCCCAGTCCTTCCACTCCTGCGCTCTCTCTCCCCACTCCCCACCGCGGCGGAACTTGGGTATTGCCAATTCATAAGTATTGCCATTGTTGGGCAACATCATAAGGTATTTCCCATATGAATTATTTGAACCTTCTAGCTACCATAGGATAAGAATAAATTTGCACAAAAGTGGCAGTGGGAAAGTGGGTAATCTGGCTTTCCCCATCCGCCCTTACTCACCCGCGCGGATGGGCTAGGAGGTTACCGCGTACCACCACTGTTCGGCAACATCATAAGGTAGTTTCCCATACCATCCCCAAGCCTCTAGCTACCATAGGATATGAGTAAATCATTTCGAAGTAGCGGGCGCAACGTATGTGGCGCTGCGGTTTAGAGTTACATACATTGCCGACGCATACGCTGTGGCGCTTGGGTCCCATGGGTTAAAGGAATAGTTGACCTTGACCTTTGACCTTCATCTTGACCTTCATGATGTCTGAAAATGTAATATTTAATTTGTCCTTAACCCCCCCAGACATAAGTTGCTAACTTACTGATGGGGTGGCGGAGCGCCCGGTATTTCCTTCAAAACGCTTTCTCTGACACTGAGGTACTGGTAGAAGTCGGAGGTATTTGTGGTTGCCATCAACCGACAGATTCTGATCTAACTTACCTAACTTATTGAACTCAATATGACGCAAATGCGTCATATATAACTTACTTATTGAGCTATTTCACTAAGTTCACTTGACGCAATCATGTCATATGATACTCTTGGGCATACCGCCATATGACGTGATCGCGTCATAGATGTCAGAAGGGGTTAAAGCAAAGCTGTCTCAACTAATTTTGTGAAGTTTGCATGAATAGTAAAGAAATGAGCATATTGAACTTATATTTGACATTGACCTGTGACCTTGACCTATCAAATGGGATTATGTTTATTCTTGTATGACCTTGGTATAGGGCTCTAGGCATTCCGAATATGCATGCTATGCCTAATGAGAATCTTACATTATATAGGAAATATAGTAAAATCATATTTCGACCATTAACCTTGACCTTTGACCTTGACGTTCGACCTTGGAATATCTTATCAATTATTTAGTTAGCTTAACAGCAATGTTTGTATTGACTAGCATTATGAATATGGTGTAATTTGTATAAAAAACTTATTGATTACAAATAGTGATCATATACTGTGACCTTGACCTTTGACCTTTGACTAAAATAAAATACTTATATTTGGATGATCATCACATTGACCAACTGAATTTGCCTGTATAATTTTATGACCATACATTAACACCTAACGAGCGGCCTAGGCGGTAATTTATATATACCGCCAGCGGGGTGTTTTTACCCTAAATAGGGTTGTTTACGTGTTCATGTTCATGCCTAAATAAGACTCAGAGCGTAAAACAAGTATCTATCCCTGAAAGGGCATAAACAGAGCTTTCCAATGACACCCCAACCATCCTTGTACGACCATTGGTTTTCTTGCAACGATCACGCAACACGAGTGCAAAAACCATGTAATTAGGTACTTTCCCTACATAATTCCCTGTGTAGCGAGTGTGAGGGGGGAAGGAAGGGTGGTTTTCACTTCAGTTGGCCCACCGCGGTGGTGTGCGACGGTCATAGCCTTACTACGCTCCTCACACCGCTCAGCTCTCTCTCTCTGCAACATTTCGTGCTGAAAATGGCACACGACATAAGTTGTGAACCGCCACTTAGTCCAAATTTCTTTCACACGACATAAGTTGCGCGCCGCCAATAAAGGGTTAAACACTCAAGGAGGAGTTTAGGGAAAATGACAAATACTCATATTTTGACATTGACCTCTGACCTTAACTATTACTATATTTATGTAACATTTGATCTTTATGATGTTTAAGTAATAAGCCTTAACACAGCCAGTTTTCTAAAATGTTAGTAATCATTTTTAATAAATAATAAAAGTTGACCTTTGACCTTAACCTGTGACCTTACCCTTTATGTAAGAGTACATTTTTGTTTGCATTGACATTGCCCACGAAAATCAAATAAGCACGTCTAATTTCCTTAAAACCCATCAGTTAGTTTCATATATATTAATAGAATAGTTGACCTTGACCTTTGACTTTTATGTATCAACATTTATTATTTTCTTTTTCACTAAAAGTGCAACTATCTCACCAAATTTTGTGAAGTTTACATGAAAAGTAAAGACAATATGCATATTGACCTTTTTTTTTACCATGACCTGTGACCTTGACCTTTCATATGGAATTGAATAGTTTATTGTATGACCTTGGCCTAGGTATTCAGATTATACATGGCAAGCCTAGTGAGAATCTAACAGTTAGTATACAAAATACTAGTAAAAAAACTATTTTGACCTTTGACCTTGAACTTTGACCTTACCCTTTAGAATATTTATCTAAAATTTGTGCAATACAATATCAAGGTTACCAGTAACTTGTATAGTAAAAATGAAGACAATCGAATACAAACTAAAAATAAATAGCATAAGTTTACCTTTCACCTTGACGTGTGAACTTGACCTTTATGGAATAGTAAACAATTGTGTTCATTGACATTGCCCAGGAAAATCAAATAACCATGACTAATTTCATTAAAACCCATCAGTTAGTTTCATATATATTTATAGAATAGTTGATCTTGACCTTTAACCTTCACCTTGACCTTCATGATATGTGTCTCAAAATTCATTATTTTCCTTTTCACTTAAAGTGCAACTATATCACCAACTTGTGTGAAGTTTGCATGAAAAGTAAAACAAATTGCATATTGACCTTTTATTTGACCTTGACCTGTGAACTTGACCTTTCATATGAAACTGTATAGTTTCTTGTATGACCTTGGCCTAAGTATTCCGAATATACACGGTAACTCTATGAAAATCTAACAGTTAATGTAAGAAATACAAGTAAAACAAATATTTTTACTTTTAACCTTGACCTTTGCCTTCAGAATCTTTATCTAAAAATTGGGTCAATAAGATATCGAGGTTACCAGTAACTTGTAATGTTAAAATGAAGACATTTTACAGAAAAATAATACACATGAAATATTGACCTTATTCTTAACCTTGACCATTGACCTTAACCTTTAATTTAAATTGAACATTTCTTTATGACTGACCTTCGCATTGACCAAATAAATGTACACTCACGCGTACTATAAGTTGCTCAGGGGTGGGTCATTCATTCCCCTACCCCACCCTGGGCAGGTGGAAGGGGGGAGTCGGGTCCAAGTCTACCCCACCTTCCACCCCCAAATTATCCCCAACTCCCCCTCCTCCTTCTCTAGCTGGCAGTTAGTGATTAGCGACGATTGTTCTCATGTATTGCAAAATATTTTTAAACCATCATTGCACACGCTTTCATTTGCCAACATATAAATTTTATTAGGAATGTATTATGTTACGACCTGGCACTCGGGTACACAAGGGCTCTCAATCAGGACTCGAATACGGCTCGCTGCCACAACGGAAACACACGATCCCAACCCCTGAGTACTGCCAGCCGAACAAAAAACACCAATACCCTCCAGAGTTCAATCTGCTATAACGGGGTATACAAGAACTCGGTACTAGTGTTCAACAACAGACTAATAAAGAGACAGGAATTCTCTAGTCTGGTCAACAATCAAACAAAGAAGTAAGAAACAACAACACCAAAGAATAGTGTTGGCCGAAGCCGAAGTAATCCATCCTTGACTAAGAACTTAAGAAGTCCTCCACCCTCTACTTCGGATCGGCACTATTACGTTACGTTAATTAATAGTCCTTAAGCATCGAGCAAGGAATCTTCTGAAAAAAGTTAGATGCTTCTCGGATGCTAGTAAGAAATACGTATCGGATTTTGAACAGTAATTCAATAAGAAAAACACTGGCAATTAAATACTATTAAAGGTTTAAATTGGCATAAGAATAATTAAAAGAATATGCAATAGTAAATGGCAAACATTAAAAAGAAGTACTCCGCAAATGCAACGGCAATAGCCTACTCGGATTGTGCTCGTGGGCCACTAATCACTAAAGTAGCCAAGCTTGCAACACATAAAATCAATAGTGCATACACAATATCATACATAAGGAAAGCTTCAATACTATTCTGTATCTACTAATCGAGTAAAGTCTAGCTGGGGTACTGTGGGCAAAAGGTAGCAGTGACTGAGCAAAAACGGCTCGTAGCCTAGCGAAGTCCTCACAACTGTTTAAAGTATTACGTTAACACTAACAAGTGCACTTTTGAGAAATCCAGATCCCTTGTATCTGGTTTTCTCCCGGCTCCTTGACAAAGTAAAAACAAGCTGTTAATAAAATACAGGGTGGTTAGGCTCTTGCCCTCACGCACTGTAAATTATTAACTCAACACAGTCAGCCGCGAAGACAACCTAGGCTTCACTGAACCGAAACGAGTATGCAGGTTTATCGCTTAACCACTGCATCAACAACAACTCGTAACACAGAAAAGCCTTACCCCAGTCTAGCATTACCTAGACTAGCAGAAAACAGGAATAATAATAATAACACACAGGGAAATGCATAGACAAGTGCAACAAACATAAATCAATCCTATTCTAAGTTAACCCTTCCAAAATAGGCTATCTAATAGGCATGTATCTCATGAGAACTCAAGCGATAATACGTTGGCTGACTAGCTCTGCACCAACGGGACCATGGAAGTTAAAAAGGGTAGGGAAAAGAGGAGATAAGAATGTAAGGTAGTAGAGAAAGTTCACATCAGTCAGAAGAATATATATAGTTAGCAAGGGAAATGAGAAGTCGCTCTGCCTAATGAGTTCTGATCAAAAAATGGCTAGACTTCCCTTTTTATACTCGGCCCTCTAGTGAGCCCAACGTGAACTACTAAGGACCGCCCACTGACAATCATTACGTAATTTCTCTCTCTCCTCTGGGATAGACAAAGGCTTTCCTAGCACTGAGGGGAGGGGGGAGGGGGGGGAGTGCTAGTGAGTTAGGCCCACCTCCCGCATGGCGCACCCACTGACCCCCAACTGTGGCTGCCGCTTCTCCCATCATTACAAATAAGTTTTACACACAATACTTATAACTAATGATATAAAATAGAACTCGTTGACTCAGATGAAAACAAAATACATATTCATATTACTTATAGTACAACGGCTCACATGAACTAAGTTAGGAAACTCTACATAGACTACAACCAAAGTTCCTGCCCTGACGATCCTAGCGAGAGTGGGGCATGACTAGGCGTTCTGTACAGCATGCTCACACTGGACATGCGTCACACCTCCCCCAAGATTTTACTTGCTCAACCCTGAGCTAAAATCTGACAAACACAGAACCCCATCAAGCCCCTCACGCCCAGCGACCGCATGGCACTAAAACAAAGCTGAGTTTATCACCAAAACACATCTTATTATTAACCAAAAATTCACATTTTATAACTCCTCCCAACAATAGCAAAAAGACAAAATATCATGCTCCCAGAGCGAGCTTACAGCAGCTCAGCCGTTTGATAGTTCGTGGACTACTCAAACTCTATAGGCTATGACAAACTTATACGATTACCTATATCAAAAGAAAGAGTTTTTTATATGATTTTTATATTTTAATATGTTTTTCCCGGCTGCACTATAAGGGCAGCCTATTTTCCTCCACTCAAACCCACACACCTGTGATAGCCTACAACTGATCATCCACCCTTGATAAACAATCCGCGATCACATTGTCACATCCAGCAATATGACGGATGTCCAGGTTATACTTCTGCAACATCAAAGACCACCTGGTCAGTCTCATATTGCGATTGTGAAATTGATTCAGGAATCTCAAAGGGTGATGATCAGTGTAGATAAACCACGACTGGGCCATAGGCTGGAACATACACCTCGAAGTGCCTGAGCGACAGCACAATCGCCAGTAATTCCTTTTCTATTGTAGAATAGTTCTTTTGTGCAACATTGAACTTCTTAGAAAAGAAACTTACTGGGTGTTCCACACCTTCATTGTCTGTCTGTAGCAAGACGGCACCAGCCCCTACACCACTAGCATCTGTTGCCAGCTGAAAAGGCCTGTTAAAGTCTGGGGCCCTGAGTATCGGGTGAGTACATAGCAAATGTTTCACCAAAGTGAAAGCCTTTTCACACTCAGGTGCCCACAAAAACTTTTTGTCTTTAGATAACAAATCTGTGAGAGGTGCCAACACCGTTGAGTAACCTTTTATGAAGCGTCTGTAGTAGCCTATCATACCCAAGAATCTCATAATCTGCTTCTTGGTTGTTGGGTGCGGAAATTTATTGATAGCCTGTACCTTGTTCTGAGGAGGGCACACCTGTCCCCTTCCCACTACAAACCCAAGGTACTGCACAGTGGCTTTTACGAAGTCACACTTTGCCAAATTTACTACCAGACCTGCTTCACTAAGTTTTCCGGAACAAGGTCTCAAGGTGCTCACAATGGCTCTCAAAGTCGTCATCATAAATGATTACATCGTCCAAATATACGGTGCAATTTGGAATGTCCTTTACAATTTAATTCATCAGGTTCTGAAACGTTGCTGGTGCATTCTTAAGTCCGAAAGGCATAACATTGCACCGGTAGGTACTCCCGTCCACAACAAAACCACATACCTCTTTAGCACGCTCGGACAAAGGTACTTGCCAGTAACCTTTTACTAAATCTACTTTAGACAAAAAAACGAGCATTACCAATTTTGTCAACACTATCATCAACCCGAGGAAGAGGATATGGGTTAGTTGGAGTCAAACCGTTTAACCTACGGAAATCAATACAAAAGCGTACCTTGCCATCTGGCTTAGGCTGCAGTGTTACAGGGGAAGTCCACTTAACTGTGTCTTTCTCTATCAACCCTCTACCGAGCATATACTCCAACTCATCCCTCAGAGCTGGTAGTTTTATGGGGGGCACACGGTACGGGATTGACTTAAAGGGTAGATGGTCCCCCACGTCAACATCATGCATAGCCTGAGTAGTGAGGCCTGGGTGTTCAGCAAATACAGTGGGGTATGAACCGAACAACTGACGGATAGCATCAAACTGCGGCTCAGGCAAATGAGCTATAGCCTCGTCAGCCCTTAGGCTCGAGTTCCCCGCCCACTGATCCGCTGAAACATGTTGATCCCAGCTATCCTCCTCTGAAGCTTGACTGTCCCCCTCTCCTTCTCCACCACGGCCGCAACAAGCCAACACAGGGACAGTGAGAGGCTCAGAGGGGCGCCTCACATACTCTTTAATAAGGTTCACGTGACATAACTGGTTCTTTTTCCTCCTGTCTGGAGTGGCAACAAGGTAATCTAAGTCTGAAATTTTTTCTACAATTTTATAAGGTCCAGTGTACTTCGCAGAGAGGGGGTTACCAACCAAAGGCAACAAAATTAATACCTCTTGTCCTACAGTGAACTTCTGGAGCCTCACTTTGCGATCATACCTGTCCTTCATCAAAGCTTGTGATTCTGTCAAATTTCTACCTGCCATCTCCAGACTCTTAAGCATGCGCTCACGGCTTTCAAGCACATACTTTAATAATGGACAAGGCTGCACAGTCCCCTCCCAAATTTCTTTCAGCATGTTAAGGGGGCCCCTGACACGGTGTCCAAAAATCAGCTCGTTTGGACTAAATCCCAGGCTCTCACCAGGTACCTTCCGAGCAGCAAACAGCACATAAGGCAATCCAAGATCCCAATCCATACCGTTGTCAGCACAATAACACCTGAGCATGCTTTTAAGTGTAGCATGCCACCGCTCAAGCACCCCTTGACTCTCAGGGTGATACGCTGACGATACTACTGCTCGTATCCCATGCTGTTGCATTGTTTGCTTGAACATGTTGGAGGTGAAATTAGATCCCTGATCAGACTGAATCTCCTCCGGGTACCCGTACCTTGAGAAGTACCACAACAAGTTACTGACTACCGTCTTAGCCATTCCATTTTTCATAGGGTATGCATCGGGGTATCTAGTGGCAACATCCATTATGGTTAACAAAAATTTATTTCCCGCCTTAGTGGGAGGGAGTGGACCAACCATGTCAACAATAATTTTACTAAAGGGTGGCCCAATCACAGGAATAGGGTGTAACGGAGCCTTAGGAATAACTTGGTTCGGTTTCCCAACACGTTGACAAATATCACAGGAGTTTATCCATGACTGCACATGAGACTTCATCCCCGGCCACCAAAACAATTTCCCCAAAGCCGCCACCGTTTTTCTCACCCCTAGATGTCCTGCCAGTGGTGTGTCATGTGCCAACCTCAGTAGGCTATCCCTGCACTCCCGTGGCACCACCAACTGGTCCACTACTCCAGACCCCTTTTGCCAACTACGTTTAGGGTCTTGAAAACGCCTATAAAGGATGCCTTCTAAATAAAAAAAATCTCCTGGCTGTGCATCGCCGTCCTCGTCGAGCTCTACAGCTCCATTAGCACATGTTTGGAGCTCAGGGTCCTCTAGTTGCAACCGACGTATATCTGAGGGTGCCAAGCGATCTAACTGCTCCCGGAGCAATGCATGACCTTCCCCGATACTGGGCTGCTCCCTCTGTCTCTTTCGATGTACATAACGTTGCTGTCGTGGAGACTCGTCATGCCCAGCCTCGTCACTCTCGATGACAGGCCCAGGGGCTACTCCAGAATTAAGTAATGGTGCTAATACTGAATCACCCAGGAGAGCCGCCGAGTCAAAACTCTTAAAACCAACTCCAGCTTTAGCCTCCTCCTGTTGATCGTTCCTCCGCTGGTCTGAAGACGGAGGACTAGGCTGTGACACTTTAGCTGCCCGAGCTCGGGTGACAACACACGCCATGGGTTGTGTCTGGCACCGCTCGACCCACTCTTGCTCTTCCCTACTCACGTCGGCCGGCCTCTCGGCAACGACTAAGGGTAGAACCTCAGAAGCGGGCATTGCAAAGTCGTTGCCGAGAAGAAGGTCGACGCCCTCCACTGGCAGTTTCTCCACAATCCCGACATCCAATTCACGTGCCACACCATCCACCTCCAACTCCAACCGCACCAGCGGGTATGACCGAGTTGCATTAATACCCTGCACCACTACCACCCGAGCCGCGTTTGTAGGGTAGCCAGTCAAGTTTTTCATCAGAGTCTGGGAAGCACCTGTATCACGCAAGACCTCTACTCCATGCTTGCGCCCCGCCCACATCACGCAACCCCGCCCTCTATGGTCGCAAAAAACATCCTGAGCAGGGTTCGAGCCTCCCAGGTGCTTCTGCATTGGCTGTGCCTCAGCCTCTGACGAACTGCCCCAGGCAAACTCAGATGAGTTCGGAGACACACCAATGTTGCAGGCCAAAGACACAGCTGCTGTAGGTGGTTTGCTAGGACAGACTCTTGCAAAGTGCCCCTTTTTATGACAATGATAACACTCCAACTCCCCTTTGGGCTTCCCTTGGTACTGGGAAGGGCCCGGCCCCTTCTTAAATGGGACGGTGCTAGTCTTGTGGTCAGTCTTGGTATCATGGCTCTTGTACTTGTTTGCATAAGGTATATCACTAACTCGGGGAGGTGGGGCGTCACGCCCCTTGTTACCTGCCTCACTACGCTGGGCAGACCCGCACCCACGAATTAGTGATAGCCGGAGGTCAGCCATCTCAGCTGCCTCCTGTAGAGTTTTTGGGTTCTTTTCTTTAATAGTTAAAGTCATTTCTGCACCAGTACACTTATAAAACTGCTCGAGCAGAAACAGCTCAGTCAACTGTTCGGCCGTCTCAGCTTTCTCAGAACGTGTCCAGTTTTTAAGTGCATCTTTTAAGTCCCGGGCATGTTCAAGAAAGGTCGCCTCCCTAGTCTTTGTAACACCCCGAAACTTCAATCGATATGTTTCCGGTTGCAACTCGTATGCCCGTAGGACAGCTCTCTTCAATTCTTGGTAGTCAATGCAAGACTCTAAAGGCAGTGCATCATAAGCCTTCAGACCCTTACCCGTAAGTCTTGAGGAGACTAGAGCTGCCCACTTCTCTTCAGGCCAATTATGCTCCCTACATTTCTTCTCAAAACGATTAAAAAATTCTGTGACTTCAGTTTCACTAAATACCGGCACCAATTTGACTAATTGGGCCAAGGACTGTTCTCTTACTTGGCCCTCACGGCCCATCCAAGTCCCTGTCGACTCTGCACGAGACTTATCTAAATCTAATTTAGCACAATATTTCTCCGAGTCGTACCTAAGCTCAGCCTCATGCCTCCTAACCTCAATCTCATGCCTCCTCGTCTCATCCTCCTGCCTCCTGGTCTCATTCTCCTGCCTCCTGGTCTCATCCTCCTGCTTCCTAGCCTCAATCTCCTGCTTCCTAGCCTCAATCTTAGCAAGCTCAAGTCTAAATACCATATCTGGAGACAGGCAGGAAGAGGGAGCTGCCACTACTGAAGGAGGGGGGGCAAAAACTGGGGAACCACCATGTGCACCACCCGAGGGCACTCCAATCTGCCAATTCTCATCCCTCTGTGGGAGAGTGCTAACCTCCGGTAACTGAGTGGACGGCACTGTGGGAGTCGAGTGAGAGGGGATCTGGGGAGGAACCCCCCCAAACGCCCTCTCCTCCGAAACCCCATGTCGCCCACGCAACACCCAGGAAATCAGCTCCCCCTTGGACATCCCTACTACATTGGAAATGCCCAAAACCTTGGCTATCAGGTGCAAGCCACAAACATCCACCCCAGTCAGCCTCTCCTCCGTCACGTGGTACCGCTTACTCACAAAAACTCTAGCATCCTCCTCACTGGTTACTAACGGCACACCTTCAAATGGCATCTCTCGCTCATCGTCAGTGCTAATGCACGACATACTGAAGTCCACAACAAAATTCTCGAGACAAAAGTGTTAAACTTCCTATGCAAGCACTAATTACTAAATTAACTGGAGTCTCTTAAATGCTTTACTAATTGCCATACAAAAAAAATATTCTTCAATATGCACGCTAAAATACAAACAAACAAATGTTGTACAACTCTGCAAAAATTTATACTGTTCACAAAATCCTGGCAAGGTCGCCATTTGTTACGACCTGGCACTCGGGTACACAAGGGCTCTCAATCAGGACTCGAATACGGCTCACTGCCACAACGGAAACACACGATCCCAACCCCTGAGTACTGCCAGCCGAACAAAAAACACCAATACCCTCCAGAGTTCAATCTGCTATAACGGGGTATACAAGAACTCGGTACTAGTGTTCAACAACAGACTAATAAAGAGACAGGAATTCTCTAGTCTGGTCAACAATCAAACAAAGAAGTAAGAAACAACAACACCAAAGAATAGTGTTGGCCGAAGCCGAAGTAATCCACCCTTGACTAAGAACTTAAGAAGTCCTCCACCCTCTACTTCGGATCGGCACTATTACGTTACGTTAATTAATAGTCCTTAAGCATCGAGCAAGGAATCTTCTGAAAAAGTTAGATGCTTCTCGGATGCTAGTAAGAAGTACGTATCGGATTTTGAACAGTAATTCAATAAGAAAAACACTGGCAATTAAATACTATTAAAGGTTTAAATTGGCATAAGAATAATTAAAAGAATATGCAATAGTAAATGGCAAACATTAAAAAGAAGTACTCCGCAAATGCAACGGCAATAGCCTACTCGGATTGTGCTCGTGGGCCACTAATCACTAAAGTAGCCAAGCTTGCAACACATGAAATCAATAGTGCATACACAATATCATACATAAGGAAAGCTTCAATACTATTCTGTATCTACTAATCGAGTAAAGTCTAGCTGGGGTACTGTGGGCAAAAGGTAGCAGTGACTGAGCAAAAACGGCTCATAGCCTAGCGAAGTCCTCACAACTGTTTAAAGTATTACGTTAACACTAACAAGTGCACTTTGAGAAATCCAGATCCCTTGTATCTGGTTTTCTCCCGGCTCCTTGACAAAGTAAAAACAAGCTGTTAATAAAATACAGGGTGGTTAGGCTCTTGCCCTCACCCACTGTAAATTATTAACTCAACACAGTCAGCCGCGAAGACAACCTAGGCTTCACTGAACCGAAACGAGTATGCAGGTTTATCGCTTAACCACTGCATCAAACAACAACTCGTAACACAGAAAAGCCTTACCCCAGTCTAGCATTACCTAGACTAGCAGAAAACAGGAATAATAATAATAACACACAGGGAAATGCATAGACAAGTGCAACAAACATAAATCAATCCTATTCTAAGTTAACCCTTCCAAAATAGGCTATCTAATAGGCATGTATCTCATGAGAACTCAAGCGATAATACGTTGGCTGACTAGCTCTGCACCAACGGGACCATGGAAGTTAAAAAGGGTAGGGAAAAGAGGAGATAAGAATGTAAGGTAGTAGAGAAAGTTCACATCAGTCAGAAGAATATATATAGTTAGCAAGGGAAATGAGAAGTCGCTCTGCCTAATGAGTTCTGATCAAAAAATGGCTAGACTTCCCTTTTTATACTCGGCCCTCTAGTGAGCCCAACGTGAACTACTAAGGACCGCCCACTGACAATCATTACGTAATTTCTCTCTCTCCTCTGGGATAGACAAAGGCTTTCCTAGCACTGAGGGGAGGGGGGAGGGGGGGGAGTGCTAGTGAGTTAGGCCCACCTCCCGCATGGCGCACCCACTGACCCCCAACTGTGGCTGCCGCTTCTCCCATCATTACAAATAAGTTTTACACACAATACTTATAACTAATGATATAAAATAGAAATCGTTGACTCAGATGAAAACAAAATACATATTCATATTACTTATAGTACAACGGCTCACATGAACTAAGTTAGGAAACTCTACATAGACTACAGCCAAAGTTCCTGCCCTGACGATCCTAGCGAGAGTGGGGCATGACTAGGCGTTCTGTACAGCATGCTCACACTGGACATGCGTCACAATTAATACAATATACTGTATAATTGTATTCTCAAAATGAGGGTATAGCCTACACAACGTGGGTTACAAGAATCTCGGCTGTAGTGGTCTTCTGTATATCTCTCTCTCGCTCTCTCATAACATGTAGACTACGAGGTCAGTTCATTCAAGTTTTCTAAGGTGTAATGGGTTTTACAATGTGGATCATAGCAAAAAAAATTGCCTCAATAAGAATACAATACGCAACCATGGCTGGCAGTTATAATTGAAAAGGTTCAGCACTGGTATTTGTGGAAACTGTTTCTCATTTCAGATCTCTTCTATCTGGAACATACTTTCCTCAGAAGTTGTAAACGTTTCCTCAGTAGAGCAGTTCAAGAAGAGAGTAGATAATATTTTGCACACTCTGTAAGGAGTGTAGTGCACTGAACAATGTCTATCATTCCACTTTTAATATTTCCCCGAAATTGACCGTAGGTCCTTGAGATAATAAATATTTCTTGTAACTCTCATAGCACACACTTTCTACAACCAAGATTTAAAGGATTTGAATGTGGTATATTTTCCTTCAATAGTGTGTGTCTATTAAACCTATTCATGATTTGGGGGTTTGAAGAGGTGAGAGGCTGGGATCATAGATAGAGACAGAGAAAGGGGAAGTGAGAAGGCGAGCATTGCTACTCAAGGGCTCGATACTCAAATTTTACTAAAAGTTAACACCGACTCTTGATAGTAAGTTGTATCGAGTTCTACATTTAATGGATTGAATACAAAAAACGTGCATAGGCCACATATAATTAAATGCAGACCGTTTATAGTATGTATGGTATTAAATATAGGGGATAAACTGATTGAAATTATATAGAAAACAATCAATAACAGTCGCAACACTATTCCAGCCAATCTTTGCCTTTATTCCTTTCCTTTTATGATATAAAAGTCCGACTAAGTAAGTAATTTGAGAATCTAGGAGTAGATCGTAGAGGGCACGTTGATGTGTACTGCAATAATGGTGAACATAATATCCTGAATACTGTATGAGATTGGATTTAATTACGGCATTATTATTTTCAAATCACATTAAGTCTTGGTCGTAGAAAGTAGCGCAATCAGAGAGAGAGAAGGAGAGAGAAGACCACTACAGCCAAGATTCGTGTAACTCATGTTACGTATAGAAACTCATTTTGAGAATACAATTATACAGTATATTGTATAAATACATTCCTAATAAATGTTAAATGTTGGCCATTTTAAGCATGTTCAAAGAGGGTTTAACATTAATTTGCAATACATGAGAACAATCCTCGCTAATCAGTAACTGCCAGCTAGAGAAGGAAGGTGGGAGAGTTGGGGATAGTTTGAGGGTGGAAGGTGGGGGTAGACTTGGACCCGACTCCCCCCTTCAACCTGTCCATGGTGGAGTAGGGGAAGGAAGGACCCACACCTGAGCAACTTTTAGTACGCGTGAGTGTATCTGTGAAATTTGGTGAAAATCCATTGAACGGTCTAGGAGTTTCCGGACGGACGACGACGACGACGGACGACGACGGACAAAGACGACAACAGACGACGACAGACAAGCTGACTGATGGTGCACTGTATACGGGCGAGATCTGTGTGCGCTATATCACTCTGCTTCGCAGAGTTGATAATAGTAGTAATAATAATAGTAATAATAATAATAAAGTAGGTGTTCAGTTTTCGCATTACCAAACAAAAACAAAAAAATGCATATGCAACTCTGCGACCTAGAATTCTGCAAGTAGTATTGAATCTCTTAGGTAAAATTGGTTTATATACAGTATATTATACAGTATATATATATATATAATATATATATATATATATATATTATATATACTGTGTATATACATATATATATATATATATATTATATATATATACAATATATATATATATATATATATATATATATATATATATATCGCAAATACACATGAGCTACTAAAAGTTTTTATACTCACAGCCGGACTTGAACCACCGAAAGTCAGAACAAGTGCCCATACTTTAATCCACTATACCACAGTGTGATAGATGATACTTGTGTGCAGTGGATTAAAGTATGGGCACTAGTCCTGATTGTTGGTAGTTCATGTCCGCCTGGGAGTATATATTATATATAATTATATTTATGATCACATTGAATCTAAACCATTGGAATATTTATCTATAATAAGGTCATTGTAACACTATTTTGTAGCATTTTGAATATGGTGAAATTCAAATTTAAAATATATATATAAGATATAGTGACCATAATCTGTGACCTTCACCGTTCACCTTGACCTTTGAATAACAAAAACACAAAATTTGGACAATCGTTTGCATTGACCAATCGAATTTACTAGCAAAATTTGGTGACGATACGTAACCCGTTCAGTACAGTTCTGTCGGTTTCATTTCATACTGGATATTAAGATGTTTTTTGTTTTTTTGTTTTTTATGAAGGCCCTCCATAAAATTAGCAGGCTTTCAACTATCTTAATTAACCATTTTGACTACCACAGATCCTTCATAAGATCCACAAAATGGTCTAATTATATCTAGAATACAATACAAAAATACATCACCGGTACACAATGGGTTAAACAGTTTAGGAAGAGTTTTAAAAAAAATATTAACACTCTTCTTTTGTTCTTTGACCTTGACCTGTAACCTTACAGTAAGTATTATAATATATATATATATATATATGATTGAGATACATGTTATTTAAATAAAATGCAACTAACAGTTGTCTGCAGCATATCGAAAATAGAGTATTTTTTGTGAAGAACTTATAACCTTGGCCTGTGACCTTGACCTTTATGTATATTTTTTTTTACTTTGATGTACTCCTAGAAAATCAAATAAGTGTGTCAAATTTCATTAAAGACCATCAGTTAGTTTCAGACGTATTAAAGGAATAGTTGACCTTGACCTTTGACCTTCATGATGTCTGAAAATTTAACATTTTAATTTTCCCTTAAAGCACAACTGTCTCAACGAATGTTGTGCAGTTTACATGAATAGTAAAGAAATTAGTATATTGACCTTATATTTGACATTGACCTGTGACCTTGACCTATCAAATGGAATTATGTTTATTCTTGTATGACCTTGGTCTAGGCATTCCGAATATGCATGATATGCCTAATGAGAATCTTACATTAAATAGGAAATACTAGTAAAAATAATACTCCGACCTTTAACTTTGACCTTGACCTTCGACCTTAGAATTTCTTATCAATAATTTAGTTAGCTTAACAGCAATGTTTGTATTAACTAGCATTATGAATATGGTGTAATTCGTATAAAAACATTGATTACATACTTATAGTGATCATATACTGAGACCTTGACCTTTGACTAAAAATAAAATACATATATTTGGATGGTTGTCGCATTGACCAACTGTCCTTTTCATTTTGTACTGGATAATAATAGATGATTTTATTCAGTTTAATTAGCAGACTTTCACCTATCCTAATTAACCTCCACAAAATCGTATAATTTTACCTAGAATTTGATCAAAATAACACGTCGCTAGTACAGAAAAGGTTAAATAGTCTAGGAACGTTTTGGGAAAATTATTAAAACTTTTTTTGATCCTTGAACTTGACCTTCGACCTTAAGTAATGCATGTTTATATGATATTGATATTTATATGTTATTTATGTAAAATGCTAAAGGGTTGATGTTGTGATTTATGATTTATGCTGTGACTTGATGGTTGCTTCAGTGTTAAGGATGGATATGATTTAGTGGTTGATGTGGTTAATGTTGTGGTTGTTGGTTGATACTGAGGTGTATATTGATGCTCTTGGTTGATGCTACGGTTGGTATTACAATTGGTGATTATAGTGTTTGTTGATGGTTCTTGTTATGGATGACAGTTGATAGTGTGGTTAACGGTTGATAGTGGTTAATGGTTGATGTTGTGGTTGATAAAGGTTAAAGGTTAATATTATGGTTGATGATTGATGTTGCAGATAATGTTTGATGTTATGGTTGATGACTGATGTTGTAGTTGATGATTAATGGTGTACAATTTATTAGTGGCCCCTCCATCACTGACGAACATGCCTATTACATAAGGCATCCTCTTCAAACACTAATCCGCCGTAGTTTGAATTTACCGCGCAGAGCATTTAAAAAACTGAGGAGCCTTTATCATGAGCGCACGCGACCTCACTCATGGCTTCAGTCATTATGAATTGGGTTCTCACTACGAAAAAACTTCGTAAAAAATAAAAACAAAAAGAAAATAAGAATAACTATCCAATAAGCTTTCCATCATATCGTGGATGTACTTGTGTGGATTTCTGACCAGACGCTGAATCAGGCGTCATTCCTCCTTCTTTGCTCTGCGCTCAGCCTGCCCGGACGTACCTTTCAGGCTCCGCTGGTTCCGCATTCGTGGCGTCCCTAGTGAGTTTTTTCTCATTTTTTTACTCTGGGATGTATCGAGTAAGGTTAGGATAGGCGTAGCAGGAGTGTCCTGGGCTGGTTGCCCGCAGTGCAATGTATTTTGGGTCGTATGTATGGGGCATCTATTTCGGATGTACCCTCGTGGTCCTGTTGTGGACAAGTGAACTTTTCACAGTTGGGTTAGTTGGTGATGCAGGCGGCTTTCATTACGCGTTAATTATTGCTGCCTTTTATCCTTCTGTGAGGTAAGCTGTGTGTTTGCTGACGTTCCCAGCGTATTTTTCTTCACTTAGTGAAGTTTTTTCTGGGTCCGTGTCAGGCTTCCCGGGGTGGGAAGTTATCGCTTCGGTGGTGTGTTGGCGGTGGTTCCTGTTGTGATATTCCAGTGTGTGTTTATATTTCAACTATTTTCATGCCGTCTACCTAGGCCTAGCCAGCCGCTCGTAGCTTTGCCACATGTCTAGTGTTATTATTTATTTTATAAATATGCCCTACTGTGTCATGTGTATCCGGGTTTTAGTTGTGTATTGGCTAATTCCTCGGACTATATTTGTTTCCTGGTTTAGTTGTGTATTGGCTAATTCCACGGATTATGTTGTGACCTTGGTTAGTCGTGCGTGTCTCTCCTCGTGTCGTATTGTTCAGATGGTGTCTGTTCTGGGTGGGGTTTGCCTTCCGGCGGGTTTTTCTCAGTTTCACCATGAAAAATCCTGACCGATGAGCAGTGTTGGGCCACACGTGGTTTTTAACACTGGCTGGTTCCCCGGCGAGGGGAGGTGTCTGTGGCTCTCCAGGACTGCGTCTCTGTGGGTGCCTGGTTTCAGGCCTCCTTTAAAATTCCCGGCGGGATGGCTGTACCCATCCTTACATATATATTTAGTTATATATAAAGAAACGAAGTTCTTGAGAACACTCGTTTTTTATAGGTTTTTCTACCTGGTTTACGACAACCACGGGGAAAACCTAGCTGTTGTTTAGGCGTTCCTCCCCGGCGATCTTTTACAAAGAAGTGGGGTCAGGAACTTGTGGGGTTAACTTTTAGACTTCTCACCCGGCGGGTGCACCTGAGCAGGGTGGGATAAAACGACTTAGGTCTCTTATAGTTAACCAATCCATTTGAGTGATACTCTGTGTATCGCTGCCTTTACTCTTACGGCAATTGAAGGATCAGTGAGGTTTAACCAAATCGATTTCCACACCCGGCGGGTGCCCCTAAGTAAAGGAACTAAGGAATTTATAAACAAATTCAATTTCGATTAACCTTAATTGGGTGATACTTTCAGTATCGCCGCCTTCTATTTTTACGACGATCGTTTGGGACAATTCGTTAAAAAATCAGATCTCGTATATTCCTGCCCTGGGCTATTCTACTAAAATATTTCAAGGGCCGGCGTCTTTATGAGGGGGGGCTTTGTTACAAAATTGAATCTTGAGACAGTCACCACCTCCTACAGACTATAAGTGCCATACTGGACCATTATATCAGAGGGTATTCTTCATGTTCTTTAGCTAAGAAGATTTGTTTAGCCTCTTTACACCCAGCCGCGTGGCGAGATGTGTTAGCTGTGTCTTTGCATCCCGTTACCCGGCGGGTTATTAACACTTGTATGCGAACACTTGGGTTAACCTTATGAGCATTAATTCCTGGAAATTTTTCTTTATTTTTCCAGAGCTGAGCTCCGGCGGACCAATACAGACCAGGCGGTAGTTCCTCACACCAGTCTCTGTCATGGCTAATGTGACCCCAGTTTTTGCCCTGTGCATTACCCCTACTTGCGCGGGTATCCCAATTTTTGCACATACCCTTTGCATAAGGTGTGTTAGATGTCTAGACCGTTCAAGGGGTCTCTGGGTTACACTTAATTGTTCATTTTGCTCCCAATTAGCCAATAAAGTCCTGTGTGACAATGACAAGACCGCGGCGGTAGCGTTAAGAGAGGTCAGACAACAAATGTAGGCCTACACTACCATTGTCGCACATAAGTCACTTCAATGTGACAACGTCCCACTTTGGGATAAGTTGCTGTCAGAGCACCCTCCCCCTAAACGTACCTCTAGAGTAAGGGGTTTTAAGCCGACAGAGACTAACCAGGGTTCTGTATCGTCTGAGGATACGTTTAAACGCCCGAGAGAGCCTACTCCCCCGGCAGCCACCTCCTCGTCGCAGGCGAGATCGAGGTCAAGGTCACCCCTCAGACAACGGTCTTCAAGTCGGGCCTCTTCCCCGGCTAGTAAGAAGTGCAAGACTGAAGCTTCCCCCAGTGGCCATGGTGGTGATTCTTCCAAACCTAGGTCTAGTTCGCGGTCACACCGTAGCCACAAATCCTCCAAAAAGGATTCCCATAAGAAGTCCTCTCGACATTCTACTAAGTCTAGTGCATCTCATCGTACCTCT
Organism: Paralithodes platypus; assembly: GCA_032716605.1. Lineage (NCBI taxonomy): Eukaryota > Metazoa > Arthropoda > Malacostraca > Decapoda > Lithodidae > Paralithodes > Paralithodes platypus. Next base: position 21,071,640 of record CM064547.1, on the reverse strand, counting down.
ACACCTGACAATGCTTCTGTTACAGCCTCAGAGTATAGTGAAGCGCCTGTCCCTAAACAAGATTTACCTATTGATATTTTAACCCTAGAAATGGAAAGTTCAGGATATTCAATAATTGAGAATGTTTCAGACTCTCAAGAGAGCGTAGGCCAGAGCCTCGGTGTTTGGCGGTTTGCTCAGCCGGGGTCTGACCATCCACGTCCGACTCATACGAGTCACACAGTAGCCGATGTCCACAGGGACGCGGCGACCCCATCCTCTATCCCTGATTTATCTTGGAAACAAGGTGCCCCTGCCTCGGCGGGGTCTTCTCAGGAGGATCGGGAGGAACAAGATGAAGTGTCATTAATTTCAGATAGGGAAGGACAAGGGTCAGGCTCAGGCCTGGACGCCGCCCATGATAATACTAATTCACCTGAAAGTTCTGCACCTAACCAGTTTGTTACAGCACAAGAAATTGATGGGTTACTTACTCATGCTCTATCAAAATTCTTTAATCAACAACGAGAAAACCCCACAATGGACTTGGGGGCTCCCTTGACAGGTTCTGAGGTACGGCCTCTGATAACGTCAATCGATTTATCTAAGATTCCTAACCCTCCTACTCTGTCACCGGCAGGGAGCTCTAAGCCAGCTACGGCGGCATTCACTACGTCAAATGTCAGGGTCATTACGGATGTTAATCCACCCCCTCTAGACAAAGCGCCTCTTAGAAAGGTAGCTATGCCCCTGCTTTATGGGCCAGACGAGTCATGGGTCCCTTTGAACCCCTCTAAGCCAGAGCTTGCCCGGCCTACCTTGTCAGGGGAACTCCCGGTACCACGTGAGTGGTTTATCCAGGGAAATAAGTCTAAGAAATTAAGGGCATTGGATGCCTTGGGTAATGTTTTGGACGTAAATATCAAGGCTATACCTAGTTATTATCATCAGGATTATTTTGTTTATGCATCTAAGCCTGCTTTACCCCCTGCCTCAGCTTCAAAACTTTTTTCAGACTGGTCTAAGCTGGATGGGTTTAATGATATTAAGGCTCTGTCGGCTATTACTCCTGAACTAGATTTACAGACCGTCACAGACGAGACAGCTAATCCAGTGTTGAAGGTGGGACAGTTGGGACCAGGACCTTGGGTGGATTGGGAGGTAGAGGCTCAAAACTTTGCAACCACTTTCACTTCTAAATCTTCCCACCAGATCCCTCAGGATACACATTCATGGTTCTCAATGCCGGTAGGTTCTGCCGGCGGAGTTCCGTCAGCTTTATTTTCTTTTTTAGCTGCCCCTAAGATTAATCTTTGTGAACTAAAGGAACCATTCATTACCCCTACCCCTTCTCACCTAGACAGAGAATTTAGGCTAAGGGGAAAAGCTTTCCGCCTGTTTTCACAGTACATAGTTTCTCAACAGGTGGCTAAGTCTTTACTCAGGTCTACTCAGGCAATCGCAGACACGGATGCTCGAAGATCAGTTGAATTATCCCGGCGTCTGATTCTTCAGTCGTCAATTCAATCCTTAGGTGACATACGCACAGCCTTACTTGAGGCGGTGCGAGCACGACAGGATCTTAGGATGTCATTAGTTCGCAAGCTGCCTGATCGCATTGCTAACCAGGTTGTAATGTCCCCAGTACTTACACCTTCTTTAATGTCCCCTGATGTATGGCGAACAGTGTTTAACATGGCACAGGCCGTGAAGCACAGTCCCGCACAGGCTAAGAAACCCGCATTTAACTTCCCCAAACCTAAGCCTCCTACTAAAGCTCAGCCAGGGGGTTCTAAGCCGTTTCTTCCGCCTAAGTCCTCCCAATCCCCCCTGGGTCAGTTCAGGCATAGACAGAGAGGGTTTTCAGGACAGAGGGGACGCGGCCAGTATAAGCCGGGGCAGGGCCAGTCTTCGGCCCACACCAGCCAGCCGGCGAAGCGTCCAACACCACCAAACCCACCATCAAAAAACTAAAGTCTTTCTCACTCCCAGTGCCTACCTTAGAGCCGGAGGAACCGAGGGAAGTACAGCCGGCGAACCCTTGTCTGCTAACTGGGTCGTTCCGAACGTGTCACCAAGCATGGCCGTTAAAAACCTGGGCACGGATGGTGGCACGCAAAGGCATCACTTGGCAGTGGCTCCGGCGACCTCGCTTACGTCAGCCGACAACGGCAAATTGTGTTTCATTAGAGGTGGAGTTGCTGGTCCAGGAGATGATTGCCAAGAATGTCATCATCCCGGTACCCCCAGATTACCCTGTATTCACGTCAAAACTGTTTTTGGTTCCCAAACGGGACAGTGTTCAGATGAGGCCGGTCGTAGACCTGTCGTATCTGAATCTTCACATTTACAACGAGTCTTTCAGAATGTTAACAGTTCATCAAATCAGGCTAACACTTCCGCCGGGTGGCTGGATGTGTTCCCTAGACCTGACAGACGCCTATTGGCACGTGTCGGTCAACAAAAGATTTCAAAGGTTTCTGGCCTTGAGGATCAGGCACCAAAATTTTGTTTTTCAGAGGATGCCGTTCGGTTTGAACCTAGCACCTCGATTATTCACGAAACTAGTCCGGCAAGCCCTGATGCCATTGTTAAAACAGGGAATCAGAGTGTTGTGGTATCTAGACGACTGGCTGGTGGTGGCAGAGACACAACAATTATGCATAAAACATGTCAATATCATTTTAAATCATGTCAAAACTCTAGGCTTCAAGGTAAATCTGGTAAAGTCAAACCTTGTTCCCTCAAGAGTAATTCAGTGGATAGGGCTGGTCTGGGACACCGCCGCTCTCACTCTGAGTCAGAGTGTGGACAATCGCAACAGGTTTCGCAGGAAACTGTTCAGGTTTCTTCACAGTCTGACTACGACACGAAGAGTCTGGGAGTCTCTGGTCGGCTCTCTCAACTGGATTCAGCTAACTGTCAAGTTGGGCCGGTTGAAAGTAAAACGATTAATATTGGAAGGCAACAAATATTTCCCACTCTTACCGGCGGGAAAATTATGGCCCATACCAAAATTAATCCACACCTTACTAGCGGTCTGGGCGAAGAGGGAAACATTGCACTCAATCATGTCATGGACCTCTCCTCCTGCAACGGTATGGGTAGACACGGATGCGTCAGGCACCATAGGGTGGGGATTTCAGTCAAATCAGGGGCACCAGGGTCAGGGACTTTGGTCCCACTTAGAAATCTCTCACATAAATGTCAAAGAGTTACTAGTCCCCTTGTATTTCCTCCAGGCTCACGGCCCGGCGTTACGGGGCAAGTCAGTGGCCTTCAGAATGGACAATCTGAATGCAGTTCACTGTATTCAGAAACAAGGGTCAACGAGGTCAAGGAAGTTGCTACTCGTGTCGGAAGAGATTTTTGTTCTAGCCACCAGTCTAGATATTTATCTTCACGCATCTTATCTCCCAGGCGTAGCGAACGTCTGGGCAGACGCTCTGTCCCGGAGACAGAGCACGACAGTAGAATGGGAGCTCAAGCAACCCATTTTCGACCTAATGATTGCGGAGCTCTCCCATCCACAAGTGGATCTTTTTGCGTCCGAGGAGACTCACAAGCTCCCTCTATACCTCACCCGCCGGACGATAACGCCGGCAGGGGGGCCAGACGCCCTAGTGACAGACTGGAACAGATGGAGCTCCATCTATCTGTGTCCGCCGCCAGATGCGTCACTAATGTGCCATGTAGTGAACAAACTACGAGTTTATCGAGGCTTAGTCTCGCTAATCGCGCCCCTGTGGCCAGCGCAGGTGTGGTGCCAGCAGTTAATAATGTGGTGCCCGGACCCGGTATCGCTCCCGGTCGGGTACTTCCACTTAGACACGATTGGCAACCTAGAGACCTCGCTGACTTTTGCATTATGGACATTCAGGAGGCCAAGTGGCTAGCACCATACGGTAGGGATGTGACCAATAAATTGCTCAATCAATATACTCAGTCTACTAAGCGACAATATCAATCTCATTGGAAAGCTTTTACTTCTTGGATTGTTAGAACGGAACAAACTGTACCCTCAGTGGCATTGGTTTTTAATTACTTGAACTATCTGTTTGAGCAGAAACGTTTATCTGTGGTTACTTTGAAGAATCACTTAACTGCGATTAGAGTGCCCTTTTTCGACCTTACAGGTCTATCCATACCGGTGGCGGAGGAAACAGGATTTTATGAGAGCGTGTTTTAAACTCCGCCCACCTCCCCGTCAGCTCATGCCTACTTGGTCTCTGGACAAAGCTTTGTCTTTACTTCATTCTCGTCTGTATCAAAATACTGCAGACTTTGCTTTAATCTTAAAGAAGGCAGTTTTCCTTTTGGCTTTGGCCACCGGAAACAGAGTGTCTGAGCTGGCGGCGATGAGCAACACACCTAATTGTCTTAGGTTTGGTAGACTTAATGATTCAATTTCCATTGCACCCTCCCCGGCGTTTGTAGCCAAGAATGAGCATAGTGCACACGTGTTTTCTGAATTCACGGTGCCGGCGTTAAAAAGGGGAAAGGTGCATCATAATTTATGTCCAGTGCAAGCTCTAACCAAATATTTAAGAATAGCTCCTCATAACCCCCAAGGTGCTTTATGGGTAGCGAGTACGGGTAAACGCTTACTTAAACGGCGATTAGCCTCTCTTCTGGTAGAAGTCATTAAAGAGAGTAATCCCGGCGTTGTGGGTAGGGCCCACGATTTACGCAAGTGGGCGGCCTCTTTACGTTTCCTGAAAAACTTTTCAGTTGAAGATATTGCGTCCACACAGTTGTGGGCGTCTAATCATACGTTTCTCTCTAGATACTTGTCAGTTGCTCTAGACAAACCTTCCTTACCATGTATAGCTTTAAGGCAGAGGGTCTAGGTGGCCCTGCAGTCACTTATGTTTATTTTCAAGGAAGGGGGGGGGGGGGGGGTGCAGTCAGTTGACATAGGACACCCTAGACCCCGCCGGAGTATGAGAGCTGTGATACAATTTAAGGTTGAAATGTGATATGAAAATTTCTCTGCGAGAATTTGTGCTAGTACAAAGTTTAGTACAAGACAACGGTGTTGTTATAGTAGTTTTAGCTGCGAAAGCAATGTAACATTAGTTCAATGGAGTTCATTAGCAATTGATCTCCACATGTATTTTGGGGTTTATGATGTGCACATATAAACTTATAACTTATTATTTTTGGTGCCTTTTGTAACTACAGATCTGTGTTCAGAATCTTCAGGGTTACCTATTTTTGTCAGGCAGGCTTCTTTGAAGCACGCACCTGCCTGAACCCCCTTTTTCTTGTATATTTCCGGCCTACGCCGTATTAAATACATTTTTCAAAAGTAAGAATACTATGTGGTTGTTTTTATTATCTGCTTTTCTAGAGTTATGATATGATTACGAATGTCCCCCTCCAGTCTTAGATATCAGGCATGTTCGTCAATGATGGAGGGGCCACTAATAAATTATAGGTTTGACTCCTGTAAGGAGATAAAGAAAACCTAATATTTAGTAGTGGCCCCGTAATCATTGACGACTGGGGCCCTCCCGACCGTCCCCTTCCCATTCGTTGATGTATTAAGGATTTTGGTTTACTTGATATTTCAGTGAAGGAGGAATGACGCCTGATTCAGCGTCTGGTCAGAAATCCACACTAGTACATCCACGATATGATGGAAAGCTTATTGGATAGTTATTCTTATTTTCTTTTTGTTTTTATTTTTTACGAAGTTTTTTCGTAGTGAGAACCCAATTCATAATGACTGAAGCCATGAGTGAGGTCGCGTGCGCTCATGATGAAGGCTCCTCAGTTTTTTAAATGCTCTGCGCGGTAAATTCAAACTACGGCGGATTAGTGTTTGAAGAGGATGCCTTATGTAATAGGCATGTTCGTCAATGATTACGGGGCCACTACTAAATATTAGGTTTTCTTTATCTCCTTACAGGAGTCAAACCTATATTATGGTTGTTGACTGATGTTGTGGTTGATGGTTTATGTTATGGTTGACGATTGATGTTGTGGATGATGGTTAATGCTATGGTTGATGTTGTTATTGACAGTTGATGTTATGGTTAGTGACTGATGTTGAGGTTGATGTTATTATTGGTAGTTGATATAGTGATTGAGGATTGACGTAGTAGTTACAGGTTGATGTGATAGATGTTATGATTCATATATGAAGTTAACATTTATAGATGAAGTTGTGGCTGAAGATAGACCTGTGACTGTTTTCAGCTACCCTAGTTGCTCACTCCTCTCTCTCTGTCTCTCGCCGTTGCATGTCATTGTGTACTATATCTGTAGTGAGATAAATAATAATATTAACTCTTATGAGTAATGGAAACTAAGACAAACCCATTCTCACAGTACAATTCAGCGACGACGAGGCCTTTCGTGAAACATTATACCTCTTTATTTTGTAATAAACACTTTCATAAAGAATTCACAACGTTTTTATTAGATTTCATGTGTTAGTATGTGGTATTATTGTCATTTTAAGGCTTTAGATGTTAAGTACTGATTTTTTTTTAATACAGTTTTCCAAGATACTGTGATCAAAGTTGGCAGGATTGTTCATACTTGTCTTTTGATCGTTTTTTGTATTATCTGTTTATAAATATTAGTTAACAAAGTTTGGAGGAATAAGTGCTCATGTTTCAAGCTTTTAGTTAATATGAATATGTATACAGTACTATTGATTTACATAATTTGTGTATTCTTCAACAACTATATAAACCAGCAATATAGCCGATAATACAGACTAATTATAGTGTCCTGTGATTGAATTGAGTCTTACACACACATATCTCTCTCTCTCTCTCTAGATTACATTAACGACATAGATGAGGGTCTCACCTGTACTATCTCAAAGTTAGCTGAGGATGCAAAAATTGCAAATAGCGTACTGTCAAATTAACATGTTGAAGATATGCAAAATAATCTAGATAAGTTGTCACATTGGGCTTAAATTTGGCAAATGTGTTTCAATGCGGATAAATGTAAAGTACTTCAAATCAGAAACCGAAATGAGAAAGCAAACTATTCAATGAATGGAACCCAGCTTAAGAGTGTAGACAGATAAACTGATTTGGGAGTAACAATAACTTTAAACCTAAAACCGAGTCAAAATGTTCAGAAGTTGTTAAGAAGTAAAACAAAATAATTGGCTTTATAGGTAGGTCATTTGAGCATAAATCCAAAGATGTAATCCTAACTCTTTACAATTCCTTAGTCCGCCCTCTTCTGGATTATTGTGTGCAATCCTGGTGCCCTTACTACCAAAAAGATATAGACAAACTAGAACGAGTTCATCGTAGTGTTACCAAAATGAGACCTTGCTTAACCCTTATTTAGCGGCGAGCAACATAAGTCGAGTTAAATAAAGCTGGACTATGTGGCGGCGCTCGACATAACTCGAGTGGCAATTTCAGCACGTAATGTGGCTGAGAGAGAGAGACAAGTGGTGGCAGGAGACTAGCGAGCGTATGACTGCTCCAGACCACCGCGGCGAACCTACTGACACAAATCTCAGCTCCCTCCTCCCTCTCTCACTCGCTACATACTCAATTATGTACTGAAAGTACCGAATTACCTGCTTTTTGCACTCGCGTTGCACGGTTATTGCAAGAAAACTATCCATCATACAAGGATCGTTATGGTGTCATTCGAAAGCTCTGTTTATGCCCTTTCAGGGATAGGTACTTGTTTTACGTTCTGGGTCTTATTTAGGCATGAAAATGATCAGCCCTATTTTGGCTAAAAACACCCCGCTGTGCGGTACACATAAATAAACCGCATAGGCCGCTCGTAAGGTGTTAAAGAACAAACCTTACGAGGAGCGTATGACCCACTGGACCCCAGCGACGCTCGTTATGCGTCGCCTATGTATATAACGCTTAACCTAAGACGTGCGCATGAGGGGTATGAGACACCATACGCCTGTGCGCACATATTTGAGCTGTTCCCATCACTAACATCGTTATTTTACCATAAATAGCATTAATACTTATCCATATGCGCCTCTTTTACGTTGATTATAAAGGTATTAACCTGTTACAGCAATAAAACAAGTGGAAACAGCGTTTGGATGCTCAAAATCGGCGATACAGGCTGGGAGTTACGTAATTTATGGCTGAGGCAACCTCCCTCCCCTCCACACTTCCCTACCTCTGGAGAGAGACTGTCGATCGATACTCTCTCTCTCTCTTGCACTCGCTTGGTAACAGTGATGACAATGCCCTGCTTGCAACTCGCTAATGTTAGCACGAAAATAGACCACAGAATCAGGGAATAACAGGGAAAATAGGTGATAATTGAAGGAGGGGGGGGAGGTGGTGAAGGAGGAGATGTGGAGGAGTGATATTTGGCATGGCCCAAGGGCAAAAAAAAAAAAAAAAAAAAAATCTTTTTTGGGGGTGTTTTAAATGGATTTTTTTAGGCCCATGATCTTAAGAGTCTTCCCGCAGTCGCCCGGGGAAACTCGTAAGAGTCTTCTCGTACTTGCCGGGTTAACCCCAGCGATGCAACGGTTGCGTCCGGCTTAATTACTCTTGTCCTATGGCACCTAGAGTGTTCAGATTTGTATGGGAACTGCTTTAGTATCCCACGCAACAATACCGATGGTTGGAAACCCTCCAAGCCCAGCCGTGTACGGGTGGGCGCGCACGGGAGTGATTTTCCATGATTTGGCCTACCCATTTCCCCATGTTAATTGCGACATACCGCCGCCCCGCAGAACCCCTAAATGACCTAGGTGAGCGTTTTTTGTTTTTTTTTCCTTCATTACTAACGCAACCCATGTGTTTTCAGGAAAAACAAAAAATTACAACCTGCCAGTTCATCGTTGTACATTTATTATAAATCACCTGGTGCTCAATGGGTTAAATTTATTTCCTTTAACACAGCGCAGAATAAGAGGGGACTTAATTCATGTGTTTATAATCATCAAGGGCATCGACAATGTAAACTGTAATAAATATTTCACTATTGATCAATCAAATTACACGCGGGGGAACGGTTGCAAAATTATTGGAAAATCTTTTAACTCACACAAGTCTAAGAATTTCTTCTTCAATTAAGTTGTCAACTTGTGGAATGGGCTTCCCCGATATGTGATAGATTGCAGCACCGTTGATTTTTAAAACTTCGCCTAGGCAAACACCTTGCCTTAAACCCATGACTGACTGTATTTGTAAATTAATAAAGTGTGTTTTGTTTTCCCTCTATCATATTACTAACAACTGTCCCCTACTAACATCTCCTAATCCTGCCACGGACATTTGTCCCAAGACAGTCTTCCCTTTCCATTTTTCCCTTACCCACTCTAAAATACTGTTTGGACACTTGACCATCAGTGTTTTGGAGGGCAAGCAGCCTTGAGGGGTCGCTGGAACTGTTGTTGCTTGATTTACTTTGTACTCCTGCAGCAAGTAAAAATGGACATGCAAATTTGTCATTGAACGTAAATTACTTGGTGTGTTTTCCAATAGGTCCATTATACTCGGCCACTACAACATAACAGACATATCAACTGGCTCACTCAACAATAATAGACTGACAAGCTTCACTGACGGACGGACAAATTAACTTGTTGAATTACTTGTTGACTGAATCCTGACTTACCTAACGACTATTTAATTGAAGAGGGAGGTTGTTTCTTTTTCTGGACACCCTTCTCCCTCATGTTTAACCCCTTTAATTTATTGATATTAAGTCCTTTCGCCCCATTTCAATGTCAATTTTAGACCTTTTGTGTCATTTAGGTGTTGATTTTTTCGCTCTGTAATTATGGAAGAACCAGCCTTAGGCCGGGATATTTATCTACCAAGAAATGTATAAATTAATGTCAAAGGGGGATCATGAGTTTTTTTAAAGCTTGATGGAGGCATAGGGATGAAACTAAAATAACAACTAATACATACTATTATACAAATACATAATACCAACGGGCGAAACACCATATTTTAACAACTAATACATACTATTATACAAATACATAATACCAACGGGCGAAACACCATATTATAACAACTAATACATACTATTATACAAATACATAATACCAACGGGCGAAACACCATATTATAACAACTAATACATAATACCAACGGGCGAAACACCATATTATAACAACTAATACATACTATTATACAAATACATAATACCAACGGGCGAAACACCATATTATAACAACTAATACATACTATTATACAAATACATAATACCAACGGGCGAAACACCATATTATTGACCTACAACCATGACACAGAGTTGATAAACTAGACAGGCCGTTTTACCCAAAATCAGGCGACAAAAGATGGTCGCCTGGAACAGTATCCTGCAATTATCTGTAATTATGTAAACGCTTATTTTTCATCAGTTGGAAGAGACTTATCTAGAAGTTTGCCTTCTTCTAATATATTATGTATGCAATGTCTAGAGTTCTAAACGGTAATTATCCAACCTTCTTTTAACTCCAACCACCTCAAAGGAAATCACGAACATAGTTGCAGCGATGAAAGAATCTGGTCCGGGTCATGATGGTGTTCATATCAAAGTTATTAAACAAGCAATGTCTGTGTTGGCTCCAAGAATATCAGAGTTGGTCAACATTAGTTTTCGAACCGGTAAATTCCCTGATAAATTAAAAATAGCCAAAATTATACCTATCTATAAAGGTGGTGACAAGCTCCAAGTTTCTAATAATAGGCCTATTTCAATTTTGTCATCAGTGAGTAAGATTCTGGAGAGAGTGATGTATGATCGGCTTTTGCTGTTCTTGGAGACCAACCGAATCTTGACAGTAAATCAATTTGGTATTAGAAGAAATTATTCAACTCAACTTGCAATTGTAAGCTTCATAAACAACATACTTAGGCAACGGGATAAAGGAAAATTTACAATCGGAATCTTTCTTAGCCTTAGTAAATCATTCGATACTATTGATCATGAGATATAAGTTAGGAAACTAGAATACTTTGGAATAAAAAATCAAGCTTTAAGTTGGTTTAAAAGCTATTTATCTAACAGACAACAGTATAGTGAAATTAATGGAATAAAATCAGTGAATGAATGGGTATATACCCGCAGGGTTCGACTCTTGGTCCTTTACAATTTCTTATCTATATTAACACCTTCAGACATATATGACGCTACCGCGTCATATGGCCGAGTGCGCCAAAAACTCATATGACGCTAGTGCGTCATATGGACTTATCTTCATGGCTCTCTAATAAGTTATATGACGCTAGTGCGTCATATGGAGCTCAGTAAGTCCGATAAGTTAGCTTACGATAAAACCGTTGGTGGCAACCTCAGCCACCTCCGATAATTCTAACGGCCGCAGTGTTGTTGTGAGTGTAGTGCGAGGCGGTGGCAAGGATACCGGGCTCCCGCCTCCGTAGACTTACTGGAACATAATATGTCTGAAGGAGTTAATGACTTTGTTAAATCTTCTTTTATACTTAAATTAATTTTATTTGCAGACGACACTATTGTATTTCACTCTGATTCGGATCTTGCGGCTCTGGGGCACATTATTAATACAGAATTAATTAATATTTAGAAATGGCTTTTAGTAAACAAATTATCTCTTAACACTCAAGCCGCGGTGCCCGACATATGTCGAGTGAGAGAATCATGGCCACCCCTGCGGGGCACGACATATGTCGCAAGGGATGTTGAGCACATTATCGGCTCTGAGAGAGAGTCCACGCGTTGGGAGGACGATAGGCGGGCTCTGACCGCTCGGCACGGACCGAGTACCGCGACTGAGGTCCCCACCACAACATTACACATCCACTGCCTCGCCAGACAAGGTAAAAGCTAAGGAAATTACTGTATTTTAGGGGTTTTGCACTCGTGTTGCAACATCGTTGCAAGAGAACCCGTGGTCGTACAAGGGTGATTCTGGTGTCATTGGAAAGCTCTATTATCGCCCTTTCACGGATACGTAATTGTATTATGTTACGACTGGGGTTCAAATATATCAGGGCTCTTATTCATTGGACTAGTAATGGCATAAATGTTACAACGGAAAGCGCTAGCTCCAACCTCTGATGTATATTCCCAGTGAACAAAGAACACAAATACTCTACAGAGTTCTATATGCAATAATAGGCAATCAAACTCTCAATAAATGTGCGTCTACTCTAGGCTTAATGTTATGTGAAAACAGCCTATTACTACCTATAACCGAAGGTGCTTGGTTATGGTATGCAAAGTAAGGTGGTAAGAGAAGTTACAGCTTACGTTACTTTAATCAATAAATGTCAGGCACTCCTGCATGAAAGAAAGTGCACTAAAGTCCTTCAACACTAACAAGGAATCTTCTTTAAATGTTAGATGCTATAAAGATGCTCGTATCGGAAATGGAACCCAAAAAGGCAGGCAGCGGAACAATGCTCGTGCAGGCTATGCACACAAAACGGCAGAATATATAATGCCGTCGGAGCCAAGAATATCCTAAACACTACAACAATAATAATCGCCACAACAATGCAGTATTACTATCAACAAAAAGAGCCTAAGTCGTTTGTGTCTCCATACATCAAACTAGGCTGCGAAGTGCTTGTGTAATCATAAATGGGTATGCATAAAAAGAGTAATTAGGTTAATATACTTAATGTCTACTATGATTGATGAAGTCTAGCTAGAGTCAAATATTACGAGATACTGGTGCGCATGGCATGCCGCATAGCCTAGTGCAAATCTCAAGTCTGTGCGTCAAATATTACGTTATAGGGAAGGGTAGCTCTCTTGAGAAACCTTAATACCGAAGTATTAAGCGTTCTCCTGGCGTACCTCAAAGACAAACAACGAGCTTAGAACAGTGCAGAATGGTATAGGCAAAAAGCCCTCATTCGTGCATGCTCTACTCTCAATGGCACACAGACTAGAATTTACTCAATCAACTCCAGTTCTCAGGTATGTCGTGCAGCTTTTTACTAAAGCCAGCACTCATAGGAAACAATACCTTATAATATCAGACCCCTAGTCTAGCATTATCTAATCCAGCAGAACACTATTAATTATAGGAAGCGGCAATATGAAAGCCAACCAATGCTTCGTGATCAACTTATCTTAACAACTAAACATACATAGGTTATATCAGACCTTAACGCACAATACAACTGGCCAGCATTAAGCTGATTTTGCAGAGTTAACCAGAGGGGATATAATGTTAATAAAAGGTGGTGAAAGATATGGAAAATGAGAGAGATAGGCAGAGGAAAAGGTTCTCAGGTGCGGAGAGGAAAACAGATATCCAAGGGAAAAAGAGGGATGCGTTCTAGAAACCAGATCTGAGGGAGAGAGTGGCGAGGAACTGTATATATACTCGCACTAGCTCGAGCCGCGTGGGAAAAAAGCGGTTACAAGTCCTCTAGCCACTAGCAAGGGAGCTAGCAGCATGGTAAGGACCTCTCTCAACCAACCCCCACGAGGCAGCCAGCCGTGACGTCATCGAGCGGGGCAAAAACACTGCACGCCCCCCTCTCACTCTGTTCTACTCTCTCTCTCTCTCCCAGATCCCATCATTACTAGTTAATGATAAAACATATACTTTACAATTAAATATATAAAGCCTTGACATGGGTGAAAACAAAGAGCCTTTCTGGACTGCCCATGACACAAGCTTTCATATGAAATAAAGCACACTCTAATACATAAACTGTAGCCCCATCCACTGCCCTGGCGATCCTAGAGAGTCACTGTAGGACAAGCCATGCTGTTCTAACGGAGTGGTTAACGTCACACCCCCCCCCAAGATTTTTCTCAGAGTCCCCAAGGCTCACAAAAATCTGATGGTTAGAACCCATGCTATATCTCTACTTCCCATCCCCCAGCGGCAGTAAAATATCTGGCACAGTTCCTCAAAAAAACATTTTTCAAAATTATAACCCTCCCCAACACCATAGGTTAAATTATATGTAGTTATGCTCCTCAAGAGCGAGCTTCTCTAGCCCAGCATTCTGAGAGGAGTGCAACTCAGAATTACTGCTATAACATACTGAACAAATTCAACTATCAAAGAAAGAGTTTTTATTTGATTTTTATGTTTTTAATTTGTTTATTTCGGCTGCACTATAGGGGCAAGCCTAGTTTTTTCTTCTATACCAAACGCTCAACTCCTGCTTTCCGACCCAATACGCTGGGCTACAACCGCGAGCCAACAAGCACCAAGCGCAAAACACTATTCAAACTAAAGCAGGAGGCTACCCGTGTGTCAATCTACCCAGGATCATCTACCCTCGAAAGACAATCTGCAATCACGTTGTCACAACCGGCAATATGGCGTATGTCCAGGTTATATTCCTGTAACATTAGCGACCACCTGGTCAGCCTCATATTCCGATTGTGAAACTGGTTCAAAAACTTGAGAGGGTGATGATCTGTGTAAATTACAACAACTGGACCATAGGCTGGAACATAGACCTCGAAATGCCTCAGTGCAAGTACAATTGCCAGCAGCTCTTTCTCGACAACAGAGTAGTTCTTTTGGGCTGAATTGAACTTCTTCGAGTAGAAACTAACAGGATGTTCCAGCCCATCATCGTCCTTTTGCATAAGGACGGCACCAGCCCCCACACCACCAGCATCTGTTGCTAGTTGGAAAGGTAGGCTAAAGTCAGGGGCCCTGAGGATCGGGTGAGTGCACAACAGGTGTTTTACTACGCTAAACGCCTTCTCACACTCAGGCGTCCATTTGAATTTCTTATCCTTCGCTAAAAGATCTGTCAGAGGTGCTAGCACAGTAGAGTATCCCTTAATGAAGCGTCTGTAGTATCCGATCATACCTAAGAACCTCATGATCTGCTTCTTGGTGGCCGGCCGGGGAAAGTGATCAATCGCAGCTATCTTGTTCTGTGGGGGGCACACCTGACCCAACCCCACCATGAACCCAAGATACTGCACAGACGCCCGCACGAAATCACACTTTGCCAGATTGACCACCAAGCCAGCCTCACTAAGCCTCTTGAACAGGAGTTCTACGTGCTCACAATGACTCGTAAAACTGTTGTCATAGATAATAACATCGTCGAGGTATACTGTGCAATTAGGAATGTCTGCCGTTATATCATTCATCAAACTCTGAAAGGTAGCGGGTGCGTTCTTTAGGCCATAGGGCATCACGTTACAGCAGTAGGTAGCACCATCCACCACAAAACCACATACCTCTTTCGCTCGTTCGGACAAGGGCACCTGCCAGTATCCCTGCCAGTCCACCTTGGTTAGGTACTTTGCATTGCCTATCTTGTCCACACAGTCGTCGACCCGAGGAAGAGGGTATGGGTTGGTGGGCGTCAAACCGTTTAACCGTCTGTAGTCTACTCAGAATCGCACCTTACCATCCGGTTTTGGTTGCAACGTGACGGGAGATGTCCACTTCACCACTCCCTTCTCAATCAGCCCCCTGGTTAACATATACTCTAACTCCGCCCGGAGGGCCGGCAGTTTAATAGGGGGCAACCTATAGGGAACTGACTTGAAAGGGGGGTGGTCTCCTACGTCCACGTCGTGCACCTCTAGGGTAGTGAGGCCTGGGTGCTCCGCGAAAACAGAGGGGTATGGACCGAACAGGCGCTCCACAGCCACACGCTGATGCTCAGGTAAGTGTTGCAACGCTTCCTGAGCCGCCTGGTTCGTGTTCCCCGCCCACTGGTTCGCAGAGACATGATGATCCCAGTTATCCTCCACCTGAGCGTGACTGTCCCATTCTCCTTCTCCACCTTGACTGCTAAACGTCATCACAGGCACAGTGAGAGGCTCAGGGGGGTGCCTCACTACTCCTTCATGAGATTACCGTGACATAACTGATTGTGCTTACGTCTGTCTGGAGTGGCTACCAAGTAATCCAGGTCCGATAGCTTCTCCACCACCCTATAAGGACCAGTGTACTTCGCGGATAAGGGGTGACCTACAAGGGGCAGTAGAATCAACACCTCCTGACCCACGTGAAACTCCCGGAGTTTAACCTTGAGGTCGTACCTGTCCTTCATGAGGGCCTGAGAGCTAGTTAAATTACGGCCAGCCAACTCCAAACTGCGTAACATCCGTTCTCGACTGTCGAGGACATACTTGAGCATAGAACAAGGTTTTTCTGCACCCTCCCATATTTCTTTAACCATATGGAGAGGCCCTCTGACACGGTGTCCAAAGGGGCTCATTAGGGCTGAATCCCAAACTTTCCCCAGGTATCTCCCGTGCAGCAAACAAAACATATGGCAGGCCAAGATCCCAATCTTTCCCATTCTCAAAGCAATAACAACGAAGCATAGATTTTAAGGTTGAGTGCCATCGCTCTAACACACCCTGGCTCTCCGGATGATACGCAGATGACACAACCGTAACAATCCCATGCTGCTGCATAGTTTGAACAAAGAGGTTAGAAGTGAAGTTGGATCCTTGGTCTGACTGAATCTCCTGCAGGTAACCATACCGGGAAAAATACACTAACAAGTTTCGGACCACCGTCTTCGCTGACCCATTTCTCATAGGTACGCGTCAGGGTACCTTGTTGCTACATCCATGATGGTCAGGAGAAACTTGTTTCCGGCACTTGTAGGGGGAAGGGGGCCAACCATATCCACTATAACCTTACTAAAGGGAGGCCCACTGACAGGAATTGGGTGTAACGGCGCCTTAGGAAAGCTCTGATTTGGTTTGCCAACCTTCTGACACACATCGCACATTGCCACCCATGACACAACTTGTGCTCTCAGACCAGGCCACCAAAATAATTTCCCCAAGGCTGCAACCGTCTTACGGACACCCAGATGTCCCGCCAGTGGTACATCATGGGCCAACCTAAGTAGGCTTTCCCTGCAAACTTTTGGCATGACCAGCTGGTCTACCTCTCCTGACCCCCCCTCCCAATTCCTCTGCGGATCTTGGAATCGCCGGTATAAAATGCCCTCAATGAAAAAAAAATCTCCCGACTGTGCATCACTATCCTCCTCCAACTCGACAGCACCGGTACCACATTTAAGAACCTCCGGGTCTTCCAATTGCAACTTACGAATGTCCGAAGGAGCAAGCCTATCCAAGTGTTTGCGAAACAACTCATGCCCCCCTCCTACATTAAATTTGGCCTCCCGTTGCTCTCTCTCTGCGTACCGCCGCTGTCTCATCGTCTTTTTAAGCCCATCCACTGCCTTCTCAGGAACAGTTAATGGGTCTTCTCTAGACTCGAAAATTGTTCCTAATAATGAGTCCCCGAGAATGTCCACTGATACTGAACTCTCAACCGCATCAACTTTCAACCCCTTCTCGGTACCCTTCCTCCGCTGATCTAAAGACTGTTGACCAGAATGTGCCTCCCTGGATGCAAGGGAACGGGTGACAACACACGCCATAGGTTGCCCCCGACACTTCTCAACCCCCTCCTGCTCCTCCCTACTCACGTCGGCCGGCTTCTCGGCAACGACCAAGGGTGGAGCCTCAGAAGTAGGCCCCGCAAAGTCGTTGCCGAGAAGTAGGTCGACGCCCCCAACAGGTAACTTCTCCACAATTCCTACATCCAGGTCACGAGTCACACCATCAACTTCCATCTTCATTCTTACAAGCAGGTATGACCTTGTTGCATTAACTCCCTGAACCACAACCACCCGCGCCGTATTTACAGGTTTACCAGTGAAATTCCTCAACAATGTTTGCGATGCCCCAGTGTCACGCAAAATTCTCACCTCATGTCTTCTACTCCCCCACTCCACACAACCGAGTCCCCTGTGGTCACTAAAGGCATCACAGACAGGGAATAAGCCTTCCGGATCCTTCTGCACTGGCAGTGTATTTACCTCGGAAGAATTGCCTCTAACAAATTCCGATGTCCTCTTGAACACTCCAATGCCGTGAGCAAAAGACACGGATGCCGGAGGAGGTCGACTAGGGCACTCATTTGCTTTATGACCCTCCTTGTGGCACTTAAAACACATAAATTTCGGTTTCGGCTTATACTGTGATGTAACAGGCCCCTGACTTTTCTTATACGGCGTGGTGTTAGGTTTGAATTCAGTTTTAGTTTCATTGCTCTTTTGTTTAAATGTGTCGTTGCTACGGGGAGGGGGAGGATAACGGTCCCTAGCACTTGCATCGTACTTCTGTGAGGACCCGCAACCCCGAATCAACGACAGCCGTAGATCAGCCATTTCTGCTGCTTCTACTAGAGTTCTTGGGTTTTTCTCCTTTAAGTTCAAAGTTAGATCACCGCCCGTGCTCTTAAAGAACTGCTCCAACATCATTAACTGCTTAATTTCATCAAATGTTGTGACCTTCTCAGATCGGAGCCAGTTCCCCATAGCATCGGACAAGTCCCGGGCGTGTTCCAAAAAGGTGCTATCTCTTCCCTTAGTTACACCCCGGAACTTCAAACGGTACGTTTCTGGTTTCAGTTCGTAAGCCCTCAGGACAGCCTCCTTGAGATCCTCGTACACAATACATAACTCCAAAGGTAACGCATCGTAGGCTTTAAGACCCTTGCCTATTAATCTAGAGGATACAAGTGCAGCCTATTTTTCTCTGGCCACTGGTGTTCCTGGCACTTCTTCTCAAAGCGTGTGAAAAATTCTGTTACACCACTCTCATCAAACACCGGAACCAGTTTCAATAAGTGCGAGAGAGACTGCTCATGAACACGGTTACCAGCCCCAAGTCGCTGTCCCGTTGCCTCTACTCGCGACTTCTCTACGTCCATGTCGGCACAGTACCTAGTCGACTCTAAGTCAGCTTGGATTTTTGCTAGCTCTATGTTCTGCTGACTGATAGTTTTTCTCTCATCTATCTTGGCTAATTCTAATTGCTGCTGAAGCTGAAGCTCAGATACCCTAATAGCCTTTCTCTCTTCGATCCTAGCTAATTCGAGCTGAAGCAATAATTCGGGAGATAACCCTTGAGGTGAAGGTGCTACAATGTTTGAAATTACCGGTGGTCCCCCCAGGGGCAACCCACCCTGCCAGTCACCACCCAACTGCGGAAGCGTACCCGGGGTCGGCAAACTACTGGGATGGCTGGGAGTCGAGTGTAGGGGAAGCATGGCCGAAGGGCTCTGAGCACTCAACCCCTCTCGCTCACCAGTCACCCTGCCCAGTACACACGTTATCAAGTTATCCCTGGTCATGCTGCTAGTACCCGCATGACCGATAGCTGTGGCCAGGCATTGAAGACCGTACCGCTCCATACCCTCCAACCGCTCGGCAGTAACAGGCCATTGCAAAAATATCCTAGCATCCTCCTCACAGTTCACCTGATTAACCATTTCATCATGCTGCTGTTCCTCAGTTTCGACATTACGTACTGTGTCTCCATTCTCCTCTGATCCGGTATAAGACATGATGCTTACAAAAATTTCCCACCTCAATATTCAGAAAAGAAGTACCCCAAACTCTTATACCTCAATATACACACAAAAATTCTCGGAAATACTCAAGGGCTATACTATGTTGCAAACAAAAATTATTCTTGCTGATCCCCGCAAAATATTCCCCAAAACAACAAATGTTCCCTGCTAATAAATGTAGGTTCACCAAATCCTAGGTAAGGTCGCCATTTGTTACGACTGGGGTTCAAATATATCAGGGCTCTTATTCATTGGACTAGTAATGGCATAAATGTTACAACGGAAAGCGCTAGCTCCAACCTCTGATGTATATTCCCAGTGAACAAAGAACACAAATACTCTACAGAGTTCTATATGCAATAATAGGCTATCAAACTCTCAATAAATGTGCGTCTACTCTAGGCTTAATGTTATGTGAAAACAGCCTATTACTACCTATAACCGAAGGTGCTTGGTTATGGTATGCAAAGTAAGGTGGTAAGAGAAGTTACAGCTTACGTTACTTTAATCAATAAATGTCAGGCACTCCTGCATGAAAGAAAGTGCACTAAAGTCCTTCAACACTAACAAGGAATCTTCTTTAAATGTTAGATGCTATAAAGATGCTCGTATCAGAAATGGAACCCAAAAAGGCAGGCAGCGGAACAATGCTCGTGCAGGCTATGCACACAAAACGGCAGAATATATAATGCCGTCGGAGCCAAGAATATCCTAAACACTACAACAATAATAATTGCAACGACAATGCAGTATTCCTATCAACAAAAAGAGCCTAAGTCGTTTGTGTCTCCATACATCAAACTAGGCTGCGAAATGCTTGTGTAATCATAAATGGGTATGCATAAAAAGAGTAATTAGGTTAATATACTTAATGTCTACTATGATTGATAAAGTCTAGCTAGAGTCAATGATACGAGATACTGGTGCGCATGGCATGCCGCATAGCCTAGTGCAAATCTCAAGTCTGTGCGTCAAATATTACGTTATAGGGAAGGGTAGCTCTCTTGAGAAACCTTAATACCGAAGTATTAAGCGTTCTCCTGGCGTACCTCAAAGACAAACAACGAGCTTAGAACAGTGCAGAATGGTATAGGCAAAAAGCCCTCATTCGTGCATGCTCTACTCTCAATGGCACACAGACTAGAATTTACTCAATCAACTCCAGTTCTCAGGTATGTCGTGCAGCTTTTAACTAAAGCCAGCACTCATAGCAAACAATACCTTATAATATCAGACCCCTAGTCTAGCATTATCTAATCCAGCAGAACACTAATAATTATAGGAAGCGGCAATATGAAAGCCAACCAATGCTTCGTGATCAACTTATCTTAACAACTAAACATACATAGGTTATATCAGACCTTAACGCACAATACAACTGGCCAGCATGAAGCTGATTTTGCAGAGTTAACCAGAGGGGATATAATGTTAATAAAAGGTGGTGAAAGATATGGAAAATGAGAGAGATAGGCAGAGGAAAAGGTTCTCAGGTGCGGAGAGGGACCACAGATATCCAAGGGAAAAAGAGGGATGCGTTCTAGAAACCAGATCTGAGGGAGAGAGTGGCGAGGAACTGTATATATACTCGCACTAGCTCGAGCCGCGTGGGAAAAAAGCGGTTACAAGTCCTCTAGCCACTAGCAAGGGAGCTAGCAGCATGGTAAGGACCTCTCTCAACCAACCCCCACGAAGCAGCCAGCCGTGACGTCATCGAGCGGGGCAAAAACACTGCGCGCCCCCCTCTCACTCTGTTCTACTCTCTCTCTCTCTCCCAGATCCCATCATTACTAGTTAATGATAAAACATATACTTTACAATTAAATATATAAAGCCTTGACATGGGTGAAAACAAAGAGCCTTTCTGGACTGCCCATGACACGAGCTTTCATATGAAATAAAGCACACTCTAATACATAAACTGTAGCCCCATCCACTGCCCTGGCGATCCTAGCGAGTCACTGTAGGACAAGCCATGTGGTTCTAACGGAGTGGTTAACGTCACAATTACGCTCTGGCTCTTGTTTATGTATGAAAAAGAGCATGGAATGAAGCTCGTTTAGGGTAAATATACCCGCCAGGCAGGTAGTAGAAGTTACAAACATCCCCGTTTGACAGGGGTTAATGTATGTAAAACCCATTATATGTTGTTTGCGGGAAATAAGCAGCACAACCCCAACATTACTATCAAAATAGGGGATAAGTCGGTAGAAAAATGTACATCCACCAAATTTCTAGGAATCTATATTGATGAAAAACTAACATGAAATTATAAATTATATTAGTGGTAAAATGGCAAAATCTACTGGAATTACCTACAACATAAAAAGTAACTTACCTAAAAATACTCTAAAAACTCGCTATTATTGTCTTGTATATCCATATATGCAGTATTGTAATGTCGCTTAGGGTTCTGCTGTAAAATCCTTATTGCAACCACTATTGCTTATACAAAAAAGAATTGTACGCATTCTATCAGGTGTAGGTTATAGAGAACACACTGACCCACTTTTTTGCAGCATAGCATTCTAAAGATTCACAACGTACACTTCTTAGAAGCAGTAAAATTTGTTTACAACCAAATTCAGAGCCCATCAATTATATATATCCAAAATGTATTTAATATCCAATCACACAATTTAAGAAACAACAACTCAATAAGACCCCATAAACCTGGATCTGAAGCTAGTAAAAGATGTTATCATATGCAGGATGTATATGTTGGAATAATCTTCCCGATGAGTTCAAGTCCATAACGAATCATGTAACCTTTAAGCTAAAGACAAAAAAGTATATTGTTCATAGGGATCAGTGAATAGTGAACTGTGATAAATATATATAATATGATTACATGCTCAACCTTTATTATTGTTAGAAGTACATTTATTATTATCAGGTATCATATAATAGTGATCATGCCTATCGAGGTACAAGCACGAAACATTAAATTTGATGTCTGCCTCGTAAAATAAATTATTTAATTATATGATGGAGCTCATAACAAATATTACATTTAATGAACTCAGCCTTGAATGCTATGTATAATACTAAAATATGTTATTGTAAAACTTTATAAGGCTAATAAAGGATTGAATTTTAATTTGAAAAACGGCATACCCAACTCTGCGAAGGGTCACCATCATCACTACTAATCACTATCACCATTACTATCATCAGCACTACTTCTATGATAAAGTGGAAGTGCCGTTTTGCCCAAAATCAAAACGGCATACCAAACTCTGCGATGGGTCACCCCCTCAATCTTGATTTATGCCTCTACAACAACGTATGTCTCTCCACTCCAGTATGTCAATGCTGGGATTACCACACTATTATGCAAAGGCTTCTTTACTTCCATCCTCAGTACCCTATTCGTTCTCACTGCTTTCAGTATTCCCTCGTCCCCTGTTGTACCCTCTTCCGCACTTCATCCTCCATACACCCATCATTATTCATCACACTGCCAAAATACTTAACCCGTTCATGCACCGGGGGTTGCCGATTAGTATTCAGAAATAGAAATATCTCAATTTCATAATTACCTCTCCAAATTAGTTTTTAGCACACAGCTCGCTCAAAGACAATTGCTGAGGTATAATTAACTAAACTAATAAATATTTCTAAGCAATACTGATGGTCACGAAGGCTTATAGGTATCCCAGAAAGGGTGCAAATTGCGTACTGGTGCGTAAAAGGGTTAAATAAGCTGACATTCTCCATAACCTGAACATTCAGCCTTACCTCACACCTCAGCCATAACCTTACTCTTTCCCAAATGTACTTTCAGGTTCCATTTCTCACACACAGTTCCATACATACATACATACCAGACCCTGCCACTCCCACTCATCAAAATTGTATCATCAGCAAATAAAAGCACAGGCAACTTCAATTCACACCCTTCCTATATCAGGGGTACACCAACATCCACTCTCTTCCTTATATATCTTTCATGAATCAATCCATATATTTACTGATCAACCATGGGTACATCACGCACCCTTGCTTTAACCAAACATTCAGAACAAAGAACTTTCTCTGTGGAGAACTTTGTTGAATTGAAGCTCCTTAAAACAAATGTTACCTGACATTTTGTATATTTTGAAGGTTCCTTTTACTTGTTCAAGGCTTCAAAATGTATCAGAATTAATGTCAACGAATGGATAATTATACACTCAAGTACATAATTGGGGCCTACACATTTTAACTGCCCTGAACTGAATCGATTTGTGTTTGTCTTTTATCTGTTACCTAATATTCATATTTCGGAATTTCTACTCTTGTTGTGCAAGGTTCAGAATGGGCCAGGATTTATGTCTTCGAGTGTACATGACTTGAGGAGTGAGGTTTGAAGGTGAATGTTGTCAGGAGAGGAGGAGGAATAACCTATTGATTGTTAGTCCAGTGCCCCTTGGGAGATATTGGTTACACATACACATGCACACATACGTGGTAGCTGGCAGCCTGGATTATTCATTTACTGGGGAGTGTAACGGAAACAAAAGTAAACACGGATACATTGACCCTTACAGGGGTGCTTATACTTAATCTACCTAGCCTGTTTGGGGTAAACAATATAGGATAACATTGTATTTAGGAAGCTATTCGTTCGTGAATATAGTTAATTGGGGGTTAAGAGCGAGATATTTATGGAGTACATTTTTTAGGCTTTGGACTGTGGATGACATTACTAGGTGGTTTGACGTTTCTTAGTCTAGGAATAATTTGTGTTCTCCCCGCTATATTTGTGTTCTCCCCGCTATATTTGTGTTCTCCCCGCTATATTTGTGTTCTCCCCGCTATATTTGTGTTCTCCCCGCTATATTTGTGTTCTCCCCGCTATATTTGTGTTCTCCCCGCTATATTTGTGTTCTCCCCGCTATATTTGTGTTCTCCCCGCTATATTTGTGTTCTCCCCGCTATATTTGTGTTCTCCCCGCTATATTTGTGTTCTCCCCGCTATATTTGTGTTCTCCCCGCTATATTTGTGTTCTCCCCGCTATATTTGTGTTCTCCCCGCTATATTTGTGTTCTCCCGCTATATTTGTGTTCTCCCCGCTATATTTGTGTTCTCCCCGCTATATTTGTGTTCTCCCCGCTATATTTGTGTTCTCCCCGCTATATTTGTGTTCTCCCCGCTATATTTGTGTTCTCCCCGCTATATTTTCTTCATTTTTCTATGTCGTTTTAATAATATGGACACCCAAATGTCACACAGTATTCCTGATGAGGGCAAGCCAATAAACTGGATTAACTCAGAATAACGTGTTCGGATTTGAATTCGAATGATCTTCCAATGAAACTAATAATGCTGTTTGCTTTCCTTAAAACGACTTTGGTGCATTGTTGATTGTGTTACTCGTGAAGAACCTGTCACACCTACCCGATCCTGGCCACAACGGTCACAACAATGATAGTCGGCGGTAATTGGAGGGAATTAATGGGCACGATAATAACGTGGGATGATTGTAGGAAGATGTTGTAAGGATATTAAAATGACGATCACCGATAGGGTGTCTGTCACGAGAGGGACACGACCTGCTAAAATGTGGCATTTTCGAAACACAAATAATTTTATATTATAATACCGACCTGTCATGAATAGCTACATATCTCTCTTATCTCCTTTATAAATAATCACAAAAATGTGATGTTTCATCGCATATTCGTCAGTGAATAATGACCAAATGCAAGGAAAAACAAACCATAGCACTACTATACTGTATATATATATATATATATATATATATATATATATATATATATATGTATATATATATATCTATTACCCGACGCCATGATTCCCGAAGGGATGACCACGAACGAACCGCCCCCCAGGCAACCGACGCCCCTCCTCCCAATCAGCACCGCCTTCATTCATATACTTCCTCACTCCATCCTTCCACCTCGGTGTGAGCATCCTAGGTTCGAATCCCTGGACTGCCACATGTATTTGTTGATTTCATTAATTGAGTTTGGGAGTAAAGTCGGTTGGTGGAGGTAACATAATAATAATATATATATATATATATATATATATTTTTTTTAGTGAATAACGGATACTCCAACTCCGACATCTCCAGCACCATCAACCACCATTTTGAAAAATGGTACACCCAAAGCCCTCCCAACATTGACCCCCCCCCAATGAAATTAAGATCTTCTACCGCAATTGTATGTCCTCTGAACACATAAATGACGAGGCCGTCTTTAAAGAAATCATCTCCAAGCATGTCCACCCAACCAACCCGGAAAACAAAATTAAATTAATAATTTATTACAAATCCCCCAAGACCTCCAACCTCGTTCTCCGCAACAAACCAGCTTCCACCAAGATAAAGAGCCCGATGACCGACGATCACGTCATTTACCAACATACCTGTAATTATGAGGACCGTGGACCTCATTCCTATATTGGTATGACGCAGACTCATCTTTCACGTCGGTTAACTCTTCACCTTCAGGCTGGAGCCATCAAAGACCACTATCTCACCCCTAACCACCCCCACCTCACATGCAACGAGTTAGAGAAACACACCACCATACTCGATAAAGAAAGTGACCCAAGGAGATTACCTGTACTCGAAGCATTATATATCCAAGCCTTACATCCCAACATCAACAACCAAACTCTGGACCTTCAGATCCTTCCTTCTGCCAAAAGGCACTTACCTATAGGACCTAAAGCCCCCCCTCGCCCCCCGGTGCCCTTGATGCAGCCCCCCGCGCTACCTCCTTCAGCTTCGTCTTCTGCCGGCGCCACACGTACTACGCAACTTAGGCCACGCCCCTCAACACGCAGCCAATCAGCTTCGACTCCGCCAACCGACCACTACCTTCCCGCATCCAGTGCGCATGTGTGAAGCGGTTCTCTCTTTTTCTCTCCTAGAATATCCCTCCACCAATAGCAGACTTTTGCCCCCTGATTTTCGCCTCCTCTGACCCTCCACCCTCTATATATACCCTTCCTGTTTACCTTTTATATCATTCTATCCTTAATTGATAATGCTGGTTGTCCAGTGAAACGCGTCGTATATCCTGTATCATCATGTACATTAATGTAACCCTGTACCACCATGAATTTGGCTAATCTCATTCATGTACTTCCTGCCACCTAGCGAAAACTCATCAGAGACCTGGAAACTTTGAATAATAAAATTTCCAACGCAAAAATTGCCATTTCTTTCAACCTCGTATGTATTAAGGAAAATTTATTACCTGGCTTTACTAACATATATATATATATATAAAGGAAAATAATTGATAGGGCGCCAGGCAACATCTTTATTTTTCAAATTTTCGGCTAACCTTAAGCCATCATCAGGAACAACATTCCCTAAAAATAAGTAATATACTATTAGAACAACGCAATTTGTAAAACATAGGGTTTTTTTTTTTTTTTTTTTTTTTTTTCTATGTGATTGAGGGAGGCAAAAGGCATAACTGCCTATAGCGAGTGCCTCCCCCATAGTTGAAAGAGTGACAGGGCCAAAATCAAGGGACGTTCGAGCCAAAATGCCTGGACACACGGAGTTTGAAGCAATTTAAGTCATAGGAAGAGGGAAAGACTGATTCTGGGAGAGAGTTCCAGAGCTCAGATGTTGAGTAGAAGAAAGTTTGAGAGTAACGTTTCACTCTTGGGTTGGAGAGTTGCACAGAGTATGGGTGGTATTGAGTTGCAAGACGGGTACCACGTGCCCTACGTAAAGGAGGTGGTATGCACTGGGATAGCTCTGAGGAACACTGATTATTATAGTAGCGATAGAATAGCGAGAGAGATGCAACATTGCGGCGGAGAGAGAGAGATTGCAGAGAGTTGGTGAGTGGACGGGAGTTAATGATACGAAAGGCCTTCCTTTCAACTTTGTCTAGGAGAGCGGTGTGAGAGGAACCTCCCCACACATGTGAACAATACTCAATACAAGGGCGCACTATGCCCCTGTACAGAGCAAGAAGCTGTGCAGGGGAAAAGAACCCCCTAAGGCGGTTGAGCACACCCAGCTTCTGGGAGGCTGCCTTAGCAAGACTGGTAATATGGTCCTTCCAAATGAGAGCAGAAGAAAAAGAGACACCAAGAATATTGAGAGAAGATGAAGGGTTGATTTTTGTATTGTTGAAGAATAAGGGATAGTCCGCTGGGAGATCCTGACGGGTAGATAGATGGAGAAATTGGGTTTTGGAAGCATTAAAGTTAACAAGGTTTTCTCTGCCCCAATTGGAAATAGTATTTAGATCAGAATTTAAGAGTTCTATGGCTTCATTACGTTTGTCGTTGAGGGATTGCTGGCTGGGGCGTTCTGAAAAACTAATGGAGTAGTGTAAGGTTGAGTCGTCTGCGTATGAATGGATGGGAATTAAGGTACAGTTAAGGAGATCATTTATAAAAATTAGAAAGAGAATAGGAGATAGGACAGAGCCCTGAGGAACACCGGAGTTTATAGGGTGAGGAAGTGAACAATGGCCGTCCACAACCGCAGCTATGGAACGGCCAGAAAGGAAATTAGAGACAAAGGCATAGATGGAGGGATAGAAACCGAAGGAGGGTAGTTTAGAAATTAAAGATTTATGCCAGACTCTATCGAAGGCTTTCGATATGTCTAGTGCAATAGAAAAAGTCTCACCGAAGTCCCGAAAGGAGGATGACCAAGAGTTAGTAAGATATGAAAGAAGATCACCAGTAGAGCGACCCTTAAGGAAGCCATACTGGCGATCTGAGAGCAGATTATGAGAAGAGAAATGCTTAAGAAATTTGGAAGCAAGAATAGTTTCAAAAACTTTAGAAAGACAAGAGATAAGAGCAATTGGACGATAGTTGGAGGGTTGAGAGCGGTCACCCTTCTTTGGGACAGGTTGAATGTGAGCAAACTTCCAGCATGAAGGGAAGACGTTAGAGGATAGACAGAGACGAAAGAGTTTGCCTAGGCAGGGAGTCAGCACGGAAGCACAGTTTTTGAGAACAACAGGAGGAACACCGTCCGGACCGTACGCCTTATTAGTGGTAAGCCCAGAGAGGGTAGAAAGTACATCTTTAGAAGAGATTAGGATATTAGGCATAAGTAAGAGAGAGGAGGGCGGAGAGGGAGGAATAGCACCGGAATCATCCAAGGTGGAGTTTCTAGCAAAAGTTTGAGCGATAATGATTATCGAATCTATAAATGGTTAAACTTACTAAATACAAACAATCCTATATTAATGTCTCACTATATATAAAATTAAAATTCATACACTATCCATGTAAAACCAGTGAAGATACCGAAAAACAAAATAAAGACCATCACAATTGAACTATAACAAATATTTTAACCTTTGAATACAAAACAATTTTTGAAACAATGTTTGTATTCAAAGGTTAAAATATTTGTTATAGTTCAATTGTGATGGTCTTTATTTTGTTTTTCGGTATCTTCACTGGTTTTACATGGATAGTGTATGCATTTTAATTTTATATATAGTGAGACATAAATATAGGATTGTTTGTATTTAGTAAGTTTAACCATTTATAGATTCGATAATCATTACCCTATTTTTTACAAATTGCGTTGTTCTAATAGTATATTACTTATTTTTAGGGAATGTTGTTCCTGATGATGGCTTAAGGTTAGCCGACAATTTGAAAAGTATAGATATTGCCTGGCGCCCTGTCAATTCTTTTCCTTTTGATATGGAGGTTTAAGTGCCCAAAATCTACTGCTGAAGTACTCATAACTATATATATATATATATATATATATATATATATATATATATACTGTACAGTATATAATAAAGTAAAATATCACCGAAAACAAACATTTAAAATTTGGGTGTACGACAAAGGATTGAGCTCTAGGGGTTAAAGACGACGATAATTATGCACTAGAAATATTGAAAACCTGTTAAGTGGAGATAATAATGTTTAAATAGAGAGATATTAACATATATTGATAATAAAGATAATTCGTTTCTGCAGCAGCAGATAAAAAGAACACAGCAAATATACGTAAAATTAAGAAAATCTGGGATGTGTCCGTGTCTATTTCGGGTCAAGAACATAACACCTGTCGTTGTAATTGGTTGGGTGTGGGGAGGTGGTGTCTCAAGTAACATGTGTCACCTCAGGGCCACTGGGACCACTAATAATGTGACTGGCAGGGGGAGCCGGTGTTGGAGCTGAGTGTTGGTACAGCGGCTTACGTGGTATTATACTGTATATAAGCTACCGACTAGAATGTATTTATTCTAAGCCGCATAAACTAATCCATATGATTATATGGTTCTTAATTAATGAGCTGCGAAACTAAGACTAGAAATGATACATGGACTACGGTTTATACGATTTATATACATAATAAATATGGTGGTTACATACAATATATACATAATTCAAGAGTGCGTGTGAAGTTCTTTACAATCAAGTGACTTAGCAAAGCACTCAACATCAAAATCAATGAAGATATTCTAGCAAGAGGAATTTACATCACAACTTATATACAAAGATCAGTAGAACTCGAAAGCAGGAATGTTGTCGAGATCTAAATATTAATATAGGCCATAAATGAATAGTAAAGAATATTTATATGTCTGTAGGGTGTTGTGGGCAAGGAATTTATCGATACAAAAAGATATCTATAATATCGTAAACGGAGCCATCGCCAAAGATTTAATTATCAGTATGTCTCGGCAAACATTACCAATAGCGGAGGGTTTTAATGTGAAAGAGGGACTGTCAACCAGAGACAATTTACTCATGTAACAATGCAATATTATTTTATGTTTGTCCCTTGGGTCTCAGGGGTAGTGTGATCTCGTGTCATCTTCTGCTCGGGTGTCAAGGGTGGGGATCTCTACTTCCGGGGCTTCTTCTTCCGCTTCATCCCTGGACGGCGCTGGGTGTGGAACTTCCGGTTGGCTTGTTTCGTCTTCTTCTTCTTAGGATGTGACGAACAAGAGTTGCTGAATTCGTCTAGAGAGCAAGATTTGCAAGCCAAACACATAATATTCTCTCACTCTTATCACGTATATACCATCACGCACATATGCAAACACACACACACACACAATAATCAGTGTTGCTCAGAGCTCTCTCAGTGTATACCACCCCCTCTTCGAAGAGCACGTAGCACTCATCTTGCAACACAATCCCACCCCTACTCTGTGCAACTCTCCAATCCTAGAGTGAAACGATATTTTCAATCTTTCTTCTATTCAACAGCTGAACTCTGGAACTCTCTCCCAGAATCAATCTTTCCTTCTTCCTATGACTTTAATTGCTTCAAACTCCCTGTCATTCTTTCAACCCTGGGGGAGGCACTCGTCACAGGTAGGTCTGCCTTTTGTTTCCCTCATTCACATAGAACAAAAAAACATAAACACATCCAAATACAATATCATACCACCCCCATCTTCTTCTGATGTATCTGCTTCAAATAAATATTGGTTTTAATAAAAAGCCAAGAGAGGTGATCTCGTTTATTAACACTCAAGGAGCGGGTGGTGGAGTATGTTTTTTGGGGGAAATTGCCTTCAATTTTTTACTCTTGTAAAATCCGTTTTCGGGGGCTCTGTAGGACCATTTTTTGAGCTTTTTGATCGGTTTTTCGTGGTTTTTCCTTCATTCCTAACCCATTCGCTATTGTTTCTGGAATACAAAAAAAATCAGAATCAGTCGGTCCTGGGTGGTAGGCCTACATTTATAAATATTTAGCTGGTACTCAGCGGGTTAATTATTATTGGAAAGCATTGAATTAATTTGTGATTATTTTCCAAGTTTGTGAATTTGAGCAGTTTAATTTAGTTACCTTTATTGTATTTTCAGAAGGAATATCTTCTCAAGTGATATTTTAGTGCTTGTTTCACATTTAAATAATTGCTTTAACTACTTGTATTGCTTCTATTAACGTATTGTGCATTTCCTTAAGTTATTAAATATATATTATCCATTTACAGTGATGTTGAACAAAATATTAATTCTTGTGTGATATAGCTATTTAAACCTTGCATTGCTTCAGTAAAGACATATAATTATTTATTTTTCACCTGCATATTTTCTGATAATTCATTCTTTTTGTTACTAAGCCAAATATTAGTGCATTATATATTCTTATTACTCGTCCTGAAGAAACTTTGATTTTATTGTTACATGATAATACTTAATTTAATTAAACTAAGAATTTTGTTCTAGTTTCCTTGTACCTGGATATTTTGGAGTGTTTTGACATTAGTCTTGAATTTCATATTTAGCCTATTGTTTGTGTCATTTCACCTCATCCACAACATAACAGCGTTCATTTTTGTCTAAAACATAACATTGGCGACCTTGGATCAGGATCTTCAGGACTTGTTGAAGAATATATTAATGTATTTGCTTGTGATTGTGATATCTAAATGTTCATGATGTCTTCTACTATTTCTACCTTAGAGGAAGCTAAAGAGTTTGTAGAGAATGTTAAGACAGTTGTTGAGGTAGAAAGTAGGAATCAAAATGAACTGAACATTGTTGCTCAGTACCTGGAGATTGCTTATCCTCCTAGTGCCACTAAGGATCAAATTGTTGCAATGATCAATCAAAAACTATTTAATATGACTCCTTTAGTTGACCTGAATATAAAAGCACAGTTGGAACATGCAAAGATTTAGTTAGCTCAAGCACAAGTTGAAGCACAGGCCCATGCTCAGAAAGCACAGGCACAACAGGCACAGGCCCAGGCTGAGGCTCACACTAAACTTGAAATTGCTAAGTTAGACCATGAGTACCGTACGAAATAGGTCACCTAATGCTGATCATTTTGATGTGGCCAAAAATGTTAGACTTGTCCCTGTCTTTAATGAATCTGATGTAACTAAATATTTTCAATTGTTTGAGAAGGCAGCTAATGGTTTCAAATGGCCCAAACAGTATTGGCCAATACTCCTTCAGAGTGTACTCACTGGTAAACCTCAAGTTACTTATGCATCTTTGTTTCAGGATCAGTCTGATAATTATGATGGAGTTAAGAGCCTGATTCTTAAGGCCTATGAGCTTGTCCCTAAAGCCTACCGAGCTAAATTTAGGACCACTTATAAGCAGGATAAGCAATCTCATGTTGAGTATGCCAAAATTAAAGAAGATTTGTTGGACCAATGGTTAATTAAACTCTAAGAATGCAAATGCTGCCTTTGATCAATTTAAGCAGATTATCTTATTGGAAGACTTCAAAAGATGTGTCAGGAAGGATGCAAGTTTATATATTGATGAGAAAAAGGTAGACACTGTTTCTGATGCTGCAATTTTAGCTGACGAGTATGTTCTCACTCACAAACCTTATACAGGTAATCAACTAAAGAGATATAACAGTAAATATGTAGCCTCTTCTCAGAGTACAGGTGTAAAGAAGGAGAGTAAAGATAATGTTTCTCAGGAAGGAAATACTAGTTCCACTTCTAATTTTTCTAAGAAGAAATTTAATTAATGTGGTAGACTAGGGCATCTTGCTGAGAAATGTTTCAAGAAACGGTGTGATGCTAATAATAAACCTGCAAATGTTCAGTCAGTTGGTCTGGTGTCCACTCTTGAGAGTTCCCAATGTCATATAAATGACTGTTTCACCTGCTTTGAGTGTTTGGGAGAGTAATGTAAGCTCTATTGATAAAGCTCCTCTTTTGAGCAGTAATTCTGATGTACCTGCTGTGAGTGCTTTGTGAAGGGTAACGTAAGCTCTACTGATAAAGCTCCTCTTTTGAGCAGTGATGTGGGTGACACTCTCAAGAGTTCCTATGAAAATCTCCTGTCTGATGGTTTTGTCAGTTCACTTAACCCACTGAACCCCAGCTAGTTAATAATAAATGTACCACCCAGGACCGGCAGGTTGTGAACAAATTTTGTTTTCCAGAAACCACCAAGAATGGGTTAGAAATGAAGGAAAACCCACAAAAAACCGATCCCCTAGGTCATTAAGGGGTTCTACAGTGCGCCCGAAAGTCTGAATTAACATGGGAAATAGGTAGGCAAAAACAGGCAAAAAAGGTTTTAGCGCGCTCACGCGCACGCGGTGGACTTTGAGAGTTTTCAACCATCGGCATTGTTGCGTGGGATACTTACACAGTTCCCATACAAATCTGAGCCCTCTAGGTGCCATAGGACCGGAGTAATTAACAGTGACGCACCCTATGTGACGCTGGGGTTTAGCGTTACAAACATTGCCGACACAAACAGTGAGTCGCTGGTCCTCAATGGGTTAATGGCAGTGACAGGAAATCTGTTAAAATTTTACGAGACACAGGTGTTTGCCAATCCCTACTAGTGACCGGTGTTTTAGGCTCTAATAATTCCTCTGGTGAAACTGTAATGTTGCAGGGTTTAAGGAGTAATGATTTTTCTGTCCCTCTGTGCAGAGTGAATCTTGAGTCTGATTTTGTTCAACGTCCAGTTATGGTAGGATTGGTGGAGACACTTCCTATGTCTGGTGTGACTTTTCTCCTTGGCAACGACATTGCTGGGGGTCGGGTTTGTCCAGCTCCTCGATTGTCCAGTGAGCCAGTGGCTGGAGTCGAGGACGGGTCCTCTGATGTGTTTCCTGCATGTGCTGTCACTAGGGCAAAATCTAAAGTTACTGGTGACCTAGAGGGTGATGATGATGATGATGATTTCTTGGCTGATTTTAACCATTCAGAAGGTTGAGGCAGTTCCCCGCAGTGTGGATAATTTGTCACCTCGTGAGTTGGTAGAGTTTCAGCAGGCTGACCCAGAGTTGGAAGGTTTAGCTAGTTCTGCTTGTAGTGAGGAAGAGTTAGTCAGTGCTTCTACTTGTTACTATTTTAATTCAGGAGTATTAATGAGAAGTGGAGACCCCCAACGTCATCAGCAGACTGTGAATGGGATGTTGTGCATCAAATTGTCTTCCCTCGGGTTTGTAGGCAGGATATCATTAGGGTGGCTCATGACTCCAGTTTGGCAGGATACGGGAGTGAGGAAGACTGCAGCCTGTATTCTGAAGCATTTTTTTTACTGGCCAGGCATTTTCAAAGATGTTTCCTGGTATTGCAAATCTTGTCACACCTGTCAAATAGTGGGGAAGTGTAATCATAAGGAGAAAGTTGCACCACTCGTTCCCATTCCTTCCTTTGAGGCGCCATTCACTCGGGTGTTAGTTGATATTGTAGGATCTCTTCCCAAGACTTCTTCAGGGTTATCCTATTTGCTGACACTTATTGATATGGCTACTCGTTACCCTGAAATATTTCGGCGAAGAATGTAGTGAAAGAAATGCTTGGGTAATTCACCAGATTTGGATTGCCTAAGGAAGTACAGTCAGATCAAGGGAGCAATTTTATGTCCAATGTTTTTAAGCAGTCTTTGAAAGAGTTGGGCATCACACAGATCACGTCTTCTGCATATCATCCTCAAACACAGGGAGCTCTGGAGAGATATCATCAGACACTCAAATCTATGCTGAGGAAGTACTGCTTGGAACACCAGAAAGATTGGGACAAAGGTCTTCCTTTTGTGCTGTTTGCTTCAAGAGAGTCTCCAAATGAATGACTAGGTTTCTCTCCTTTTGAACTACTCTTCGGGCATGAAGTTAGAGGTCCTATGAATTTGTTGAAGGAGTTTTGGCTGTCGGAATTGGATGACGTCAACCTGCTGGAATATGTGGCGAACTTTAAGTTAATAATTTATCCCGCAGAGTACCAGACAATTATTGACCCTATGCATCTGCCAGTGCCAGAGGATTTTTTATTTTTATTTTTTTGGCTAAATCTATCAAGTTGGGTGAGGAAGGAAGGATATTGGTAAAAAAAACACTCCCCTTGTCCATTTTCGCCAGAAATCAGGTCCCCGATGGTCCCGAATGTAGCTGAAATTTTCAGAGTAAATCATCGACTTTTATGGTATAGGAACGTATAGGTAGGAGGGTGGTGGGGGGGTGGTTTGGGGGATGGTGGGGGAAAGGTAAAAGCGTAATTGACTCGTGTTACAAATATGAAGCCGATTGGTGAGGTAGTTTCGCCACCACGGATTTTCCTTTTTTTTCCTTTTCTTTGTACGGATACGCTGGAAGTGGGTGGTGGGAGGCGGTTGGGGGTGTGGTGGGGGGAAGGCAGAAAGGTAAGGGACTTGTCACACAAATATGGAGCCGATTGGTGCAGTCGTTTCGCCGCCACAGATTTTCCTTTTTTTTTTCCTTGTGAGGCGACCGATAGTCAGCGAGTGGGTGGGGGGAGGGGGTTGTGTTGGTGGTGTTCAAGAAGCCAGAAGGGTAAGGTACATGTGATAGAAATATGAAAGCCATAGGTGTAGTCGTTTCGCTGCTACGTTATTTTTTCGGCGAGTCCGTATATATACGGACCTGGCACTGGGCATGACAAGACCCTAGTCCGTATATATACGGCCCGGGCACTCAGCGGGTTTAATTAATTAAGGAGTGGTTGTGAACAGCGTTCCAGCTAGTTCGAGAGAATTTGGGAACTGCACAGGAGAAGATGAAAACGTGGTATGACAAGAATTCCAGAGTACGCCAGTTTCAGCCAGGTGATCAGGTCCTAGTTCTGCTGCCAATACACGGACAACCTCTTCAAGCCATGTTTAATGGACTGTACACGGTGGAGAAAAAACACAGTGATGTGAACTACGTTATTGCCACGCCAGAGCGTAGGAAGAGCAAACAACCTTGTCACATCAACATGCTAAAATTGTACCACAGCAGAGACCCTGATAAACCCGTTTGCACTGTAGCTGTTCCTCAAGACCCCGAAAGTTTGGCACTCCCATGCAGTATGAACTTGAGCGATAGCCTAGGACAGAATGTTGCTATCATGAGTGACCTGGAGACTAAGTTATCTCATCTAACCCCTGAGGAGAGGCAGGAATTCACGGCTCTACTCCAGAAATACCATCAAATGATCCGAGATACTCCAAGAAGAACAACCATTTTGATGCACGATGTTGATGTTTGAGATGTGAAGCCAATTAAGCTGCCAGCCTACCATGTGAATCACTTAAAGGTTCCCCTGATCCTGAAGGAGATTGACTACCTACTCACCCTCAAGATGATTGAGCCCTGCCAAAGTGAGTGGAGTTCTCCTGTAACCATAGTTCCTAAACCGGGTGGATCACAACGGCTCTGTATCGACTATCGAAGTGTTAACCAGATCACCTAACAGACACCTACCCAATACCTTGCATGGAAGATTGTATAGATAGGATTGGAAAGGCACAGTACATCAGTAAGTTTGACTTGTTAAATGGATATTGGCAAGTACCTATGACTCAGTGTGCTAGGGATATCTCATGTTTTGTGACTCTTGGTAAAACTTTTGCATATTCTGTGATGCCGTATTGTATGAAAAATGCACCTGCGACATTTCAAAAACTCATGAACATTGTAAGCGAGGGTTTGGAAGGATGTGTTGTGTATATTGATGATGTATTGATCTTTAGTGACACCTGGAAATCACCTATGCCATGTCAGTAACTTTCTTGATCGTCTGGTTCAGTCTAATTTTGTTGCAAATTTATCAAAATGTGAATTTGGTCAAGCTAAAGTCCAGTATCTTGGTTATGTGGTTGGTAATGGACAACTTGTGCCACCAGGGGCTAAAGTTCAGGTGATAAGTGATCTTTCCAGACCTAAGAATAGGAAAGAATTGCAAAGATATCTCGGTATGGTAGGATACTACCGCCGGTTTGTTTTAAATTTCTCAATCCTTGTGTCACCACTCACAGATCTTCTGAAAAAGGGAGTTAAATTTGAGTGGAATGAAGCATGTGAATCCTCTTTCAACAAACTCAAAGCTATCCTGTTGAGTCAGCCATTGTTTTCTACCCCTAAATTTGATAAAGCCTTTAAAATGGCTGTGGATGCTAGTGTTACAGGAGCTGGAGCAATTTTGTTGCAGGAGGATGACCAAGGTATTGACCATCCTGTATCTTATTACAGCAACAAGTTCACTCCACCCCAATGGAATTATTCAACTATTGAGAAGGAACTGTTGGCTCTGATTTTGGGATTGCACAATTGTTCCTTATATTTGTGTTCAGGCCCAGATCCTACTGTTATTTATACTGACCACAACCCACTAAAGTGTCTTACTAAAATAAATGATAAAAATCAGAGATTGACCAGGTGGAGTCTGCTTCTTCAAGAATATCCTTTAGATATAAGACATGTTAAAGGGAAGGAAAATGTGAATGCAGATTGCTTGTCTAGATTATAACCTAATTGTTTTAAAGTATAGAAGTCTCCCTTGTAAATTTCTTTCTTGAGGGGGGAGGTGTAATCCAGAATTAATATTGATTTAGGTAAGCCAGATTAGTATAATAGGTTAGTTTCCCACTTATTTGTTTGCTTCTCGCAAGTTCTAGACCTGTCAGGCTCTAGCCTGTCTCTCCCAGCCTTGCGTCATTTCACTCACAAGTGCAGTAGAATATTCCAGTTTCTCTGGTGGATTATATATACCCCCTGTGTACCTGCAGTCTGGACTCTCGACCAGCTAACCTTAGCATCTCGTCTGCCCCTCTCTCTCCTGCCTGTACATAGTTTACCATTATACCTAGTGAAGTGACATATCTCTCCTGGCTACCATCATCAGATAAAGCAGTCTGCAAATCTTTGCCTGTAGTCGAGGAATTGAGTATATTATAAGTGTCGCCTATATATAGCCTACTTATTATTCTGTGACATTTTGTGTACTAGTTATGAGTTAATAATTAATTATCATTGAGTCTCTGCCAATTAAGATTATTTCTTTATATCCTTATGAGTGCTTTAATTATTATTGGAAAGCATTGAATTAATTTGTGATTAGTTTCCAAGTTTGTGAATTTGAGCAGTTTAATTTAGTTACGCCTTTAATGTATTTTCAGAAGGAATAATCTTCTCAAGTGATATTTTAGTGCTTGTTTCACATTTAAATAATTGCAGTAGTCATTTGAATTGCTTCTATTAACGTATTGTGCATTTCCTAAGTTTTTAAACATATATTATCTATTTCCAGTGATCTTGACAATAATATTAATTCTTGTGATATAGCTATTAAACCTTGCATTGCTTCAGTAAAGACATAAACTTATTTATTTTTCACTTGCATATTTTCTGATTATCATTCTGTTTGTTACTAAGCCAAATCTTAGTGCATTATATATTCGTATTACTCGTTCTGAAGAGACTTTGATTTTATTTGTTCATGATAATACTTAATTTAATTAAACTAAGAATTTGTATTCTAGTTTCCTTGAACCTGGATATTTTTGAGTGTTTTGACATCAGCCTTGAATTTCATATTTAGCCTATTGTTTGTGTCATTTCACTTCGTCCAAAACATAACAGCGTTCATTTTTGTCATTAACATTGTTCAGGAAAATCAAATAAGCATGCCTAACTTCATTCAAACCCATCAGTTAGTTTCATATATATTAATAGAATAGCTGATCTTGACCTTTGACCTTTATCTTGGCCTATATGTGTCAATATTTATTGTTTTCCTTTTCATTTAAAGTGCAACTATCTCACCACATTGTGTGAAGTTTGCATGAAAAGTAAAGAAATATATAGCATATTGACCTTATATTTGACCTTAACCTGTGATTTTAACTTTTCATATGGAATTGTATAGTTTCTTGTATGATCTTGGCCTAGGTATTCCGAATATATATGGTAAGCGTAGTGAAAATCTAACAGTTAGTATAAGAAATACTAATATAAATCTTAATTTGACTTTTGATCTTGACCTTTGACCTTACCCTTTAGAATATTTATCTAATATTTGGCCAAAAAGATATCAAAGTTACCAGTAACTTGTATAGTGAAAATTAAGACATTTGAGTAAAAACTTAAAAATATGAAATATTTACCATATTTTTAATCCTAACCTTTGACCTTAACCTTTAAGTTAAATGGAAAATGTATTTTTTACCGACCATCGCATTGCCCAAATGGATATACCTGTGAAGTTTGGTGAACATTCATCAAACGGTCTAGGAGTAGTTTCAGGACAGATAGACGGACGACGGGCGACGACGGACAAGCTGACTGGTGGTGTACAGTATACGGGCGGGATCTGTGTGTGCGATACCACTCTTCTTCACACAGTTGATAATTTAGTTGATAACTCGAATAGTTAGATAGAAAGTATAGAAAATTAGTGGCCACTAAATCAGAAGTAAGAGGTTAACTTAGCCACGGAAGTTGGTTAGGTGATTTGGGATGCATGTAGGTGTTGACGATCCGGGTTCGATAGCTAGAGTATCCACAACGTATGCGAAGAGATACAATAATAAATACCGAAATATCTAATCATATAGTGTAATGGCTATCACAAAAATAAATTTTCGATTAGATCATTTGCATGGATTAAACTTACTAGATTCTAATTACTTACAACCTGACTGACTGACTTAAAATACATAGAGGCAAATATGTATCAATTGGCGCCAGATTCAAAACACCTAATTCTAAGACGTCGAGATATTCACTTACTATAAAGTCTCAATACACCAAACCATCCACCTTAGAACATTATGTCAAAGCAGTTCCTATGCTTGACTTTTTCCAGAAATGCTTCTTTTCAAAATGCATTCTATTAGTAGTGTGTACTAATAGAATACTTCTCTCGCCCAATAGGATGTACTTCGGTGAGCGGCTTGCTCTGTTAGATATGTGACGTTAACAGAACGAGGATCCACTCTGCTAGCAGAACATAGCTTCAGCCTATACTCTTTTGTGTCTACGGACACAGTTGAGGGAGGTGCAGTGGATTGCACCGTTGAAGGTGAGGAAACAGGTATATTATGGCAATTGACGAGGAGTTCAGGACTCACTCGTTTTAACCTGTCACCATGGATTACTTCTACCGTGTTAGTGGTAGGATTTCGAACCTCAAACTTGTTTCCATATGGCATGTCCATAACAATATAGGGTCCATTATACTTTGGCGAGAGCTTTGACAACATTCTCGTCGGATCTAGGCACATTACCTTCTCACCTACTGCAAGGACATTTTGGTGTGCTCTTTTGAGTTGTTTCCTTATCATTTCTGCATGGGGTGCCTGTAAATTATCTCGGACTTGCTGGTGGATATTGCTAAAGAGTTGTAGTTGTCTCTTAGCATAGTCCTCTAGATTGTAGACTTGTGTGTGAGGCTTGGACATCAGTTCATATGGCAGAATCTTGTCTTGACCATAGACGATATAGTGTGGCGTCTAACCTGTGGAGGAGTTCATAGAGCTGTTAACACAAGCTGCTACCTGTGGAAGGTAGTCTTCCCACGCTTCCTGGAGTGGGTTTGCCACATGGCATAGGACTTCTAAGAGGGTCCTGTTCATGTGTTCAACCAACCCATTTGAGGCTGGGGGTTATGCTGCAAGGTAAGATTGCTTGACGTTGTAGATATCTCAGATACTTGCTATCACTTCGTTCTTGAATTCCAAACCGTTGTCTGAAAGAAGAGTCCTAGGGCAGGAGAATGGACAGATGAGGTGTGCTACTAGTGCATGAGCAACTTCATCCGCTGTTTTAGTCTTAGGCGGGGCTAAGATGACGAATCTTGTGAAGAAATCAACACATACTATTATGTACTGTGAGTCCTGGTGACTCCTTGGCAGCTTCGACAAATCCACAGACACCGTGTCGAATGGAAGTGAAGAAGTTGGCTATTCCAAGATTGGAGCGGGTCCATCACAGGTTCCTTTGTGCTGGGCACAAGAGAGACATCTTGCTATTTGTTGTTCAATTTCCTTCTTGTTGCTTCGAGCATTTTGTCCCTTCCTGGATGACCAGCTTGGGGAGCGTCGTGGTGCTGTTGAAGCACTGCATCAGTGAGGGTGTTTGGAATCACTACACGGGGTCATGCATCAATGTCTTTGGGAATAACACCTAACCAGAATTCCGTCCAGCAACCGGAATTGATCATTTGAGTGTCTTGTGTATTTGAAATCCTATATAACTCGTTTGGTAGCTACTCATTAGTATAGTAGTTCTTAAATAGCTATATTTTTTCTAATATCTTTAACCCTTAACCAACGGTGACCGTCATATGACGGGCGAGAGATAAATGGCCTATCCTCCGGTACCTGTCATATGTCGGGCGGCATTCTGAGCACATTAGGGGCTCTGAGAGAGAGTCCTTGCGTTGGAAGGACGATAGGCGGGGCCTGACCGCTCGGCACCACCACTTGGCCGGTTCTATGACCACCGCCGCCTCCCTACACACACTCGGCCTCGCGATATAAGGAAAACAATTAGGAAATTTCACGAATATATAATTGTATTACGCTCTGGCTCTTGTTTATGCATGAAAAAGAGTATGGAATGAAGCTCGTTTTCGGTAAATATGCCTGCCTGGTAGGTAGTTGATGTTACAAACGGCCCCGTCCTTTGAGTGTTAAACAAATCACAATTTAATTATCTTGAATATCTTCTATAATTTCAATATAGCTAACTTTGTTTAATATCGTGAGTATCTTTAATCAGTATTGTTCATGGTAAAACAAGAAATGTGTTGAGTTTTTAATTCTAAAGTATAATCCTGATGTGTAAGTAATTTGTTCAGTCCTCTAAATTAGTAGTGCTACAATATTGATGGCTCATTTAGTAATTGAACAATACAAATTAATTGTGTGGTAATTGTATGAAATTAAATGTACTAATATTATGGGTTTTTTAAATGTATTCCTCTAGATTAGAATTTTGGAAGATAATTGAATCTATTCTTCGAATCAGTAACACACTGATCAGAAGGCGAGAGTGTGTGTGTGTGAAACTGAGAGAGTATGAGGATTGAAGGCTAATAGCTTTCATGGATTTTTGAGATACTGGCAAGATCAAAGGACCATTGCTGTAATTTGCAAAGACTTCAAAAAGTGTCTCAAGATTGCACTGGGGTTAAAATATCCGATGGCAAGGAAATTATACGGGGATAAAAGAATATTTCTAAAGATTTATTCTTTTAGGTTTCTGATTTTTGGTTATAATTTACTGTTCATTTACATTTTTGAAGCCACATAAATGCTTAAATAAATGATTAGATAAATATAATAATAAATATGCAAATGTAGTGATATAGATACATACAAAAACAGCACACAAGCGAAAATGGGTTCACTGAGCCATTTTTTGTTTTACCGTTAAGTGAATTATATTTTATGGAATTAGTTAGATGTAGAAACTGCGACGGGATGAACATATATTTTTCCTGATTCCATAAGGAAGAGGGCTGTGTTTTGCTGAATTAAGCAAGTTATCGTTTGTCTCTAGAATCTTTGACCCACTACTCCTCCTAAACGGCTGCCTCTACGTCGGTGAACTCTAAGACCAAGGTTGTTTGCAAAACCAAAATTAACAATAAAATCTGCCGGACTTCTGCTACACTTGCTAAGTAGGTCGTTTTGATGTGTGCTGTCGTCTCCCGGAACCTATGAAGCACTCATCCTCCTAAATGATTGCCTCTACGACACTGAACAGTAAAACCAAAGTTGTTCACAGAGACAAAATTAACAAAGTGAACCTGCTGGATTTCAACTTCCGATTGTGGTTGCACTAAGGGATCGTTTTAAACGGGATGTAGCAGAATCGGGAAGTAGCAGATTCATCCAATGTATTATATTATTTTTAACATTGTTCTTTACACCACTATATAGCATATATAGAATTAACCAGTACCGTACATTGAGAATATAAGGGTTATGACAGTGTTTTGGGTCCGTAGGGTGAGTATATGATGGTGGGTTAGAAAAAGCTGTGACTGTAGAAGGGCAATATTGGAAACTTTGTGGCGCTGTGAATAATGGTAACTTCAGTTTCATTCATTAGACAATAAGAAATGTTCTGAATAAATTCGGATAGCTCAATGAAACGGTTTTGAAGATGGGTAACCAAGGCCAGATTCACAAATCCATTATGGAAAATATGACCCCCTTAAAGCTCATAAACAACAAATAGAAAGGGAACCGTCTGACACAAAAAGCCTATC
The DNA here is from genome assembly GCA_032716605.1 of Paralithodes platypus. NCBI lineage: Eukaryota > Metazoa > Arthropoda > Malacostraca > Decapoda > Lithodidae > Paralithodes > Paralithodes platypus. Next base: position 21,028,439 of record CM064547.1, on the reverse strand, counting down.
TATCTAGCTATATGCTCAGGCCCAATCCCCACGTTTCCTATTTTTTTTATATCTATTTACTATTTAATTAAAACAAAATCTTGGGGGTGGCCGACTCAAGACAGAGCAAGAACAGGGAAAACACAAAACACAACATAAAACAATGAACAAACACAGATAAACATACACTTTTTTCCTTTTTTTTTTTTTTTTTATATTAACACCTTACGAGCGGCCTATGCGGTTTATTTATCGCCACATAGTCCAGCTTTATTTAACTCGACTTATGTTGCTCGCCGCTAAATAAGGGTTTAAGGTGACAGTTACAAAGTGGTGTACAATCTATCTTACTCTAGTTACATTATAGTTTATCTTATTGTACCAGTACCTCCCTACAATCAACCTAGTTGTTCCCCAATTCGGCCCTCCGCCATGACCATTTCAAAGTCCAAGTCTCTCACTCTTGTCCTCTGTAGCGGGGAGGCCCTTGTACCCCTGAGACATAGGAGTGCAGACCTGAGAAGAGGGAAAGAGAGCCGGCATCTCATCCAAGTTATGACTTGGCTTCTATGCTGGCGCTTTGTCTCCGTTATTTGTTCAGCTAATCTGGCATAGAAGACACTTGCAGAAGGTCCCATTCCTCCCGACGATGAGAGGACCAGAGGAGTAAAGCTTCCTTGATCCCTGTTCAAAATTCTTTCTTCATAAGTGCGTTTCTTCTCACTTTCGTTTCTCAAGTATGCCGCCTTGAGTCCTCGCTCACGATATGTTTGTGCTATTGGGTTGAAGATTCTGATGTCGAAAAAAGCCCGTTGTCACCTCGTCCAAAAACCTCGAGCACTTACGTCCACTCTTGCTTCATTTGAAGTATTTGCAGTAATGCGGGCCAAGCGCTGTCCGTCCATAGGCAGAAGTTCCGGTTCGATTCTGACATCATGGCACACCTCGTCCAGCATTTGTGCAGTGATGTCTCATACTTCATCATGCCGGATACAAATGAATCCTCCTTTCTTACAGGTCATACAGTGGTCTGAGTTCAATAGTTGTTTATTTCGCCACATGCACATTTCAGCGGCAGGTTCGAAACTGGCCACCCATACCTCAAGGCTACAGCATCATTGAATTCATGTTTATTTAAGCTGAAGCCTTTTTCCTTTATTAGTAATGAAGTGACCCAATTTGAAGCCCCCGTGTCTTGTGCCATCTCAACTCTCATTTTCAGTTCTTCACTACATTCGGTCTTCATTTGTTCTAGGCTATGTTTCTGTCTCTCTTCTCTGCTCTTTGTACTTTCCTCTCTTGTATTTCGTTGTTCGTCTTCGTCCACCTCATAATTTTCATTTTGCTCCCGTATATTTTCTGTCAGAGACGTAGTAAGTTTAAGGGAATTTTGGTACTCATGAGGTGCCGCCTCCACTGGGTTTATGATCCCCATACCTCCGAACCTTGGCGGAAGAGCTAATAGATCTCTTAGCTCTTGCGTGACGCCTTCCATCTCTGTTAAAGCAGGTATGAATGCTCCTCTGATTGCTTCTTCCAGCGGTTGGAGCATCGGTCCAATGTCAGGCACTGTTCTCATAAGAAAGGTCCATCTGTGCTTAACACCATATGTGAAGGCAGTATATGCAGCATGTGGTTCAGATTTCGCAATGTCTGCCAGGGTTTTCACTTCCTTTACCCACTCCGCTACCTTTTTGCGCACATAGACTCTCCTGCATTCCTCTGTGCCTATTACTGCTCCCCAATGGCGTTGACCCTCCTTTGTAATCTGCACTCCTGCCCCATCAATAATCTGCACCGCTTCTTCATACTGGTCTTCTTTCACTATTTTATTTATTTTAATTATTTAATTTATTTTCATTATTTAGATTAATATCCAGTATTCGAGAATGGATAATAAGTCGTAGGCGTGTGGATAAACCTTTAACCGTCCTGGTGGTGTAATGATTAAGGTGGCAAAAATCTGTGTGTGATAACCCGGGTTCGAATCCCGGTGGATCATATATACTTTAATTAATTTCATTGGGGGTGTTGTAGTGAGATTAATAAAAATAAAGATTATTAGTAGGTTCAGGGATATTTCGTCGAGAGGCCGGTCTACATGAGCTGTGCCCCATGAATATTCTTTCCTCTCACTTAAACAGTAGGCTACCATAGCGCGGTTGGGAATATGAACATGATTAGATTAATATCCAGTATTCGAGAATGGATAATAAGTTGTAGGCGTGTGCATACACCTTTAACCGTCCTGGTGGTGTAATGGTTAAGGTGGCATAAATCTGTGTGTGATAACCCGGGTTCGAATCCCGGTGGATCATATATATTTTAATTAATTTCATTGGGGGTGTTGTGGTGAGATTAATAATAATAAAGACTATTAGTACAGATTTACTAGCATTAGGATGGTACCAAATGGCTGAGCCAACCGATTGTACTCTCCGCCACCAGATAAACACAAACTCACACACATCTAGGTCACCCAGGAGAAGACCCAGAGACCAGGGTCACCAAGGTCGCTCCAGCACTCCCCCGGCCCCCGAACACCCGGAGAGGTTCCGATCTTGGCAGGCAGACTTGCAGCGGAGCCGAAGCCACATGCCCGCCCACCACACTTCCAGGCGTACCCTTCATATTAATCGTGTCCCCGGGCCAGGTGCCTGATGGACCAAATGCCTATATTAACTAATTTGCAAATTAGGGTAACTACGACGAGTTGAGGGGGTTGAATGTCACGTAAGTATAAGTAAGCAGGATTTGATAGTTACTATGTATCTGCCAAACTTAGTATTGTATAAACAGATAATAGAGGGTTTTGGTACCAAATAGTTTCCATTTCTTCTATGAGTAGTTCGAAAGCCTATAGGGGGTTTCAGCATGCGGGAGCTATATGGGACAATGACTCATCACATAGCCCTGCATGCGATAGAATGTGGATTGTGGTCTCAACCACTCATAGGCACACATATAGTCGGATGTATGTGGGTAAAGAAAACACACATGGGAAACTCAATCAGCATGTATCCTTATACATCCAAACAAAGGCGACTACATGCGCACGTGGTCGTACAACTGTTGCCAACATGGTCGTCACTGAAAACGTACACCATTCGACTGCATCCGCATGTATCAGACTGTAATCCGCATTCATCAGACCAAATCTGTATAAAAAATAAAGAGATACGTATGCATATACGTACGCACATAGGTTGGCATATGAGTCTGATCCGTATATACGCATGTTGTTTACATCAAGCTGTGGGCAAATTTGAATGCGGTCACTCCTCGGTGACTTCCCATGAATATGTAAAAGATTGGGGATAATTCTTTAACATGTTTTAATTAACTTGTGTAATTTCTATTCATTAGTAGTTAGTGGATAAAATAATGTTTGAAGCCCATCACATCCGAAGCGATTCACAGTTTCCATAGAGATCAAATAACATGTATATACCGGTATATGTTCATAACCCATTCAGTACAGGTGCTGTCCTTAAAACTTTAAGTTGGCTATTATTAGATGATTTTATTCCGTTTAAAAAGGGTCTCAAGCAATGAACAGTCTTTGAACTATCTTACTTAACCATTTTTACTACCACAAATCCTTCTTAAATAGCCCAAAATCGTCTAAATATAGCTAGAATAAAAAAAAAAGGCGTCGCCGGTACAGTGTGGGTTAATAAGGGAGATAGCATGATAAAGATAGATCTACATACAGTAGATATAAATATATATATATATATATATATATATATATATATATATATATATATATATATATATATATATATATAATATAATAGAGGGCGAAAGCAGATGACGGGGAAAAGGATAATGAGACATGTAAACAAATATCAAGCGGTGACCTCATTTACGATGTTGTCTTATTTAGTTTTGTCTGCGTTTTTTGGTTTACTTATTTTTATATATTCATTGTACCTTCGTAATTGTTGTTCTGATGCTGGTGTACAATAATGAAACATCTCGAAACGAATCCACTACATTTAATTTAAATGAAAGGAAAATAGTTGCCTAGTTCATTTCCGGTATAAGTGACAAACCGGAAACTGTCCAAGCCTGGACCGGAAGGGAATAACCGGTGGTTCCCAGTTTAATGAACCGGCCTGAGCACAGCGCTAGGGAACAGGCACCTTATATATAGCAATTGGACAATATTCGGTAACTGTCACAAAGGTAATGGGACAATATTCGGCCATGGTCGGAGGGGTATTTGGGACGTGATCCGTATATAGTCTGGTTCAATCGGATTTAGTTGGTTCTCGGTCTGATATGGTCTTGATTACACGGGGTTGGTTGGCTTCTGAAAATGACCGTTAAATTTAAAAACAAATTCCATGGGGATTATGGCCGGGGGTATGCGGATTAGGCCTATATGCTGTTATATGCAGATTACGGTTGTATGTCGGGCGGGTCTTGGTCGGATGTATGCGGTTCTATGCTATGGCATGCATATAGAAATTGCAGTCAGGACAAATTTTTCCATGAATAGTGCCGCATACGAATTCGGCGCTATGCTGAGTTTCATGCATGAATGTTTGAAACACCCTTAATGCCCCGGGCCTTTCACACATTCCTGATTAAGGCTACGGCAACTATGGGCCACGGTTCAAGCGTGGTACGGTGGTGGTATGCTGGTTGTATGGACATGTAGCCTACAGCCGAGTTACGGTAATGTATGGTATAGCTACGGCAATCCACGGTGTGTGATGATGCATCGTAGCTATCAAATACAGGAGTTAGTGGACATACGGTGGTGGTACGGTGTTGTACGGCAGCTGTACAGCGAAGGTACGATGACCGACGGCATGTAACAAATGAACTGCGCCAGGTCTTTGGGGGCATATACAGTATATGTAGGAGCGCAGTGGAGCGTGCCCTGTCACATCACAGTCACCCACAGCTGCCTGAACACATACCTGCACACCCGAGCATGAACGACTTCGAAATTTTGAAGACGCATTTTAAACTAGCGGCACAGCATGTATAATTACTATTAATATTTTATCAATGGACAGGAGTGAATGGAGAATGCTTGTGAATAGTTGAGTGAACACGTGGTCATTTGGAGTAAGGGGTCGGGCGCAAGTTGGACTAGATAATAGTCCATCAGGCGCCTGGCCCGGGGAGACGATTAATATGAAGGGTGTGCCTGGAAGTGTGGTGGGAGGGCTTGTCGCTTTGGCTCCGCTGCATGTCTGCCTGCCGAGATCGGAACCTCTCCTGGTGGTCAGGGGCCGGGGGAGTGCTGGAGCGACCTTGGTAACCCTGGTCTCTGGGTCTTCTCCTGGGTGACCTGGATGTGTGAGAGTTTGTGTTTTTTATCTGTGTTTATTTTTTGTTTTATGTTGTTTTTGTGTTTTCCCTGTTCTTGCTCTGTCTTGAGTCGGCTACCCCCAAAATGGGGATTGGGCCTGAGCATATAGATAGATAGAATAGATAGATAGATAGAATTTTATCAATTAATTAAATTGAGGAAGAAGAAACGCAGCAGAAGAGAAGTGTGAACCAAGTCCTGCTTGCTCAAGCATTCGTCGTTTGGCCACTACGAACAGCTCATGAATTAACTGGCCTATGAAGATACACATTCTTTTCAGAATTGTATACGGGTTGACCTCAGTATCATTAAGGAGTTGCAGGAACGAGTTGGCCCCCGAGTTGAGAAGAAGGACACCTTTTGGAGGAGGTCCCTATCACCTGGCTTGAGGCTGGCCATAACACTTCGCTACTTGGCGTTGTGCCACCATCTCCGTACAACCACGGTCACTCACTATGATTAGGTCACAGTAAACCAGCATTGTTTTGTCTCACCACGGTACATAACGGGCATCACAGTATGGTGAAGTACTGCATTGCACGGAATTGTTACGTTGTCAACACAGCATTGCTAAGGTGATGCCTGGTTTTCCATCCGTCATGGCCGAATATTAAAATTTTGTGTAGACCCAAAAATTGTCTGGCCCTAGCCGGCGAATGTAGGTGTGGGGCGGTGTCTCACTAGCACCGATGTGGATCGTGGATCGTGGAGCACCGTGAGTTTATTCCTGTATGTGAAAGGGGGCCCCTTCAGGGCAATCTAAAATGCTGTGATAGTTTTGAAAATCCCGGTCCTGCTATGACCTTACTTAGATGTTCCACGATCCTCCTGGTGAGCTCTCCGTTAAATAGACCAATTTCCAACTAAATTTGTATAGGTACACCAGAGAAATTTAGAGCATCGTCCATCCATCTTTATAAGCAAAACAATGAGTTAATAACATGCTGAATATCCATATTTATCTTACTTGTATTTGTTAGTAAGATTCTCTACTTTATCGTACTATAATACTTTTGTATTTCGTAATTCATATAACCTGCTGCCAGGGAAACACTCTGAACATTATATGGACACTTTTGGAGCAATAATATTTCCTGATAATTCATGTTCAGTTTCAATGGTAGCTATTATAGACTAATCTTTATTGTAAGAAAGGTAACTTGTCTTTGTGTTAAATACTTTGATAATTAATAATTAATTTATAGGGAAATTTTGTGGCCATTTTGGATATTTAAGGAACACCCTGTTCTTTTTATTAATCCTCCATTACAAACCTCAATCACTAGAATAACTAATGAAAGCATATGATCCTCCCCGAGATTCGAACTCGGAACACCACACCAAGAACATAAGCATCTAACACATTACACCACCAACGCAGTTAAAGGTTAAGTAGACGCACCCTCATTATGGATAACGTAATGTTTTAGTGAGAAGGAAGAACAATGAATGGGGCCAAGATCACTAGGACCAGCCTCACTAGACATTAGTTCCTGAACCTATTGAAATTTAGGAACACCCCTTTCTTAACAGTAATCCTCCATTACTAACCCCAATGCACAAGAATAAACTAATGAAAGCATATGATCCTCCCAGGATTCGAACTCGGGACACCACACCCAAAACATAATCATCTAACCCATTGCACCACAGTATTTTCTATATTATAATGTTGTTAATAGTATTAGTCAAATAATAGTGTCAAAAATATGAAACTAGTTTATTGTTCTGTTTCCCTTTGTATAAATATTGAGCACTGTGTTTGTCTGTGCCTCTACTTGAAATACTCACATAATAGGGTGATACAGTCTGGTAAGCAACAAATAAGTAAGCACAGGCGCGATCATTAATGCGGTTTATAAAAAAAATCGAAGCTATTATCTCAAGCTTAATGGAATCTCCTTATTAAATAGATACTTTATTCTGAGGTTGAGGCTTCATGATGTATCAAAAGTAATGACTGAGCTTTTAATTCTGTGTTTTTGTATCCCTTCTAAATGCACAAGTGAAAACCCAAAACTCAAATACTAAATAATTAATTAATGAGAATATAGTATTTCGGGAAATCTACAAACATTAAAGGACAATATTGCTTTTTGGGGGGTTCCCGCACACGATATACTTAATAGTGAGAAGTGGCTCCCATTTTTGGTTGGGGTACAAAGGAGAAAACCTTGATCATAATATGAATACCGATGTCTCACTCCATGAATATTCCGCGTTTTTGCTTATATTTTTCGCTAATACTTCCTTCATGGCCAGAGTATTACTAATATTTCAAAACTTAGTTCTATCTCTCTCTTTATATACTCTGTATATACTGTATATATATATATATATATATAGTTATGCCAGGTATTTATTTGGACTGAAATGGGTTCTTTCCGAACTGGAGACGCACGTAAATTACAATGAGGCTAAATATAATACAGGGAATGGGTTAATATTTGTTTTATTGTTTCAGAGGCAGTAAGCAAATTAAAACACAAATTTACAACATGAATGATTGAGGTTTACGTGTGGAAATTTATACCGGCAAAGATGGCACACATGTGGAGGAGTGATATTAGGTATGGAGGGGAATTATCTTACTTAACCCTCTCACATCCTGACGCGATTTTTGAGCCTATTAGGGATACTTTAAAGCCTTTGTTACCGTCAGGGGTATCTATAAACCTTTAGTTTGTTTACTTCAATCTCTGCTGCTGTCTTTGAGTTAGCTGTGGGCAGAAAACTAATTTTGGAGAGGTAATTATAACAGTGAGAGTAATCTATTTCTTATTGCTAATCTGGCAAAGTCTGCGTCCTATGGTCGTGAGAGGGTTAATCAAATATTGCTTTAATTTGAGTGCCAGTGGGGTGTTCTGCAAGGCTTTTTGTATGCCCTGACTCCTATGAGGACCGGCGCCTTTGCCCAGTAAAACCTCTTAAGAGTCCCGGCACCTTTCTCGGGTTAAAGAGCCTTAATACGCAACTCCTACCACATCACAACAACCATCACAACACAACCACCACAACATGCCAACCACCATAATTTCACAACAGCCATCACATCACAACTACCACCCCATCACAACCATCCCCATAACACAAACACCACCCCATCACAACCACCACCACATCACAACCTCCATCATCTCACAACAGCCATCACATTACAACCACCACCCCAGCACAACCACAACCACATCAAAACTACCACCCCATCACAACTACCATCATCTCACAACCGCCGTCACATCACAACCACGACCCCAGCACAACCATCACCACATCACAACCACCACCATAACACGATTAGAGAAACAACACCACAACCACACACACCAAACCGTAATTCATCATATTGGTTTCTCTTCAATACAATGTCCACTAATAATGGTATTCTGAAAATTTGATAGATAAGTAATCGCTTTACTGGAAAGAAGTGACGTGAGACATTAGTTGAGCTTATATTTATTGTCGCGTTGGGATTCCTTTAATTTGATAACATATTTCAATGTGTATATCTGGTCATAGTAGTTTGAATGTACTAAATTCATGTTTGTTTAATTAAGAAGAAGGAAGGGAGGAACAACAAATTTAATTAAAACAAGTCGATGTGCCTAATGGCATATTCCTTTCATAATGAGTCTGTAACAATTGGATTAAAACTACTGTGGGTTGCAGATTGGTGGAAATTCACTCTTGAGTAATTGAGTTCCATAGCCAGGTGGTTCAGGGAATAACTGAGTTTAGAAGTGCAGAAGTTTAGCATTGTGGAGGAGAACATTTTAAATCAAGGGCGTCACCAGCTACCCTAGTACTTCAAGCAAGGATGCAAAGAGGTGGCATAATTGAGGCCCGTTCATCTGAATATTTATCATAAAAGTATCAATAAAATAAAACATGGGGTGCAACATTGCTTTGCTTGCATAAGAGAGGATATTCATTTGTGAATCGAGGGTTTTTGATAATTTGTATTGCTTTATTTTGATCTTTGAATTGTAGTGGGTAGCACCACAATAAGCTAAATACACTTTTGTATCAATTTAATGAGAATTTTATATTTTTTCTAATCTTGTTTGCATAGTAGTTTTTAATCTGAGTATGTGCATATTATATTAATTGGCCAACTGATATCAGATTGTGTGCGTCATTGAATTATAGTATTACAGTAGTTATATTATGTAAATGAGTAAGATATAAAGATCTGCTATTAAACATTTCCCAATCCATCATAGTCATTTTCCAAACCATTGCCATCCATTTCAATCCATCTCCATCCTCTTTCTGGCCTTCTCCCAATTACTAGTATTCAACAAAAAACCATATGAGGATCATTAGGTATGTTACTGTATGATTTGTATTACATTGTTTAAGCTTTCCTTAACTAAACATGGTCCTAATAAAAATCCTACATGACAAAACAAGTCATGACAATAATTACTTAAATAAAACACGAAGTATAATATACTCCAGTAATATAAAATGGAAGATTAAATACTGGTGAAGCGGGAATGAGGATACTATCAGAGTTACGTAAACACAAACCACCCAGGCCATTTGTCCAATCGAGGTGATCCGGCCTTCAGAATTAAGGGTAAATATTAATTCTTATATATTAAGACAGTGGAAGAAAAGGACACCAAAGCGAAAGGAGCGAGATAGAGAGTGTGTGTGTTGTTACGGCGGTGAGCTAAAAGTAGTGGTGAAATACGTTTTGTATTGGTACAGGATCTTTCGATTACGATTACGTACGTTCATAACTGTTTTGCAAAGTAGGTCTTGTACAATTGTATGCATTCCCTTTTGTTATTCACTCTTAATTATGCTCAGTAAGCCACACCTCACAAAAACATCTATCGCTGCCGGTTTTGTTCATCAACTGTGTGTAATTAGAGAGGTATCATGCTCACAGATCCCAACCGTATGCTGTGAAGAACCAATCAGGTTGTTCGTCGTCGTCGTCCGTCATCTGTTTGGAAACTCTTCCTAGACTGTTTGATATTTGTTCACAAAATTTCACAGTTATATACATTTGGTCAATGCGATGGTCAGGCAAAACTAAATATTAAATTTTTCTTAAAGGTCAAAGGTCAAGGCTAAACATATTGTCAATATTTCATATGTTTAGTTCTTACTCAAATTTCTTCATTTTCACTATACAAGTTGGCAACATTTATATTATATTGACCAACTTTCAGATAATTTTTCTGAAGAGTAAGGTCAAAGGTCAAGCTCAAAGATCAAAATAAGATTTTCACTGGTATTTCTTGTAACTCTTAGATTATCAATAGGCTTATCATGTATATTCAGAATACCTAGGGCAAGGTCACGCGTAACAAAAATCCATTTGAAAGGTCAAGGTCACAGGTCAAGGTTACATATATAATCAATATGCTAATTTCGTTGCTATTCATGCACACTTAAAACAATCACTGAAATAGTTACACTTTAAATGGAAATGTTTGATTTTTAGATACATCATAAAGGTCAAGATAAAGGTCAATGTCAACAATTCAATTAATATATTTTAAACTAACTGATCAGTGTTAATCATATTAAGCTTGAAAATTACATTTTCCAAGGCAACGACAATGCAAACACAAAATTTACTCATACATAAAGGTCAAGGTCACAGGTCAAAGTTAAAGGTCAATGTTTAGTATTTATTAACCCCTAACTATCGGTGCGCAACATAAGTCGAGTTAAATAAATCTGGACTATCTGGCGGCGCGCGACATAGGTCGTGTGGCAATTTCAGCACGTAATGTTGCTGAGAGAGAGAGACAAGTGGTGGCAGGAGAGTAGCGAGCGTATGACTGCTCCAGACCAACGCGGCGAACCTACTGACACGAATCCCACCTCCTCCCTCCCTCTCTCACTCGCTACATACTGAATTGTATAGGGAAAGTACCGAATTACATGCTTTTTGCACTCGTGTTGCGCGGTTGTTGCAAGAAAACTAGCCGTCATAAAAGGATCGTTATGGTGTCATTGGAAAGCTCTGTTTATGCCCTTTCAGGGATAGATACTTGTTTTACGCTCTGGGTCTTATTTAGGCATGAAAATGATCACGTAAACAGCCGCTAGTTTGGCTAAAAACACCCCGCTGGGCGGTACATATAAATAGACCGCTAGCCCGCTAATAAGGTGTTAAACATGATTACTTAAATTTCTGAAAACTGTCTGTGTTAGGTCTTTATTACTTAAACAAGCAGGGGTACCAGGCATTGCCCGGGTAATCACCATAATCACCATCACTACTACCACCACTACTACTACCATAATCACCATCATCAATACTACCATAATTACCGGCCTCGACCTCCATGTGCCTCATTAAACGGCGACCTCGATTTCGGCCGCTAAATGAACTCCGATTTTGGATCTGACCTCAACTGTACCCCCATTTTGGGTGGCTGCGAACAACTTTCGGTCCATACACCTTTTCGATCGGAGGCCTCCTTCTGCCCCAAACGGCCATTTTTTTCATTTGTTTTCATTTTTTTCAATTTCGGCCTCGAAATTACCTCTGATCGTGGCCTCGCCCCCTCTATGACTTGATCCAGGTCAATTGACACCCACATGCAAATTTTCAGCTCCCCAGGTACAAAACTGCGGCCGCCTATTAAGAACACACAGACAGACAGACAGACAGACAGACAATCAAAAATATTATATAGATAACATATTTATCAAGGTTCAAATAATAGTTTTTATTGTTAAGGCCAACTGTCAAAGTCAAAGATCAAAACATGAATGTTCGTCATATTCCCTAAACTTCTCCTAGACTGTATTTGTTTTTTATTTTATCAACAAATTGTGCAGGCAAATGTGGTTGGTAAGTGTGATGAGCTTGCACATTTGTGTTTATTATTTTATTCAGAAGTCAAAGATCATGGTCACAGTATATTGTCATTATTTATTATTGTTAAGCTTATATATGAATTTCACCATATTCATAACGCTATTTAATGCTAACAGTGGTGTTAACTTGACCAAATGTTGAATAACAAAGCCAATTGTTTAGGTTAAAGGTCAAGGTTAAAGATCAAAATATGATATTAATTAGTATTTTATACTAACTGTTAGATTCTCACTAGGCTAATCATGTTTATTTGGAATACCTAGGTCAAGGTCATTTACATATAACTCCATATGATAGGTCAAGGTCACAGGCCAAGGTCAACTATAAGGTCAATATGTTAGGTTCTTCATTCATGAAAACTACGAAATTTCCTGAGATATTTGCATTTTAAATAAAAGTGAAAATGTTTAATGTTCAGACATAAACAAGGTAAAGATAAATGTCAAAGGTCTTGGTCAACTATTCCTTTAATATCTCTCAAACTTACTGATGAGTGTTGATCAAGTTAGGCATGCGTATTTGATTTCCCAAGGCTACAACAATGCAAACAAAAATGAAATCTTAAATAAAGGTCAAGGTCACAGCTCAAACTCAAAGGTCAACTTATATAATTAATTACAAGGATTAACCAATTTTCGGCAAGCTGATTGTGTTATTTTTTTTTGTTTATTACTTATATACCATAGTTTGTCAATTTAATATAAATACTATATTTAATGTCAAGGTCGAATGTCAAAACGAGCATTGATTATTTTCTCTAAACTCTTCCTAGATTATTCAATGCAGAGTCAGCTATTTTGCAGGAAAATTCGGTTAGTACAAAGGAGTACAAAGAAAATCAAGCAACAACAGTTCTAGTGACCCTTCTAGGCTGCTTGTCCTCCAAAACACTGAGGATCAAGTGTCCAAACAGTGGTTTAGAGTGGGTAAGGGAACTTGGAAAGGGAATTACTGCCCTGGAACTAATGTCTGTGGCAGGATTAGGAAGTTAGTAAGGGACAGATGGGTTAGTAACTGAGGGGGGGATAAAATAAAGTTATTCATTTACAAACGCAGTCAGTCGCGGGTTTGATGCTAGATATTTATCTAGGCCAAGTTTAAATGAATCAACGGTGCTGCAGTCTATAACGTCTCAGGGAAGACCATTCATCAAGTTGACAACTCGATTGAAGAAGAAATTCTTAGATCCGTGTGTGTTAAAAGATTTACCAATAATTTTGCAACCGTTTCCGCGCATGTAATTAGATTGGTCGATAGTGAAGTACTTACTACAGTTCATATTGTCGATGCCTTTGATGATTTTGAACACTTGAATCAAGTCGCCTCTTAATCTGCGCTGGGTTAAAGGAAATAGATTGAATTCTCTAAGACGCTCCTCGTATGGTTTGTTCTTTAGGCTAGGTATCATTTTGGTAACTCTACGTTGAACTCGTTCTAGCTTGTCTATATCTTTTTGGTAATAAGGGCACCAGGATTGAACGCAGTATTCTAGAAGAGGGTGAACTAAGGAATTGTAAAGAGTTAGGATAAGGTCTTTGGATTTATGCACAAATGACCTGCCTATAAAGCCAATTATTTTGTTTGCCTTCTTAACAACTTCTGAACATTGTTGACTCGGTTTTAGGGTACTCGATATTGTTACTCCCAGATTGGTTTCTCTGTTTACATTCTTAAGCTGAGTGCCATTCATCGAATAGTTTTCTTTATCATTTTGGTATCCGATATGTAGTACTTTTCATTTTTCCGCATTGAAACTCATTTGCCAAATTTGGGCCCAACATGACACCTTATCTAGATTGTGTTGCATATCGTCAACTTGTTCTTTTGAGAGTACGCTATTTGCAATTTTTGTAACTTTGAGATTGTACAGTTGAGACCCTCATCTATGTCGTTGATGTAAATTAGAAAGATAATTTGTTCTAGTACCGATCCCTGGGGTACCCCGCTACTTACATTGGTCCATTTAGATGCCTTACCGTTTATGACTAGTCTTTGTTTTCTGTCGCTGAGCCAATTTTCTATCCATTTCAACACACCGTCTTGTATTCCATGCGCTTTTAGTTTTAGCAGTAAATGAGAGGTCAATGAGAGGATTGTCCAAATTATTTGGTTATGTTATTTGGTATGTCAAAGTGAAAGGTGAAGGTCAGAATATGGTCACTATTTCATATTTTTTTTTTTTTGGGGGGGATAGGGATGTGTCAAACCCACCACCCGTCACTTTGTGGTGCATATAGCCCCTGGAGGATGAGACTGGGAATTCCACCGTAAGAATTATTTCCTACATATGGATCAGCAAGCCACAGGAGCTGTGCCCTTTGCCTGCCAGACAAACAGGCATGTATTGCTGTTTGGAATGTAAGAAGAACGAATTCAGAACAAAAGAGAATGGAAGTAGTAATTGTATTTAAGAAAGGATCATTTTATGTTCTTGGTTATTATGTGAACAATATTATTGTGTGAACAATGAAAGGAAATGAAGAAGAATGGAATTGTGTAATATATGTTAGGGCAGGAGTGAATGTAAATGAAAGAGGTAAGGTTGGTCTGCTAATGAATGAGGAATGGAGTACAGAAATAAATGGGTGTGATTATGTGAATTCAAGGTACATGTTGTAAGTATGAAAAGGTGAAAGTAATGGATATGGTAACATATGCAATATGTGACGAATATGACAGGGATATGAAAGACATTCTGGAAAACACTGAATAAAGTGATAGATAGAATGCCAGTGAGTTTGTAATGAAAGACAGTTGTGCATAATTATGTAATAATTTGTTTAACCCGGGAATGGCGCCGAGACTCTTAAGAGGTTTTACTGGGAGAAGGCGACGGGACTCTTAACCTTTTCACGCACATATGATGCAGAGGTTGCCAGATTAGCAATAAGAAATAGAGTTCTCTCACTCTTATAATTACCTCTCCAAAATTAGTTTTCTGCCCACAACTAACTCAAAGACAACTGTAGAGGTTGAAGTAACTAAACTAAAGGTTTCTAAATACCCCTGATGGTAACAAAGGCTTTAAGGGGACTGACCGGTTATTTACAAATTTCCAGGTCTTACTTTCAATTTATATGAAATTTGGCACAGGTGTATATGACCATAAAACTAAATCAAAAATATATTTTATTGTTTTCTTTTTTGTTTTGTTTTGCCTTTTTCTTTCAATTATTATGTTCCTTCCAACAACCAACCATACTCCTAAAATCGATTAATGAAATTTATAAACACATGTGGCAGTCCGTGGACTCGAACCCAGGATGCTCACACCGAAAATCAACACCTTATACATCGCACCACGAAGACAGTTAAAGGTTGGTGGACACTGCCTACGATTTATGATGCAACTTCGAATCCTGCATATCAATCTAAGCATGTACACACATCCCATTAGGTAAAAAAAGATTGAAAACTATAGCACTGCTTAACCATTGTCTAGCGGGGTGTTTTGGGCTTATTTGGGCATATTCAGGCCATCCTGAATGATAAATCAAGTATCTGCATGACAAAACAAATATTTAGCAAAAAACTAGGCGCTAAAACCTTCAAAATGAGACCAGAACGAGCAACGTAACACTCGTGGTTCTCATACAGTGATACCAGCAACATGGGAGTTTAGCGTATAGCGGCATATTTTTCCCAGCTATGCTCAGTACTGGCTACACTGCCTGCCTCTCGAGAACACAGGGAACATGAGTTAATGGGCGGCGGTAAGCCCTGGGAGTCGGCTGTCTGGCCCGCTGCGCTCCCGGCCATTTGCACTCGATTTTAACCCTTTAAAAGCCTTAATAATGGTCCTAACTTGCTGCAAATTGAAGCCGGACTTAAGTCCGGCCCCGATCTTTAAGGCTTAAACTCAATCAACTCTAACAGGAATCCCCATAGCACATGTTTTATGTGATCAAACAACTCACAAAAGGTGTATCTTTAGTTGCTATAAGAAAAAAATTATATATTTTTTGGATTTAGGTGATTACGGATTCAGGTGAATATACTTATAGAAAATTACAACTTTGACAACATATTGTGAAAACCAAAAATTACTAGAGTAAATTGGCTTTATAGGACCTGTAGTGTTTTTTATTACCTTTCCAATGGTATATACACCATTCCTATAGGTCCAATAATACATTTAATGTAACATCCGAAAGTGCGAAAAAACAGTTGTGAGAAAAACATGTGAAAGTCTAAGGTAACTAGGTGAACATTTTTATATATGTTTTTTTTTTTTACAATATTTTACGCAGGAACACGGCAGGCAGAGCAGAAGATATAGCGTATGGGAGGTTGTAGAGTATTTCACGCTCTTTCCATTTATACTGTATATGTATGATCCTCGTACGACCAGTAATTACTGAGCATGTCAATTTCAAAGTTCGCTATATAACGTTTTTACAATTACAGGACAAGTTTGGAAAACAAAAAATAATAAAAAATCTAATGGGATTTCAGTAATCAAATTTCACTGGCTTACGAAGGGATGTTGATTCTTGTTAAGTAAACACCTAATGGAACTTTAAGGATTTCGAGCTTTTTAAGCCTAAATAACCGGTCGGTCCCCTTAAAGTATCCCTAATAGGCTCAAAATTGCGTCATATGTCAGAGAGGGTTAAGATCCAAGGCCTAAAAAAATCCTTTTAAATGACCCCAATGACACTCAAAACAAAGGAATATGTGATCAAGCGAGATAATCCCCCTCTACCTCCTATCTCTTATCCACATGTGTCTAAACCCCCCCCCCTTCAATTATCACCTATTTGTTTTCTTATCCCCTTGTAGATCGGTTTATTTTCCGCGTCAATATCCCCCACCTAGTTTCAAGGTCGAAGGGGAGGCATATAGATATCGTAGCAAAAGAGAGACTTCACTAGCAAGACATCAGTGTCGATTGATAAATGAGAGGGGGTTGGTGTGTACCGTGCCGGCTCTCCTCTCATGAATGAACCGGTCGGCAATACTTCGTCTTTTTCACCCGCCCAAATACTATTCCCACTTGATTTATTGCTGTTACATGTTAATATCTTCATATTAAATGTAAAATAGGCGCATATGAATAAATAATAAAGATATTTATCAGATAATAATTTTTTTAGTCGGGAATGAGCCTCAATATGTTCGCCTGGCGGGCACTTTCAAATACCATAGCCTCACTGTTTAAAGGTTAAGCATAAAGATCTTCATAAGTATACATGGTATAAAAGTGTTGAAAGACAGGCTGAAAGAATTTTGATTAATTATGTGTTTTTCGTTTGTGTTTTTTCTATATTCCAACTACTCCCTCTCAGGCATAGGCTGAGAGCCTCTACATTCAACCGTTCTACATTGAACGGTGCCGCCCGTGAGGTCTCGTTCCAGTCTAGGGGGTGAGTCATGTGAAGCACTTTTTAGTTGCAACCAGCCCCTGCCAGCTTGCCTTTACATGGGGCTGAGTTGCTCACTCATGGCTCGAAGCAGCCCCATCTCTGAAACTGAAGCATGCATGTTACCACGAGACTAATACAGGTACCTCACTTAGCCTGGTAGTCTAAGTGTATTTCTGCATCTTGTTCAATTTAGGATAACCTATTTCCACTGACTTTACATAACTCCAACGTCGGGATAGCGAAGGTTCCGAACAATCGGAGAGGAACCAAGCCTAAGCCAAAACTACCGTGAGTCCGTCAGAGAAACGGGTAAGGTGGGTGAATTAGCCTACTGAGCGTGCTACCACGCACTAGAACGGCCCAGCTGTCAACTCATCAATAGAACTGGCAACTCCTCACACACAACAACAGTTTTGTTTTCACAAGTCTCACAACACTCCCAATGTTTTCCTGCCCCCTTACTTTCCCTGTAGGTTGTTTTTTTACACCATGCCCATAAGGAGGGATTAACAAGTTCCCTACAAACTCTTTCTACACGCCGCAATGTTGCATCTCTTTCACTCTACTACCGCTATTACAACAATAAGTGTTCTTCAGAGCTCTGTAAATGTATACCCCCCTCCCTTGCGGCAAGGGCAAGGCATCCACCTTTCAACACAGTTCCCCTTCAATTCTGCCCAGCACTCCAACCCAAGAATTGGCAAATTTCAGTCGTTCTTCTACTCAACAGGTGAATTCTGGAACTCTCTCCCTCAATCAATCTTTACTTCATTCTATAGCTAAAATTGCTTTAAACTTCGTGTATCCAGGCATTATGTTTCCAATATCCCTTGAATTTGGCTCTGTCACTCTTTTGGCTTTGGGGGAGACGCTCATTACAGGCATCCTGCTTTTGTTTTGGTGTCCTTATTACAAAATGGACATAGATTCCTTGTAAAGAGTACAACGAATAATGACTGATTCTTTACATTGGCTATATAACAAGAATGTACCGATATAAGGAATCAAATCTGATCGGATATATATATAGATAAATATTATATACATACATAAATATTAAAATATAAATAATTTTATATAAAAAAAAAAATATATATATATACTGTATATATTTATATATACAGTATATATATATATATATATATATATATATATATATATATATATATATATATATATATATATATACAGTATATACAGTATATACATTGCGACAGATGAAGCAACCAGTCTGGAGATATAAACTACCCAGTTGGCGGAATTAGGCCCTCTACACTCACCCCACCATATAGACATAGATGGTTCGGCCAGTGTGAAGGGGTCAAACAAGTTGGGGTGAGAACTGTCTGATTGCCGCCGGCATGACACGAGCAATATAATTGGAAGCGGCACCACGAGACTGAAACTTTCTATCACGTCATAATAATGGGGCTTGGTGATTCGCTATAGACCCAATAGAATGTGTATTCACGGGAAGACTGGTGTTTGGAAGTTAGTTGTATTCCTGACTCGGCTGAGATCGTAAAGGTGATGAGAGGCGATGGAGGAGATAGTTCAGATGTGGCAGTGACAGATAAGATTTATATTTTGATATTACTAAAGTGGTAATGGTGTTCAGTTTACCTGAAATTATTTAACTTGACTTAACTTTGAATTGTAACTCTAAGATACCGTACTTAACATGCGTGGTGTGGTCTTACAATTAAATTATGACAGGTTATAACTACCAGGTGTGTTGAGGTGAGTTTTCCTGCCGCCTTTGTGTTAGTTTGAATATTGTTCTGTGAATCTAGAAAGGTTAATAATAGTAAAGTTGCCAAAATGTTGACCCTGCAATGTTAATTACTGTAAACTTTTTTTGAGGAAATTTATTATATATGGTTAGGAGAGCAAAATTAGCTTGGTTGCTACTTGTGCAACCTTTAGCATTTCTCAGAATTCAAGATGGCGCCCTCTGCCATCTTGAATTTTGGCCAGTTTTCACCTTTGGATCTTGATGACATAGAGGGTCGTGTAATACCTCGTTTTAGGGGTTTTCCAGGACGGGGAGTCCATTTCCGGGGTTAATTTGTGGATATAGGGTGAGTATCAAGGTCAAACCAGAGGTCAGAGATCAAATTTTGCCTAAAATCTGGAAAATCACCAATATTGACCGATTGTATGTGGTTCATTGTCTTTCTATTCCAGCATTTTACTAGGTTGGGTAGGTAGGTAGATATAATATGTTTGCTATGTCTACATGTAGGTATATCCCGGAAATCATTATATATTTTGTATTAAATTTTGTTTAGCAGGTTGAGCAATGGGTCAGAGTTCATTGAACACCAATATTCACCATGCATGCACTCCCCACGCTGTGCGATCAGTGGTTTAACAACTTTTCTTCTCATTTCAGTTTGTGACAAACCAGTGTAATCAGCATTGATACCCCCAGGCTGTCACACTCATCATGTCTGCTGGAGGGGAGAAGTGCCTGTTTAGTCCATGTACTGCCAGTGGAGCGCTGAACACATTCAAGACCGTCGCTGTGCAGAAGATCATCGCTACAAGCAAAGTGAAGCAGGATGAACTGTACAGAACTCTCTCTGGAAGTAATATTCTAGCTCACAAGTCATGTTACTGTAGCTATACATCGAGAAGTAGAAACAATGAACAGCCGAAGAGAAAGTCTACACTAATTGACAATGGTGTTTCCAAAAGATTGTTGAAGTCTCAATGTAGTGACTTTGTTTTCAAGCGAGACTGTTTGCTGTGTGCGAAAGAGTGAAGCCGAAAGACAGCAAGAACCCACACAGCTGGGTGCAGGTCAGACAATGTAAAACTCTAGATAGAAGTGGTGATATCATGTTCAAGCAACACTTGGAGGACATCTGTGATGAGAGACAGGACCAGTGGGCTAATTAGGTAGTTGTTCGACTCAGTGTGGTCATTGATCTGCATGCTTCTGACGCACAATACCATGTCTGCTGTTATGATAAATTTTGAGTTGTCCCAATGTCCTGCCCCTCCATGACGGCGCCTGTGGAAGAGGCGCTGAGGTCCGTGGTCACGATGATGGCTGAAAATATGACAGAGACGTGGACGACAGCGGAGCTGTACTCCATGTACATCGCTGCTTCGGGCACTGTGACAAGAAGACAGTTTGTGTCCAACATCACAGATTACTTCGGCGCCAAGCTGCTTGAACTCCACATCGAGGGTTGTGAAAGCGTAGTTGGATTTAAAGCCAGCCTCGGACAGTTTATCAAAATTGCCAAGAAAAGCAGCAGCGACGATGACGAGCTGGAGAAGATGGTGAGGAAGATTCGTGGCGAGGTCAGGGCGACACATAGGCCTGGAGACTACAACCTCAGTGACTATGTTCGTCACAAGATCATTGAAAACACCAGTGCTACTCTTGTTAAAATAGTATCTAGCCTTGTATCTGGAGGTAACATCACAAAGCCATCCCTGACCCTAGCTCAGTGCATTCAACAGCACATTTGCGGTGCCGGCAGAAACCAGACTACACTCGGGCTCGCTGTGAAACTACATTACAAGCATGGTAGTTCAGAGCTCATCAAGACTCTCAATGAGCATGGTATCACAAGCACATATGATGAAGTGCTGTGCTTCCGAAAGTCAGTGGCCAAGTTCGTGTTGGACAACAAATCAGATTACCACAAGAAACTTGGCTTAAGCACAGAGATCGGCCCTATCTTCAGCTGGGCTGACAACTACGATTTGTACATTGCGAGCCCAAATGGAATGAAGAGCACCCACGCCATGGTTATGGAGTTCACCCAGCATCCTGCTGGTATCATCAACACAGGAAACATTGGCGTGATGCAGCTGACTATTCCTCGACTCAAGAAACATGACATGTCCTCTGTGCGATTCACCCACCAGAGTATACAGCTGGAGCACTATAAGGGGCCTTCCAAGGTGAATCCACCCCTGCTTCCGATGAAAGCTCTGTCCGCTGAAGAGTTGCAGGTTCAGTCCGCATCAGTCATGTTCAGTCAGGAGCAAGATGCGGCATGGTTGTCACAAGTCCACGGGAACGATAAGCCAGTTGAGTGGGCAGGCTTCAATGCTCAGCAAGACCGATTGGTGGCAGGTTCTGCCCAGCAGCCCAAGACACTGGTCGTGTTCGGACCGATGATCGACTCACCGCCTGCTCACCCCGACACTGAAATAACTACGCTTGTGTATCTTGAGAGGACTCTCAATAGTTTTGGGATGCAGTACACTCACCTAACAGTTGACCTCCAACTGTATCAGACTGCATGCCTTGTTCAATGGAACGACCCTCTGCGCTGGACCGGCGTCATACTTCACCCAGGTATGATGCACACTCTCATGAGTTTCCTGGGCTGTATAGGAAAACTGATGAAGGCATCTGGTGTGGACATTCTCATCAGTGCAGCGTTTGCTGGCATCACCAGCATTGTCAACGGAAAGGCCTGGACCAATGCTCTACGGGCATACCGTCTCATCATTGCTGTGTGCAGAATTTCTTCTTGAATGGCGCCAAGACTTATGAGGAGCAGAGTGTCTACCTGGAGTCAGTCAGACAACACCCGACCGGGAGGCTATGGGTGGACTGCCTTGTCAAACCGACATTGTTGTCGCTTATGTTCCTGCGCGGAGAGAGGAACGGTGAATTCCTACTCCAACAGCACTGTCTCAAGGAGATGCTGCCATACTTCTTCACAGCAGGTCATCAGAACTATGCCCGCTATCTGAGCTGGTATGTGCGACAGATGGAGAACCTTCCCCAGCATGCCAAAGAGGACCTACTGGCAGATGCGCACGTGTGTCGGCACTCAGATGGCGGAACCGCAGTGCCTGCAGATCAGTTCGGAGAGCAGACATACATCAAACGAGGGAAGGGTTCTGGAGGTATGAAGGGCATTTCAACGAGCGCTGAGCAAGTGGCTGTGTGGGTGAATAGTTTCAGTGTGTGCGCCCACCTTGACATTGCCATGGAACATATGTACGATGAATCTGAGGAGGAACAGAAGCCACACGGTGGAGTAGATGGGGAAGAGAAGAGTAAGCACAAGGAGGAAGGAGAGAGAAAAAGGAGACTGGACGAGGCCGATCGGAGGAAGATCGCAGTGGAGCTGGAGAAGTACAGTCACCCTTTCAATGACCAGGAACCAGGTCTTTATAACATATGCAATGGACAAGTGGCAACAGACACAGTGAATGTTCAGAACGCATTGGCCATCGGGAGTGAGCAGAGCAGGCACTTCTCTGCTTCGCTGAGCAGTGAATTCCACAAGACAATAAAGAAGAAGGTCAAAACAATGGAGTCTCTCAAGAAGGCAGTCACTATCAAAGGGAAGGCCGTCTACGACATCGAAACTCTGTTCAGTCGGCTGTTAGTCGTGGGGCAGCAGCGCAGCATTGATATAGCCAATGTCTTCCAGTTTGAACTGAGTCCGGTCCCTCCAGCCCTTATCGACGAATACGGCTGCTTGAGGAATGGTGACAAGGCAGTGCTCGTCAAATCTCTTGGCGTCTTTGTCACGACTCAATCTGCTCCAGATGTGGTGCTGGTTGATGGCGGTCAGCTTCTGTACCACGTTGTATGGCCAGTCTCCGGGACTACAGGAGACCTGGCTGCAAGTTTCGGCACTAGACTGGCCCACTACTCTCCTGTCTCCAAGAAAATAGTTCTGTTCGACAGATATGACCAAGAAGCTCCCAGTGCAAAGGACCACGAGCGAACAAGAAGAGGAAGAGCCAAGGAAGTTCGGCTAACCGCAAATACTCCCCTTCCATGTCGAGAAGCTATTCTTCACAATTCCAAGAACAAGAATCTGCTCAACAACATTCTATGCGGCTATCAACTTCCACACAATATTCAACTCATCAACAAGCTGGAATGTGTCGTTACCCATGACGAGGCAGACATAACCCTCTGCAGCTACATGCTGAAAGCAGTGGAAGAAGGCGCCGAGACCATCCGCATCCTCAGTGATGACACTGATGTCTTTGTTCTCTTGGTGTACTGGACATCGAGGATGCGAGTTTCCGCCAAGATTGAAATGGAAAAATGGAATGGGGATGTCTTGGACATCAACGAAACTGTTTGGCGGTTAGGCCCGAGAAAGTGCAGCCAACTTCTTGGTGTCCATGCACTGTCAGGCTGCGATACAGTATCATACCCCTTTGGAAAGGGAAAGCTGTCAGCACTCAAACTCCTAGAGATAGATATACCAGGTCTCGATGAAGTGCTCGGACAGCCAAGCGTGACCCACACTCAGTTGCAGGACAGAAGAGCTGTACAACAATGAATGACACACGTGCTCACTTCTACCGTGCCCGTAAGAAGCCTCCAGCACTGAAGAAACTGCCACCGACTGATGCGAACCTGCAGCTGCACGTGCTCCGAGCTCATCTTCAGATGCTACTGTGGAAGGCAGCGGACCAACGTGATCCACCTGTAGAAGCTTGAAATATTGACAACTTTGGTTGGAACATCGAAAGCTCTACCATCACACCGGCCGTCTCAACAGCGCCAGTTGCTCCCCAAGCACTCCTGGATGTATTCAGCTGTAGCTGCACTGCAGAGGGCAAGGCTTGCAGTGGCACACGATGCAGCTGCAGCAGTGCAGGCCTTTCATGCACGGACTACTGTAAGTGCGAGGGAAGAGACATTTGCTGTAGTCCTTTCACCAGGAAGCACATGGATATAGAAGACGAAGAAGGGGAGCTAGATGTGGATAATGAATAAACAAACATATGATTCACTTCTTTCATATATATATATATATTTGCATATTGTAGTGGCTGACAAATAAATTCATATTCAAACCACATAAATGTGATTTTTCCAGATTTTAGGCAAAATTTGATATTTGACCTCTGGTTTGACCTTGATACTCACCCTATATCCACAAATTAACCCTAGAAATGGACTCCCCGTCCTGGAAAACCCCTAAAAAGAGGTATTACACGACCCTCTATGTCATCAAGATCAAAAGTTGAAAATTAGCCAAAATTCAAGATGTCGGAGGGCGCCATCTTGAATTCTGAGAAATGCTAAAGGTTGCACAAGTAGCAACCAAGCTAATTTTGCTCTCCTAGCCATATATAATACATTTCCACAAAAAAAGTTTAGAGTAATTAACATTGCAGGGTTTACTATAGGAAGTATAGGGGCGGCAACTAGACTATAATGCGTGTGATAATTGAGAGGTTTATTGGTGACTTTAGTAATGAATAGTGAAACTAATTGTTTATTCATCAACTTGTCAAGGACAGTATATTTTGATATTTAAATAACTTGCAATGGGTTTTTGTTGTAATTTCCAATAACAATAGTGATACTTGATTAAGCCTTGAAACTATTTAATGTTGGGCAAATTAGCGAGCAGTGAATGATCGGACAATCATATACCGGTACGTTCTGGGTCTTATTTTGTTTTCTATTTTATTTTCCTTTGTTTTGTACATACGTTATTTTGTTGTTTATTGGGATTATAAACACATTTATTGTTGTTGAATTGGTGACTTTAGTATCTTCCCTTCTTCGATAGTACTTGTAAAGGATCTAATGATGTAATGATAATGAAGGATTATCGAATAATATACATACTTAATACCATACCTATTTATAATGAACAATACATTATCCAAGTAAATAAGAAATATCTAAATACTTAAGAAATAATAATTGATAATAATTAATTTCCATCTTAATTAATCTTGGCTGTGGGAACCGTTCTGGATAAATCATTATAATAAATAATACTAATAATAACATATAATATATTAATTCATCACAATTAATTATAAATAATCATACTAATCATAATTAATCTAAATCATCACTAGTAAATTAAATATGATCTTAAAGTGATTTTGGAACTTAAAATGTATCTAGCTAAGCTTCCTTTATGACTAGTAGGGCTTACATAATTCTTGAGGTGTCTGATTTATTTGAAGTGAAAGAAAAGCAAGTAACAACAGACATACCAAATTATAGATTTATAGATTTTATAGATTCAAAGCCCACAGCTGAGGAGGTAGACCTCCTATCTAGGGACGAGCTTCGGGTGTTCGCCTCGTATTTAAACTTGCCATCCTCTAAGAGTTTAACAAAAGTCATGTTATCCAACTCTGTTAAGACGGAGATATTCGGGATACATGACACCAGCCAGAGACTTGAGGGTGGGTTGGATGGGGCAACTGGTGGTGACTTGGTTGACTCTGGACGGCTTATTGATGACTCGGATCGGAGTCATGAGGGGATATTTCCCCCTCCTGAGAATATGCCGCCAGGTTTTACTGAAGCAGGATATCTGGAGTTGGCTAGAATTAATGCTACTCAAGCTCAGGCAGTTACAAGCCCAACTAGCTCGAGCTCAAGCAAACCAAGACTATGAATATCGAATGGCCCAGTTGGCTGCCCAGAGTGCCACCGGTTCCTCGGTTCCCTCTCCCCCTCAGGGCTTGACTCTGAGTAGTGTCATTCCCCCGTTTACCGATGATAATGTTAATGACTATTTTGTACTGTTCAAGGATGTTGCAAGGGGCATGAATTGGACCAGAGAGCAATGACATTCCATGCTCCAAACTGTTTTGACAGGACTAGCCCGCACCACGTATGTAGCAGTAGAATGGGATGTGAGACAAGACTATGACCGCCTCAAATTATCCATTCTGAAGGCATACCAGTTGAGACCAGAAGCCTATAGGCAAGCCTTCCAGAAGGTTCATAAGAATACTGAAGAGACTCATGCTGTGTTCTCAAATACTATGACAAAGTCTTTTAATAATTGGCTAAGTAGTAAATCTGTGTCTGATTTTGAGGGTCTTAAGGACCTGGTCTTGCTGGAAAACTTTTTGTGGAAAATTGAACCACAGGTGGCTTATCATTTGAGGGGTAAGAAAGTAGATAGTTTCACAGCCGCAGCTGCCATGGCTGATGATTATGTTCTGATTAATAAGTCCCGTGGTAAGAAACCTTATGTTAACCCCCATAGCAATAACTATTGTTACGATCCAGGTTCTCAAAGACACAGGGCTCTTCAACATTGGACTAGATAATGGCAAAATGCAACAACGGTAACACTAGATCCATCCCCTGCCTTAAACACTGGAAAACAAAACACCATTACCACCCTGAGTCGTGCCTGGACAACGACGTATCCTATGACTCGGTAACTAGTGCACACACACTAGGCTGACGCTCGATGAAACAGCCTATTCTCAAACAGTAAAAGATTACTCGATTAGGTTACACAAAGAAAAGATAGTTAACGTGAATAATTAACGCTACGGTAGATACTCAAATAACTGGCACTCCTGTATTCAAGAAAGTGCAATGCTAGTCCTGCAACATCAACTGGAAACTTCTGAAATAAGTCTGATGCTGGGAAGATGTTCGTAAAGAATCTTGAACAATTATAATGCAGAATACGGGTCACAATAAATACTAGGACATATAGTAATAATAGGCAGGCAAATAATAAAGGCTGTGCAAAGGTAGTAATGCTCGACAACTAAAGAAATGCTTCGTGACACAACGCAACAGCCTACTAGGGTTGTGCAACTCAACAACAACCTCGGCTCAAAAGTGCAGTGAATAATAATGTTGCGTACATATAATAATGGGGGCTTATCTCTAACCAGTGTCTGCTCAGTTAATAAAGTCTAGCTGGGGTATCAAGGCAGGGCAACAATGGGCGAGCATGCGGCTCGTAGCCTAACGTTGTCCGAAGGTGGTATAATGAAGATTACGTTATATGACGGGGATGCTCTCTTGATAAATCTAGGTCTCTAGTACCTAGTTCTATCCTGGCGATCCCTCAGAAGTCAACACAAAGAGGCAGCACTATGTTGTGAGGGATAGGCTATGGCCCTCTCACACCACAGCGCTGTGCTCGCAAAGTAAACCCACCCGAAGACAACTTAGGCTCCCACAGTACCTGTCGATGTCGTGCAGGGCTTAGCTAACACTGCACACATCGGAGACAACGACACAGTAACCTTACCCCTAGTCTAGCTTTAGATAACCAAGCAGAATCACTCAACACCTTGCCAGGGAGACATATACCGGTCTACAACCTTCCCGAGAGAGGACACATACGGAAAAGTCCGTCTCTCAAAAACTTCAATAAAGCATAATACTTCCTTAACCTAATACATGGAAATATCTGAGAGCTTCGCGTACAATACGACTGGTCGACGGTGAACGTCTATGCTGAAACCAGAAGGGATGTTGAGTTTAATAAAGATTAGAGAATGAGAAAGGAGAAGTCGAGAGAGAGAAATAGTATGCAAAGTGGCGAGTATGGGGGACAGAATTGCAAAGGATGTAGGCGATACGCGTGTCAGGCAAGCTCTGAGCTGGTAAAGAACATGAGGCCGCGACGGGAAGGGACTAGTTGACCACCCGGCCGCCAACGCCGTCAGCGCCCAAGCGAGCCGCGTCATAGCTCACCCCGCTGCCAGGTGTACTCCCTCACCCTCTCTCGCTCGCCTCCCACACAAGCAACATTTATATTATAGCGAATATAAAATATAAGGTGCGGTCACAGACCAAAACAAAGACCATTTCTAGACTGTCTGTGGCAACACGACACTAATTACATAAAGCAGATCATTCTAGGACAACTGTAGCCCATCCCCCCATCCTGGCGAGCGCTAGCGAGCTGCAATGCCCCATGCAACCATTCTGCTAACGCCGGGAGGCGTCACACCCCCCCCAAGATATGGGACACTCAACCATGAGCCCATATCTGAACAGGCAGAATGTCGCTAGAATCTGCCACTCCTAACCACTCTGCCACTCATGGAATGCAAGCTCAGTCTCCTCAAAAAAAATACAACAACATTTATATATAAAAAAAAAATCTTATCACCCTTCCCAAATATAATACATTAATTCATAACATTGTGCTCCCAGAGCGAGCTTTAAGAAGCACAGCCTACTGAGGGAAAATCATCTGCACTCAGTACTCAGCTACAATATTATCTTAAAATTAATTATCAAAAAGAAAGAGTTTTTATTTAATTTTTCATATTATATTTTAATGTTGTTTTTGGCGGCTACTATAGATGTAGCCTAATTTTCTTCTAATCAAAGCCAACAACTCCTGCCCTGCGACCCTACGCTGATGCTACACACGCGAGCCAACAAGCACCAGCGCAAAAATACACCGCGAGCCAAGACAGGAGGCTATACCAACATACTGTGTTAGCCTACCCCGGATCCTCCACCCGCGACAAACAGTCCGCAATCACATTCTCACAACCGGCAATATGGCGAATGTCTAAGTTGTACTCTTGTAACATGAGAGACCATCTGGTCAGCCTCATATTCCGGTTGTGGAATTGATTGAGGAATTTAAGCGGGTGGTGGTCGGTATACACTACCACGACTGGCCCATAGGCAGGAACATAGACCTCAAAGTGTCTGAGCGCTAACACGATTGCCAGCAGTTCCTTTTCAACAATCGAATAGTTTTTCTGTGCTGAATTAAATTTCTTTGAAAAGAAACTGACTGGATGCTCAAGACCTTCCTCGTCTGTCTGCAAAAGTACGGCACCAGCCCCTACTCCGCTGGTATCAGTCGCCAACTGAAATGGTCGTTCAAAGTCCGGGGCCCTGAGGATAGGGTGAGTGCATAAAAGGTGTTTAACTACTCGAAACGCCTGCTCACACTCAGGTGCCCAGCGGAACTTTTTATCTTTGGCTAGTAGATCTGTCAAAGGAGCTAACACAGTAGAATAGCCTCTTATAAAGCGGCGGTAATACCCAATCATGCCCAAAAATCTCATGATCTGCCGCTTGGTGGTCGGCCTGGGGAACAAGTCGATAGCCTGTATCTTCTGTTGGGGCGGGCTCACCTGCCCTAACCCAACCACAAACCCCAGATACTGCACCGTGGCTTGCACAAAGTCACACTTGCCCAGATTAACCACCAAGCCTGTTTTACTAAGTTGACTAAATAAGGCTTCTATGTGCTCACAGTGACTTTGGAAATCGTTGTCATAAATGATCACGTCATCAAGGTAGACAGTACAGTTTGGGATGTCTGCTACGATGTCGTTCATTAAGCTCTGGAAAGTGGCCGGTGCATTTTTCAGACCATATGGAATCACGTTGCAACGGTAAGTACTGCCATCCACCACAAACCCGCACACCTCTTTAGCCCGCTCAGACAGTGGTACTTGCCAGTAGCCTTTGACGAGGTCTACCTTGGTCAAGTACCTTGCTTTCCCGATCTTATCCACACTGTCATCCACCCGGGGAAGAGGATATGCATTGGTGGGGGTCAACCCGTTCAACCGCCTAAAGTCAATGCAGAACCGAACTTTTCCATCAGGTTTGGGCTGCAGAGTGACAGGAGAAGTCCACCGTACTGCCCCCTTCTCGATCAAGCCTCTCGCCAGCATATACTCCAGCTCATCCCTGAGCGCTGGGAGTTTAATGGGTGGCACCCGATAAGGTATCGACTTGAAGGGGGGGTGCTCTCCTACATCGACGTCATGCACCGCTTGAGTAGTAAGGCCTGGGTGCTCGGCATATACAGTGGGGTATGAATCGAACAGGCGCTGCACTGCCACCTGCTGTTCCTCCGGCAGGTGCGCCAGAGCATCATGCGCACATTGGCTCGAATTCCCCGCCCACTGATCAGCCGAGACATGACAATCCCAGTTATCATCCACCTGATCATTGCTGCCCCCCTCTCCTTCTCCACCATGACCGCAGCAGGTCAACACAGGGACAGCTAGTGACTCAGGTGGGCGCCTCACATACTCCTTCAACAAATTAATGTGGCATAGTTGGTTACACTTCTTCCGGTCTGGAGTGGGAACGAGGTAATCTAGATCGGAGATCTTTGACACCACCCGATAAGGCCCAGCGTACTTG
This sequence comes from Paralithodes platypus, assembly GCA_032716605.1. Classification (NCBI taxonomy): domain Eukaryota; kingdom Metazoa; phylum Arthropoda; class Malacostraca; order Decapoda; family Lithodidae; genus Paralithodes; species Paralithodes platypus. Next base: position 20,998,032 of record CM064547.1, on the reverse strand, counting down.
GCAGCCAGAGGATGACATGCCAAAGGCAACAGGACCAACACCTCTTGACCTACCTGAAACTCCCGGAGTTTCGCCTTAGTATCGTACCTGTCCTTCATACGGGCCTGCGAACTCACCAAATTATGCCCGGCCAGCTCCAGACTTCTAAGCATTCTCTCTCTGCTCTCGAGGACGTATCTCAACATAGAACATGGCTTAGCGGTACCCTCCCAAATCTCCTTCACCATGTGGAGAGGGCCCCTCACCTGGTGCCCGAAAACAAGCTCATTCGGACTGAAACCGAGACTTTCTCCAGGTACTTCTCTTGCCGCGAACAAAACATACGGCAGACCAAGGTCCCAATCCTTTCCGTTCTCTGCGCAATAACATCGAAGCATGCTTTTCAGCGTGGCGTGCCACCTCTCCAACACCCCTTGACTCTCCGGGTGATACGCAGAAGAGACGACAGTGCTGATGCCATGCTGAATCATAGTTTGTTTGAACAGATTAGAGGTAAAATTAGAACCTTGGTCCGATTGCACCTCTTGCGGGTAACCATACCGCGAGCAATACAAGAGCAGGTTCCGGACAACAGTTTTCGCCGTGCCATTTCTCATTGGATATGCATCAGGATAACGAGTGGCCACATCCATGATAGTTAATAGAAATTTATTACCGGCACTAGTAGGGGTTAGGGGTCCGACCATATCAATGATGACCTTACTGAAGGGCGGTCCACTGACAGGAATGGGGTGCAACGGGGCTCTCGGAATTGTTTGGTTAGGTTTTCCAACCCTCTGGCACGTATGACACCTTGCTATCCAGGTTACCACCTGCCCCTGCAACCCCGGCCACCAAAACAATTTTTCTAAAGCCGCCACCGTTTTTCTCACCCCTAGATGTCCTGCCAGTGGTATGTCATGCGCCAACCTCAGTAGGATATCCCTGCACTCCCGTGGCACCACCAACTGGTCCACTACTCCGGACCCCTCTTGCCAACTACGTTTAGGATCTTGAAAATGCCTATAGAGGATGCCTTCTAAATAAAAAAAATCTCCTGGCTGTGCATCGCCGTCCTCGTCGAGCTCTACAGCTCCATTAGCACACGTTTGGAGCTCAGGGTCCTCTAGTTGCAACCGATGTATATCTGAGGGTGCCAAGCGATCTAACTGCTCCCGGAGCAATGCATGACCTTCCCCGATACTGGGCTGCTCCCTCTGTCTCTCTCGATGTACATAACGTTGCTGTCGTGGAGACTCGTCATGCCCAGCCTCGTCACTCTCGATGACAGGCCCAGGGGCTACTCCAGAATTAAGTAATGGTGCTAATACTGAATCACCCAGGAGAGCCGCCGAGTCAAAACTCTTAAAACCAACTCCAGCTTTAGCCTCCTCCTGTTGATCGTTCCTCCGCTGGTCTGAAGACGGAGGACTAGGCTGTGACACTTTAGCTGCCCGAGCTCGGGTGACAACACACGCCAGGGGTTGTGTCTGGCACCGCTCGACCCACTCTTGCTCTTCCCTACTCACATCGGCCGGCCTCTCGGCAACGACTAAGGGTAGAACATCAGAAGCGGGCATTGCAAAGTCGTTACCGAGAAGAAGGTCGACGCCCTCCACTGGCAGTTTCTTCACAATCCCGACATCCAATTCACGTGCCACACCATCCACCTCCAACTCCAACCGCACCAGCGGGTATGACCGAGTTGCATTAATACCCTGCACCACCACCACCCGAGCCGCGTTTATAGGGTAGCCAGTCAAGTTTTTCATCAGAGTCTGGGAAGCACCTGTATCGCGCAAGACCTCTACTCCATGCTTGCGCCCCGCCCACATCACGCAACCCCGCCCTCTATGGTCGCAAAAAACATCCTGAGCAGGGTTCGAGCCTCCAGGTGCTTCTGCATTGGCTGTGCCTCAGCCTCTGACGAACTGCCCCAGGCAAACCCAGATGACTTCGGAGACACACCAATGTTGCAGGCCAAAGACACAGCTGCTGTAGGTGGTTTGCTAGGACAGACTCTTGCAAAGTGCCCCTTTTTATGACAATGATAACACTCCAACTCCCTTGGCTTCCCTTGGTACTGGGAAGGGCCCGGCCCCTTCTTAAATGGGACGGTGCTAGTCTTGTGGTCAGTCTTGGTATCATGGCTCTTGTACTTGTTTGCATAAGGTATATCACTAACTCGGGGGGGTGGGGCATCACGCCACTTGTTACCTGCCTCACTACGCTGGGCAGACCCGCACCCACGAATTAGTGATAGCCGTAGGTCAGCCATCTCAGCTGCCTCCTGTAGAGTTTTTGGTTGCTTTTCTTTAAGGTTTAACGTCAGGTCGCCGCCCGTGCATTTGAAAAACTGCTCTAAAAGCACCAACTGTTTAAGTCGTCAAACGTAGTAGCTTTCTCCGACCTCAGCCAATTCCCAAAAGCATCGGACAGCTCCCGGGCATGCTCCAAAAAGGTGCTCTCCCGACCCTTGGTAACACCCCGGAACTTCAACCTGTACGTCTCTGGTTGTAGTTCGTATGCTCTCAGGACAGCCTCCTTGAGTTCCTCATAGATAATACAAGACTCTATAGGCAACGCATCGTAGGCTTTAACCCTTAAAAAGCGGCTCACCACTTAAGTCGAGTTAAATAAAGCTGGACTATGTGGCGGCGCTCGACATAACTCGAGTGGCAATTTCAGCACGTAATGTGGCTGAGAGAGAGAGAGACAAGTGGTGGCAGGAGACTAGCGAGCGTATGACTGCTCCAGACCACCGCGGCGAACCTACTGACACAAATCTCAGCTCCCTCCTCCCTCTCTCACTCGCTACATACTCAATTATGTACCGAAAGTACCGAATTACCTGCTTTTTGCACTCGCGTTGCACGGTTATTGCAAGAAAACTATCCATCATACAAGGATCGTTATGGTGTCATTCGAAAGCTCTGTTTATGCCCTTTCAGGGATAGATACTTGTTTTACGTTCTGGGTCTTATTTAGGCATGAAAATGATCACGTAAACAGCCCTATTTTGGCTAAAAACACCCCGCTGGGCGGTACACATAAATAAACCGCATAGGCCGCTCGTAAGGTGTTAAGACCCTTGCCTATTAATCTAGAGGATACAAGTGCTGCCCATTTATTCTCTGGCCACTGGTGTTCCTGGCACTTCTTCTCAAAGCGTGTGAAAAATTCTGTTACACCACTCTCATCAAACACCGGAACCAGTTTCAATAAGTGCGAGAGAAACTGCTCATGAACACGGTTACCAGCCCCAAGTCGCTGTCCCGTTGTCTCTACTCGCGACTTCTCTACGTCCATGTCGGCACAGTACCTAGTCGACTCAGCTTGGATTTTTGCTTGACTGATAGTTTTCTCTCTTCTATCCTGGCTAATTCTAATTGCTGCTGAAGCTCACATGCCCATTGTTGCTGCTGAAGCTTAGCTAATTCGAGCTGAAGCAATAATTCTGGAGTTAACCCTTGAGGAGGTGAAGGTGCTACAATGTTTGAAATTACCGGTGGTCCCCCCAGGGGCAACCCACCCTGCCAGTCACCACCCAACTGCGGAAGCGTACCCGGGGTAGGCAAACTACTGGGATGGCTGGGAGTCGAGTGTAGGGGAAGCATGGCCGAAGGGCTCTGAGCACTCAACCCATCTCGCTCACCAGTCACCCTGCCCAGTACACACGTTATCAAGTTATCCCTGGTCATGCTGCTAGTAACCGCATGACCGATAGCTGTGGCCAGGCATTGAAGACCGTACCGATCCATACCCTCCAACCGCTCGGCAGTAACAGGCCATTGCAAAAATATCCTAGCATCCTCCTCACAGTTCACCCGATTAACCCTTTCATCATGCTGCTGTTCCTCAGTTTCGACATTACGTACTGTGTCTTCATTCTCCTCTGACCCGGTATAAGACATGATGCTCAAAAAAAATTCTCAAAACAATATTCAGAAAAGAAGTACCCCAAACTCTTATGTAGCACTATTCACTTGCCAAAAATGTCTGAAGACTCTCAAGTGCTATACTACTTTGCCAAAAACAAATTAACGTGCCCACTATATTCCTCAATAAAACAAATGACCACAACAATCCTGCAATTATCTCTTAGTTCACAAGATCCTGGCGAGGTCTCCATTTGTTACGATCCAGGTTCTCAAAGACACAGGGCTCTTCAACATTGGACTAGATAATGGCAAAATGCAACAACGGTAACACTAGATCCAACCCCTGCCTTAAACACTGGAAAACAAAACACCATTACCGCCCTGAGTCGTGCCTGGACAACGAGGTATCCTATGACTCGGTAACTGGTGCTCACACACTAGGCTGACGCTCGATGAAACAGCCTATTCTCAAACAGTAAAAGATTACTCGATTAGGTTGCACAAAGAAAAGATATTTAACGTGATTAATTAACGTTACGGTAGATACTCAAATAACTGGCACTCCTGTATTAAGGAAAGTGCAATGCTAGTCCTGCAACATCAACTGGAAACTTCTGAAATAAGTCTGATGCTGGGAAGATGTTCGTAAAGAATCTTGAACAATTATAATGCAGAATACGGGTCACAATAAATACTAGGACATATAGTAATAATAGGCAGGCGAATAATAAAGGCTGCGCAAAGGTAGTAATGCTCGACAACTAAAGAAATGCTTCGTGACACAACGCAACAGCCTACTAGGGTTGTGCAGCTCAACAACAACCTCGGCTCATAAGTGCAGTGAATAATAATGTTGCATACATATAATAATGGGGGCTTATCTCTAACCAGTGTCTGCTCAGTTAATAAAGTCTAGCTGGGGTATCAAGGCAGGGCAACAATGGGCGAGCATGCGGCTCGTAGCCTAACGTTGTCCGAAGGTGGTATAATGAAGATTACGTTATATGACGGGGATGCTCTCTTGATAAATCTAGGTCTCTAGTACCTAGTTCTATCCTGGCGATCCCTCAGAAGTCAACACAAAGAGGCAGCACTATGTTGTGAGGGATAGGCTATGGCCCTCTCACACCACAGCGCTGTGCTCGCAAAGTAAACCCACCCGAATACAACTTAGGCTCCCACAGTACCTGTCGATGTCGTGCAGGGCTTAGCTAACACTGCACACATCGGAGACAACGACACAGTAACCTTACCCCTAGTCTAGCTTTAGATAACCAAGCAGAATCACTCAACACCTTGCCAGGGAGACATATACCAGTCTACAACCTTCCCGAGAGAGGACACATACGGAAAAGTCCGTCTCTCAAAAACCTCAATAAAGCATAATACCTCCTTAACCTAATACATGGAAATATCTGAGAGCTTCGCGTACAATACGACTGGTCGACGGTGAACGTCTATGCTGAAACCAGAAGGGATGTTGAGTTTAATAAAGATTAGAGAATGAGAAAGGAGAAGTCGAGAGAGAGAAATAGTATGCAAAGTGGCGAGTATGGGGGACAGAATTGCAAAGGATGTAGGCGATACGCGTGTCAGGCAAGCTCTGAGCTGGTAAAGAACATGAGGCCGCGACGGGAAGGGACTAGTTGACCACCCGGCCGCCAACGCCGTCAGCGCCCAAGCGAGCCGCGTCATAGCTCACCCCGCTGCCAGGTGTACTCCCTCACCCTCTCTCACTCGCCTCCCACACAAGCAACATTTATATTATAGCGAATATAAAATATAAGGCGCGGTCACAGACCAAAACAAAGACCATTTCTAGACTGTCTGTGGCAACACGACACTAATTACATAAAGCAGATCATTCTAGGACAACTGTAGCCCATCCCCCCATCCTGGCGAGCGCTAGCGAGCTGCAATGCCCCACGCAACCATTCTGCTAACGCCGGGAGGCGTCACACTATAATCAAAACAGGAATCATGTTGCAAGTAAACACACTCACTCTCCCAAGCCTGTTGTGCCGTCTTATTCTCGTAACCCTCAGGATGCTCCCCGAGTCAGGACTGCTGCTCAAACCCATGGTTATGGGAATCAAGGTAATACTTATAGTAACAGAGGAACTGCCTCTCAGAAAATATATACTTATTGTGGCAAAATTGGCCACTTGGCCTCTCAATACTGGAACAAAGAGAGAGATGAAAGACAAAGAGAATCTGTGTCAGTGGTGTCGGATTCTCGTGGGAATGATATAAGTGAACCTCAGAGTGACGGTGAGAATGGTGTGGTAGCGTGTGTGATGCAATGTGCTGTATCCAAACCAGTTGTTAGCCTTTCACCAACTGTTTGCTCTTCTGACAGTTACCGCCCATTTATTTCATCTGGTACAGTAAAGATGAATAGTTGTCTGCATGAGGTGAGAATTCTTCGTGATACAGGCGCCTCACACACACTGTTGTTGAATCCTAACCCTTGTTTATGTCTAACTGACGACCATGTTGTGTTGAGGGGTGCTGGAGGACCTTTTTCTGTTCCCTTAGCTCATGTGGAACTAGAATATGACTTGTTCAAGGGTAAGGCCTGTGTAGGCCTGGCAGAGGAACTGCCTGTGCCAGGCATTAGTCTCCTTTTGAGTAGCGATTTGGCGTGGGATAGGGTAATACTTGGCCCAGTTCTGTCATTCGCCCCTGTTGATAAGCCTCTGTGCTCGAGAAGAAGATACCTGAGGCTTTCCCAGTGTGTGCAGTCACAAGGTCCATTGCCCAAATAGCAATCCCCTCTGAGCACAATTCCCCTCCTGATGTTCTGTCCTCTGTAGCTCCACCAGGAAGTGAAGGTGAGATGAGTGGGGAGGTGAAAAATGAGGTTCTAACCGAGTCCATTAATGTTCCAACTGAACAAAGGGTAGTGAATCTGTCGGACACCTTCATGGCAGACCTAGATATGAATTAATTCGGTAGTGACCTCCCCTCGAACAGTATTGGTGGCCTGGTGGAATTACAATGTAAAGATGAAGAGTGTAAGGAATTGGCTGCTAGTGCTGTGAGTGAGTAGGAATGTGAGAATGAGCTTGGCGAATGCCTTTACATGAAGAATGGTGTTTTGTGGTGAAGATGGTGACCGCCAAACAGACCCATAGGTGGTGGGGCATGGGAAATCCATCAGGTAGTTGTCCCAAAGCTTTGTCGTCGAGCTATATTAGAGATGGCTCATGACATCCCCTTGGCGGGGCACTTGGGTGTGCAAAAAACTCTGTAGCGCATCTTCACGCATTTCTATTGGCGAGGAATGCGAGCGGATGTGGCCCAGTTTTGTAGTGTATGCCACACTTGTCAAGTGACTGGTAAACCCAAGCAGATGGTACCTATTAGTCCTCTGGTGCCTTTGCCAGTGTTTGAAAACCTTTCACTCGGGTGGTGATTGATGTGGTAGGCCCATTACCTAAAACCACCCAGGGACATAATTACTTATTGACCATTGTGGACATGGCAACCCGTTACCCGGAAGCCATACCCCTCTGCAACATCTCTTCCCCAGTCATTATATAAGAGTTGTTAAAATTCTTCACGAAGATGGGTTTTCTATTTGAAGTGCAGTGATCGAGGGACAAATATTACATCCAATTTATTCCATCAGTCCCTTAACCCGTACTGTACCGTACGATACAGTAATAAAAGTCCCCAGCAGTCCCAAGCAATGTGGCAAAAATGGCAGGAGAGACCACCTATCCACCTCCAAAGATGAGGCAACACTGGCTCTGTCACCCTTCAGTGGATCTCATATAAGCTGAGATGTGTTCCCAACACGGGAGCAGTGCTCAAAAGGTTGTGGTAACTGGTACAGGGTTGTACAGGCAGTTACAAGGAAAGTACATTACTGACGGATATATATGTCGCTGGGACTGGGTAGTTACTTATCCACTGACGTATATATAAGGTGCTGGGATTGGAGGGGTTAAGGAATTGGGCATAGACCACATCAAATCTAGCTTCTACCACCCTGAGAGTCAGGGGGGTTCTCGAACGCTACCATCAGACCTTGAAATCTATGTTAAAGAAATATTGTGAGGAGACTGGAGGTGACTGGGACAAGGGTATGCACTTTTTGCTGTTCGCGACCCGTGAAGTCCCACAGAATCACTCGGTTTTCCCCTAACGAGTTGATTTTTGGTCACAAAGTACGCGGTCCCTTGCAACTGTTAAAGGATGACTTTGTCAGTCATGAGGGGGAACTGAATCTACTCAAATATGTCTCTGAATTCAAAACTCGATTAAGAACCTCTTGTGAGTCTGCGGCCAAGATTTTGAAGGTTGCACAAAATATCATGAAGGTTTGGTATGGTAAGCGGGCTCGAATTCGGGAAGTTCAACCTGGGGATGAAGTCCTGGTTCTGCTCCCCTTATTTGGCCAACCCCTGGCTGCTAGGTTCCGTGGTCCCTACAAAGTCATAAAACATTTTGGTGTGACAGATTATGTTGTGGCTATGCCAGACAGGAAGAAGTCTCAACAGGTCTTTCACATCAACATGCTGAAGCCTTACCATCGCGCCTTTGACTCTTCGACCTCAGAGTCTTGGACTCTCCCTCAGTTGCTGTTCTTGATGTGGGTACCCTTGGGAACTCTGGTATGGGCGATGAGAAATGTTCATCTGCCCCATGCCAGACTGTCCCAGGTCCCGAGTGTGTCAGTCTTGATCCTGAGGTTGAGGATGTCTTCAGTCATCTAACTCTAGGTAATCTAAGTACTTTTGGGGATAATTCTGTTGCCTGGAAGGAGTTGCCTGATCACTTGTGTCACCTTTCCCCTAATAAAGCTAGTCATCTAATCACTGTTCTTTCACAGACTCAATGTGTGTTCCGGGATGTTCCAGATCTCACTTTACTGGCTGCTCATGATGTTGATGTTGGGGATGCTGACTCAATAAAATTATCTCCCTACCGTGTCTCCCCTCAACGTTGTGATATTTTGCAATTAGAACTAAATTATATGCTTGATAATACACTAATCACCACTGCCATGAGTCAGTGGAGTAGCCCGGTCACCCTTGTTCCAAAGCCAGGTGGGAAGTATCGTTATTGTATTGACTATAGGCAAGTCAACTCAGTAAAAAAGACCGACACATACCCCTTCCAAAGAATAGATGATTGTATAGATCAGATTGGAACAGCAAGTTTCATCACCAAAATAGATCTGATGAAAGGTTATTGGCAAGTCCCTCTCACCCCTAGGGCGAGAGAAATATCTTGCTTTGTAGCAAACAACCAGGCTTTCTGTTGTGAGGTTATGCCCTATGGTATGAAAAATGCACCAGCCACAATCCAGTGTTTGATGAACCAACTGACTAAGGGCATCCCTGGATGTGTGGTTTATATAGATGATATACTCCTTTTCAGTAATAAATGGGAAAAACATCTCCAACAGACAGATCTGTTGTTTTCCTACCTTGCTGAGGCTAACTTGGTTGTCAACTTAACTAAATGTGACTTTGTTAAAAACACCATGTTACGACCGGGGCTCGTATAAAACAAGGGCTCTTAATCATTGGACTAGAAAGGCACACAGCCACAACGGTAACACTAGATCCAACCCTCGAACTTATAATGCCGGCGCACAAAAACACCTATACCCTCTAGAGTTAAATCTGCTATAGCGGAGTATCCTATAACTCGGAATAAATGCACTACTATTACAGGCTGATGATCTCTGATACAGCCTGATCACAAAAACATACAATTACGTTAATAATGTATACAAGGAAAAGGATAGAGAGCTTAATTAAATCACTGAAATGATTTAATGCAAACAAGAAGAAGGTATAATTAAAGTTACTCTAAACAATAATAAACTGTCACTCCTATATTAAAGAAAGCGAATGAAAGTCCTAAAGCATCGAACTGGAATCTTCTGAAGAAAGTCTGATGCTACTTAAGATGATCGAATCTGATTTTGAACTGTTATATAAAGCAGGAACAGGATATGACAAGTGTATGGACGTACAGTGTTAACTGGCACGGGAACAATAATAAATGCGCAATAGTATTATCTCCAACAACAAAAGAAGTACTTCCTTAGGCAACTCAAAAAGCCTGCTCGGGTTGTGCAACTCAACAACATCCAAGGCATACAATCAACATGAATAAAAATGCTGCATACATGACATAAGAGTTTATAATCTTGATCGGGTGTCTGCTAGGCGAATAAAGTCTAGCTGGGATGTCGTAGGCTAGGAAACAATGGCTGAGCAAGCAGCTCGTAGCCTAGCGAGGTCCTTAAGACTGTACGGCCAAATTAGGTTAAATGACGGGGTGCTCTCTTGAGAGATCCAGATCGCTAGTATCTGGTTCTCTCCTGGCGACCCTCTCTAAGTCAAAGCAAAACGAGTTAGCACAGTGTTGGGTGGCAGAGGCAAAAGCCCTCACTCGCAACACAGTGCTATACTCACAAGGTACACAGTCAAAAAGACCACCTAGGCTTCCCACGTATCCGTTGCGATTGTACCGGTTCAACAAAACCTGGTACACATTGGAAATCACAACAACAATAGCCTCACCCCAGTCTAGCATTAAATAGCCCAGCAGACAACCAAGAAAAAGGTAGGGAGACACCGTGAGTGTGTGGAACCTCTACAGACAAAATGGTAACCCCTCCAAAATGCCTAACTAAACATGTAATATCTGAGAGCTTCAGCATATAATACGATGGCCGATATATGAAATCGTGTAGAACCAAAGGGGAGTTATGATGTTAAATAGAGTGGAAGAATGAGAGGTAAGAAGTTGAGAGAGAGAGAAAGTGCTCTATAGGTAGAAGTCGGGGACAGGTGGTAAGGGAGGTGTGAAGGGTATGCTGGTCAGGCAAGCTCTGAAGAGAGTAGCTCCTCGGGACCCCCAGGATCACACACAGGCATGGTGGTCAGCCAATCACAGGCCGCTACGTCACCAGGCAGCAGACCTGCAGAAGGCGCCAGGAACCACCAGCCAATCAAGAGGCGTGAGAAGGCACGCGCGCGAGTCTACGAGCGGGGGAAGGCAGCACATGTATACGCACGCACACACTACCACCCCACTGCCTATATTGTTCTCTCTCCTTAACTATATACAATGCATCTTATGTTCTACTCATGATATAAAATATAATGCACTGTCACAGGCGAAAACAAAGACCACTTCTGTACTGCCTGTGACATGACGATTCACAAGAAAGAAAGTACAACACTGTAGATAGACTGTAGCCAAATTTATTGCCCTGGCGAGTGTTAGCGAGTGGCATAGCGAGCGGCTGAGCCCACGTGGCGTTCTGCTAAGCTGCAGGCGTCCCCCCCCCCCCCCCAAGATATTAGACGCTCAACCATGAGCTCCATATCTGACAAGCAGAATGCCGATAAGACTCGCCACCCATAATCACTTCGCAACAAAGAAGGCAAAGCTCAGTTCTCATCAACAAAAAAATTAAAACCCCTCCCAACACAATAGCTTAATTCATACTGCTATGCTCCTAGAGCGAGCTTCTACTAGTCCAGCCTTCTGAGAGAAGCACAGGTTCGACTCAGAACTTCAGCTATAACATACTTAAAAAATTTAACTTAAAGAAAGAGTTTTGTTTTATAGAATTTGCATTTTTAATATGTTTATGGCGTCTGCACTTACAGGGGCAAGCCTGATATTTCTCCACTCTCAACACACACTGACTGAACGGCGAGGGTTCTCCTGCAAACAAACCCTCCTGTGACAAACAATCAGCCAAAACATTATCAGTGCCATTAGCATGCCACCCATCCAACTTGTGTTCCGGCAGCACAACAACACCTGACACTGTTAAACTGCCCAGTTCATCACAAGACTGGCACTTCTCTTCGCTCTTTCCGGCAACATGGGCCTGCCAATAACCTTTCACTAGTTCTACCTTCATGATTAGCGATGCAGCCCCGATGCGGTCTATGGTGTCATCAACTCTCGATATGGTATAGGCGTCTGTCAGGGATAATTCACACCCACTTTTGCAATCAACACACACACTGATCTTGCCACTTAACACAGGTTGCAAAGTTACAGGCAACGACCACTCACGACATTCCTTATCCCTCAGACCCTTGGGTAATGGATAGGTGTCTGTCAGGGATAATGCTTCCACACTCTTGCAGTCACCATACACACGGATCTTGCCACTCAACCCAGGTTGCAAACTCACTGGCAACGACCACTCAAGATATCCTTTATCCCTCAGACCCTTTTTCCACATGTCGTCTAGCGCTGTTTTCACGACAGGCTGTTGAGCAGAATTTATACGGTAGGGAATTAAACTAAGCCTTGCACTGTCTCCAGCCTCCCTGACGGATTCTACCCCATACATCAGGCCTGGAGAAGCAACAAACATGCGGATGCACTGCCACAGCCTAGTAAACAACTTATCTCGCAGAACAACATGGTAGTGCCCTCCCACAACCCAGCCGAGACCGCAGCTTCTAACCTGTAGTCTCCCTCCTTCTCCACCTTCGTCCCAAGAATAGCCAGGTAATGAGAGAGACAATCAGTACCACCTGTGCAGTCACTCCCATAGTTCATTATTGCTAAGGCTTCCCCGTCGATACCGTACATGCGCACCCCCGCATTCCTTACAACTACATCTGCCTGCGCAGCATCACCGCTTTTAACGACATGGCCAGATACAGTCGATCTATGGTAGGGCTGTTGCATTCGACTAGAGCCGCTTTGGGAGGCTATGCGACGACCGGGCACATCCACTCCACAGCCAACCTCACCAATCTGCTCAATGTCCTCCTTCTGACCACCACCCTTGGCAGCCATGGGTCGACCCTGACCTGACAACCATGTCCAAGCCTCGTCGCCCACCTTGAACCACCGAAACAACGAGGCCAACGGTCGGTAAACATTCAAGTGACCTGCCCGCAGAACATCTTGCACCGCCTGAGTTGTGAGGCTCGGGTGCTCGGCACGACCAGTGGGGTATGAACCGAGCTGGTGCTGGAGCGCTGCACACTGCTGCTCAGGCAGGTGCTCTAGCGCTTCCACAGCCACCAGACTCGTGTCCCCCGCCCACTGCTCCGCCGAGACATGACAATCCCTACTCTCCTCCACCTGTGCCCTACTGCCCCCCTCTCCTTCTCCACCTTGGTCGCTGCAGACCAACGCAGGGACAGTAGGCTGCTCAGGTGGTTGCCTCACAAACTCCTCCAACAGGTTCACATGACATGTTACCCCGTCCTCGTGTTTGATCTCGACAGCTCCATTACCACACTTCTGAACTTCCGGATCCTCCAACTGCAGTTTACAAATATCTGAGGGAACCAACCTGTCTAAATGCTTCCGAAGCAACCCAAGTCCTCCCCCAATATCAAACTGAGCAACCCTTTTTTCTCTCTGTATGTAACGTTGCTGCCTCAGAGTCTCTTCCTGCCCTACCTCCTCACTAGCTGTGACAGGTCCTGGGGCTTCTCCAGACTCCAACAATGGTGCCAATACTGAGTCGCCAAGAAGCGCTGCTGGTACTAAACTCTCCAAACTTTTACCTACATTAGCTGTCTTCTTCCGACCATTCCTCCGTTGATCAGAAGACTGAGGAATAGGTTGTGACACTTTGGATGCAAGAGATCTTGTAACAACACACGCCATAGGTTGTACATGACACTTCTCTACCCACTCCTGTTCCTCCCTACTCACGTCGGCCGGCTTCTCGGCAACGACTAAGCGTGAAACCTCATGAGTAGGCACCGCAAAGTCGTTGCCAAGAAGGAGGTCGACGCCCCCAACAGGCAAGTTCTCCACAATTCCCACATCCAACTCTCGTGTCACACCATCTACCTCCAGTTCCATCCTGACCAACAGGTATGACCTGATAGCATTGATACCTTGCACCACAACTACCCGTGCCGTGTTTATTGGTCTACCAGTAAAGTTCTTCATCAAAGTCTGAGAGGCACCCGTGTCTCGCAACAGCTCAACTCCATGCTTCTTACCAGCCCACTTCATGCAGCCACACCCTCGATGGTCGCAAAAGACATCGCGGACAGGGTTCGAGCCTTCCGGATTCTTCTCCACTGGCTGTGTCCCAGCCTCTGACGTTATACCCCGGGCAAACTCAGACAACTTCGGGGACACCCCAATGTTGCGAGCCAAAGACACAACTGCATTAGGTAGCTTGCTTGGACAGGCTCTTGCAAAATGCCCCTTCTCATGACATTGAGAAGATGTCATTGTGGGGAGATTGTAGGCACCAATCGATCAGGGCTAGACCCAGGTGAGGTTATAGGCATGTGATAAAGAGTCGCTGGAACTCCTGTTTCACTTGCTTGGCCTCTCTTACTGATTTTCTTTGTGCCTCATTTACACTGAGAGCAATCCAGCTAGCTCTCACAAACACCTCCTCCTCCTATCCACTTCACTACACTAAACATGCACACCACACTTCATTCTTCCACACCAAAATTAAAAAAAAAAAAAATGATGAATTGTAGCCCAGCCTCGGAGTCCCCAGGGGGGGGGACCATAAATGCCCCCTCACCCGACCGACCATCCCCTGACGACCCCACACAATTACCTGGACCTCGGCCTGTTACTCTTTCTATTAATTTCTGCAACATTCGCGGACTTTCCTCTAACTTTCACTCTGTTGAGCACCATCTCTCCTCCTACAAACCTGATCTTCTCTTCCTCACCGAAACTCAGGTGTCTGTAGCAACATCCAGCAACCCCTTCTCTGTATCCTCCTACTTTCTCTATCCTAGTTTCAAAGCCAAAGGCGGATGTTGTGCATATGTGCACAACAAACTCACTTGCTCTCGTGTTCCCGATTTCGACTCCTCTGAATTCTCAACTTTATGGCTCAAACTTTCCTGTCATTCTCTTACTAAATATTTCTGTGCTGTCTATCTTTCCCCTAACTCTACCAACTTTCCCAAATTCTTTGACTATCTAAACTCTACAGTGGAACACTTTCTATCCATTTCTCCTTTCTCAGAAATATCCATCTTAGGAGATTTCAACGTTCACCACCGCCATTGGCTCTCCTCTCACACTACTGATCCACCTGGTGAACAAGCCTACGTCTTTTCTATCCTAAATGACCTAGAGCAGTTAGTTCAGCAACCCACCCGTATCCCGGATCGCATCGGAGATCGGCCCAACATTCTTGACCTGTTTCTAACTTCTAACCCTTCTTCTTATACTGTCGATCTTTCTCTCTCCTTTGGGCTCCTCCGACCATAAACTTATCTCTGTCACCTGTCCTATCTCTCCAGTACAGCCACCCGATCCTCCTAGCCGGCGGCGCTTGTGGCACTTTGGCGCTGCCGACTGGGAGGCTCTTCGGCAGTACTTCTTTGATTTCCCATGGAATGATTTCTGCTTCCATGGCCGAGGACCCTCGGAGAGTGCTGAACGCATTACCGAGGTAATCCTATCGGGCATGGAAGCATACATTCCATTCTCTTTCTCTCAGACTAATGCTAAAAAATCTTGGTTTACTCACGCCTGTTCTACTGCTGTCCGCAATAAGGAGGAAGCATTCAAACGGTACCGACGCCTTAAAACTCAAGACTCTCATTCTTCATATGTTTCTGCCCGGAATCAAGCCAAATCTGTTCTTCGACTTGCCAAACACTCTTTCATCAATAATAAATGCACTGAACTATCCAACTCTAGCTCTTCCCAAGCTTTCTGGCATCTAGCCAAAAACCTCTCCAACAATTTCTCTTCCTCGTCTTTCCCTCCCCTTTCCCACTCTGATGGCACAACCATCACTTCTTCCTCTGACAAAGCTAAACTCTTCGCTCAAACTTTTGCTAGAAACTCCACCTTGGATGATTCCGGTGCTATTCCTCCCTCTCCGCCCTCCTCTCTCTTACTTATGCCTAATATCCTAATCTCTTCTAAAGATGTACTTTCTACCCTCTCTGGGCTTAACACTAATAAGGCGTACGGTCCGGACGGTGTTCCTCCTGTTGTTCTCAAAAACTGTGCTTCCGTGCTGACTCCCTGCCTAGGCAAACTCTTTCGTCTCTGTCTATCCTCTAACGTCTTCCCTTCATGCTGGAAGTTTGCTCACATTCAACCTGTCCCAAAGAAGGGTGACCGCTCTCAACCCTCCAACTATCGTCCAATTGCTCTTATCTCTTGTCTTTCTAAAGTTTTTGAAACTATTCTTGCTTCCAAATTTCTTAAGCATTTCTGCTCTCAGATCGCCAGTATGGCTTCCTTAACCTCTGAAGTGCGCATGGGGGTAATTGGAAACGTCCCCCTGTGCTGACGTATTTGAGGTGTTTCCGTCACTAAAATATTCATTGTGCCATTAATAGCATTAATACTTATCCATATGTGCCTATTATGGGTTGATTATAAAGGTATTAACCTGAAACAACAATAAAACGAGTGAAAACAGCGTTTGGATGGTCAAAATCGGAGATATAGCCCGCGAGTTGTATAATGTATGGGTGAGGCAATCTGCTTTCCCGCCAATTTCCCCCAAGGCCACTGAGACACAGTCGATCGATACTCTCTCTCTCTCTCTTGCACTCGCTTGCTATCAGTGATGACCACACCCTCCAATCGGATTTCTAATGTTAGCACGAAAATATACCTCAGAATAAGGGAATAACAGGGAAAATAGGTGATAACTGAAGGAGAGGAGGAAAGTGGGGAAGGATGGGAGGTAGAGGACTGAGATTTTGCATGGCCCAGGGGCCCAAAAAAAAAAAAAAAAAAAAAAAAAAAAATTTCGATGTCAAAAGTTGATTTTTTTTTCTCTGACTCTTAAGAGTCTCCCCGCAGTGCGCCGGGGGAACTCTTAAGAGTCTCCCCGCAGCTCCCGGGTTAAGGGTCGCTCTACTGGTGATCTTCTTTCATATCTTACTAACTCTTGGTCATCCTCCTTTCGGGACTTCGGTGAGACTTTTTCTATTGCACTAGACATATTGAAAGCCTTCGATAGAGTCTGGCATAAATCTTTAATTTCTAAACTACCCTCCTTCGGTTTCTATCCCTCCATCTGTGCCTTTGTCTCTAATTTCCTTTCCGGCCGTTCCATAGCCGCGGTTGTGGACGGCCATTGTTCACTTCCTCACTCTATAAACTCCGGTGTTCCTCAGGGCTCTGTCCTATCTCCTATTCTCTTTCTAATTATTATAAATGATCTCCTTAACTGTACCTTAATTCCCATCCATTCATACGCAGACGACTCAACCTTGCACTACTCCATTAGTTTTTCAGAACGCCCCAGCCAGCAATCCCTCAACGACAAACGTAATGAAGCCATAGAACTCTTAAATTCTGATCTAAATACTATTTCCAATTGGGGCAGAGAAAACCTTGTTAACTTTGTTCCAAAACCCAATTTCTCCATCTATCTACCCGTCAGGATCTCCCAGCGGACTATCCCTTATTCTTCAACAATACAAAAATCAACCCTTCATCTTCTCTCAATATTCTTGGTGTCTCTTTTTCTTCTGCTCTCATTTGGAAGGACCATATTACCAGTCTTGCTAAGGCAGCCTCCCAGAAGCTGGGTGTGCTCAACCGCCTTAGGGGGTTCTTTTCCCCTGTACAGCTTCTTGCTCTGTACAGGGGCATAGTGCGCCCTTGTATTGAGTATTGTTCACATGTGTGGGGAGGTTCCTCTCACACTGCTCTCCTAGACAAAGTTGAAAGGAAGGCCTTTCGTATCATTAACTCCCGTCCACTCACCAACTCTCTGCAATCTCTCTCTCCGCCGCAATGTTGCATCTCTCTCGCTATTCTATCGCTACTATAATAATCAGTGTTCCTCAGAGCTATCCCAGTGCATACCACCTCCTTTACGTAGGGCACGTGGTACCCGTCTTGCAACTCAATCCCACCCCTACTCTGTGCAACTCTCCAACCCAAGAGTGAAACGTTACTCTCAAACTTTCTTCTACTCAACAGCTGAGCTCTGGAACTCTCTCCCAGAATCAGTCTTTCCCTCTTCCTATGACTTAAATTGCTTCAAACTCCGTGTGTCCAGGCATTTTGGCTCGAACGTCCCTTGATTTTGGCCCTGTCACTCTTTCAACTATGGGGGAGGCACTCACTATAGGCAGTTATGCCTTTTGCCTCCCTCAATCACATAGAAAAAAAAAAAAAAATTGAAAACACTCTAACTCCCACTTGGGCTTCCCTTGAGGTGGGGAAGGGCCCGGACCCTTTCTAAACTGGACGGTACTAGGTTTATGGTCAGTTTTGGTGTCGTTGCTCTTGTTCTTAGTGTAATTATGTGTATCAGTGTTTCGGGGAGGAGGAGGGTTACGCTCCTTATGGCCTGCATCGCTTCTCTGTGCAAGACCGCACCCACGAATCAAAGATAACCGAAGGTCAGCCATCTCAGCTGCCTCCTGAAGAGTTTTCGTTTTTTTTTCTTTAAGATTCAACGTCAGATCGCCGCCCGTACACTTAAAAAATTGTTCTAGAAGCATCAGCTGTTTCAACTCCTCAAACGTCGATGCCTTCTCAGAACGCACCCAGTTTCTAAATGCATCGGACAGATCCCGGGCATGCTCCAAAAAAGGTGCACTCACGACCCTTCGTTACACCCCAGAACTTCAACCTGTACGTCTCTGGTTGTAACTCATATGCCCGCAGGACAGCCTCCTTCAATACCTCATAATCGATGCACGACTCCAAAGGCAACGCATCATATGCCTTGAGTCCTTTGCCAACCAACCTAGAGGAAACAAGGGCTGCCCACTTAACCTCGGGCCATTGGTACTCCCGGCACTTCTTCTCAAAACGCATAACAAATTTGGTGACACCCGACTTGTCAAATACATGGACTAACTTAAGAAGGTGCGATAAAGACTGATCAAGACCTCGATTCCCAGAACCAAGACGCTGCCCTGTTGACTCCACCCTAGACTTCTCAAGTTCTATGTCTGCACAGTACATGCCCAGCAAACATTGAACAATCGGCCCGATACAGAGCTAATAACGACCTTCTAATTTGTTTTAGTATCGGCCCAATAACCGTAGTTTTTGTTGCCGTCACCGTCCCAATTTATTTTAGTTTACCGTTTGCACGCCAGCCTTCGATGGAACTTTATTGGCCCGTTAACTGGGCCAATGGTGGATAACTATAACCGTGCCGACACAAATTTTATTATATTGTGTCAATAACCTGTAATGTATCTGCCTGAAGGGGGCCAATGTATTTCAAGCAAACATTGAACAATTGGCCCGATAAATAGTTAATAACGGCCTTCTAATTTTTGTTAGTATCGGCCCAATAACCGTAGTTTTTGTTGCCGTCACTGTCCCAATTTATTTTAGTTTACCGTTTGCACACCAGCCTTCGATGGAACTTCATTGGCCCGTTAACTGGGCCAATGGTGGAAAACTATAACAGTGCCGACACCATTTTTAATATATTGTGCCAATAACCTGTAATGTATCTGCCTGAAGTGAGCCAATGTATTTCCAGCAAACATTGAACAATCGGCACGATAAATAGTTAATAACGGCCTTCTAATTTTTGTTAGTATCGGCCCAATAACGGTAGTTTTTGTTGCCTTCACTGTCCCCATTTATTTTAGTTTACCGTTTGCATACCAGCCTTCGATGGAACTTCATTGGCCCGTTAACTGGGCCAATGGTGGATAACTATAACCGTGCCGACAGCAATTTTAATATATTGTGCCAATAACCTGTAATGTATCTGCCTGAAGTGGGCAATGCATTTCCAGCAAACATTGAACAATTGTCCCGATAAATAGTTAATAACGGCCTTCTAATTTTTGTTGTATCGGCCCGAAAACCGTAGTTTTTGTTGCCGTCACCGTCCCAATTTATTTTAGTTTACGGTACCGTTTGCACACCAGCCTTCGATGGAACTTCATTGGCCCGTTAACTGGGCCAATTATGGATAACTATAACCGTGCCAACACCAATTTTAATATATTGTGCCAATAACCTGTTATGTATCTGCCTGAAGTGGACCAATGTATTTCCAGCAAACATTGAACAATCGGCCCGATAAATAGTTAATAACGGCCTTCTAATTTTTGTTTGTATCGGCCTGAACACCGTAGTTTTTGTTGCCGTCACCATCCCAATTTATTTTAGTTTACCGTTTGCACACCAGCCTTCGATGGAACTTCATTGGCCAGTTAACTGGGCCAATGGTGGATAACTATAACCGTGCCAACACCAATTTTAATATTTTGTGCCAATAACCTGTAATGTATCTATCTGCCTGAAGTGGGCCAATGTATTTCCAGCAAACATTGAACAATAGGCCTGATATGTAGTTAATACCGGCCTTATAATTTGTGTTGTACCGGCCCGATAACTGTATTTTTTGTTGCCGTCACTGTCCCAATTTATTTTAGTTTACCGTTTGCACACCAGCCTTCGATGGAACTTTATTGGCCCGTTAACTGGGCCAATGGTGGATAACTATAACCGTGCCGACACCAATGTTAACATATTGCGCCAATAACCTGGAATGTAGCTGCCTGAAGTGGGCCAATGTATTTCCAGTAAACATTGAACAATAGGCCCGATATGTAGTTAATACCGGCCTTATAATTTGTGTTGTATCGGCCCGATAACTGTATTTTTTGTTGCCGTCACTGTTCCAATCCAATTTATTTTAGTTTACCGTTTGCACACCACCCTTCGATGAAACAACATTGGCCCGGTAACTGGGCCAATGGTGGATAACCATATTTGTGCCGACACCAATGCTAACATATCGTGCCAATAACCAGTAATGTAGCTTCCTGAAGTGGGCCAATGTATTTCCAGCAATCATTGAACAATCGGCCGGATATAGAGTTAATAACGGCCTTATAATTTATATTTGTATTGGCCCGATAGCCGTATTTTTGGTTGCCGTCACTGTCCCAATTTATTTTAGTTTACCGTTTGCACACCAGCCTTCGATGGACCAACATTGGCCTGGTAACTGGGCCAGTGGTAAATAACCATAACCGTGCCGACACAAATGTTAACATATTGCGCCAATAGCCAGTAATGTAGCTGCCTGAAGTGGGCCAATGTATTTCCAGCAAACATTGATTAATCGGCCCGATATAGTCTTAATAACGGCCTTATAATATTTGTTTTTATCGGTCCGATAACTGTAGTTTTTGTTGTCGTCACCGTCCCAATTTATTTTAGTTTACCGTTTGCACACCAGCCTTCGATGAAACAACATTGGCCCGGTAACTGGGCCAATGGTGGATAACCATAATCGTGCCGACATCAAAGTTAGCACATTATGCCAATAACATGTAATGTAGATGACTGAAGTGGGCCAATGTATTTTAGTTATTTCATAAGCATCCCAGATTAACCCTCTCACCACGGAAGGGCTCTTGAACGCCCATAAAAAAGCATACAACAGGTACCCGGAAGGGCTCTTGAACGCCCAGTGGTTGAAAGCCTGTGAACTTCGTGTGCGAGGCATCGGTCCGACGCATGTAAACAACAGCCGGCTGGACCGACTCTCCGGCCACAAGAAGGAGAGCGTCGCTTGTTCGTGTGTGCCTGTATGTTGTTGTTAAGTATCGAAAAGTATTGTAAAGTGGCTGTTTTGGCCATAAAGTTATCTCCAATGAAATCGTCATCACAACTCAACCAGTTGACTTAGAGAGCTCTACTTAACCCTTTGGCGCACCTATAGTTTCCAATCAAAGTTTTTCCCACTCCCAAAGTATATCTCAGCTCACTCAGAGCCAGTTTTATGCCCGGCGATAATTTGTTTCTGTGACGTTTTTATCCACCAAAACATCCTTATATTTGAATTAATGAGGTATCATCGGCTTCGTTATTGATTGATCTTGATGATAAGCGAATAAAAACATAGAATATATACAAAACAACTACATTGGGGCACTTCGAAATAAGAATTGTAAAAACAAAAGTAAATACCTTATCTCCAACTCGCGCTAGCTCAAAAGTTTGCCTGCAACATTTTTGATTTGCATACATATATGGAAGCGGAATTTAATGAGGATTCCACTGGTCACTTCAGAATTACTATAAACTAAATAGATACTGAGATACACGAATAAACGTGAAAGTATCGAAACACAGACTGAGCTGTACTCTGCTCCCTTCCCAGCCAGCCGTGAGTAAACGGTTAAACTGAGGGATTTGCCAATTGTACCCATTGAACTAGACGTAATACTTAATATCTATGCCAAATATGACGCTCGTCAGACGAAAACTTAATTTTTGGTGAATATTTATAAGTATAATGACTCTTAACGAGTCATCGTGCGTCTAGGAAAAAAATGCCTAATGACTCTGAACGAGTCATCGTGCGCCAAAGGGTTAATGCCATTCTACAGGTAAATAACACAGCTACGTTTGGGGATGCGCGGGAATGCGGGAAGCAGTCTGATTAACAAATATACGGTAGCCTAGCCTAGAAGTTTTTCGGCCAAAACACCCGGGTTTCGAGGAATATATATATAATACATACCCGGGGCTGGAGGGTTAATTGAGCCAATGTACTTGAGCATTTTAGTTTACCATTTGCAGCCCGGCATTCGATGGAACAACATTGGCCCGGTAAATGGGCCAATAATGGATAACCTTATTCATGACATCAGTTTTTACTACATTGTGCCAATATCCCTTAAAGGGGACAAAAACAACAGTGTTAATAATGTTAGTGTTCTGAAGCTGCCTGTCTGTATTGGTTGAATATTGGCCATATTCAGAACCGATTGCGGGAAACAATAATAATTCCAATAACAATTTTCACTCTATTGATTTGATAACCTAAACTCTGATTGCCATCTTTGGCCCAATTTGCTACCGTTGTCCGTTTGCACAGCGGGATGTACGGGCCCAGTGCTAGCCCGTGTTTCAGACCAATAAAGGTAAACCTGAATCATGTTGACAGCAGTTTTTACTACATTGTGCCATTAATCCTTAAGCTGGCTGCCTGTATTGGTCCAACAGATGCCGGTTCTGCCGGATTTCAGGATCTTTGGGGTCTGAAACAGCGAAGTTTTACTGTTCAGTATATATTTTTTATATTGGTTCAATGTTGGCCCTAATCAGGACCGATGTCAGTGAACTTGAATCATGCCAATGTCAATTTTAACTTTATAAATCTGATAACCTTTACTCCGATTGCCCACTTTGGCCCAATTTAATATAGTTATCGGTTAGCACAGCAGAATATGTACCGGTATGTGCCCAGTAGTGGTCGATGTTTCGGACCGATGAGGGCAAACAGAAGTCATGCCGACTCCAATTTGCACTACATTCAACCAACAATCTTAAACCTAGGTGCCAGTATTCGCCCAATTCAATTTATATATCAGCTTGTATAACAGTTCTATAATAGTTTTAATCTGGACAAAAGAGGAAGAACCGTGCCATTATATACAAATAGTTTATTTTTAAGAGTTAAATGGAAAATCTACCCTCTCGCATATAGGGATGCGCTTCAAGTTCTTAGAGTTGGAGTAGGTCACCAAATGTGAACCCATGATTCGAAATGCACCCTCTATATATAGATAAGTACCGGTACAGTAAATAAGAATCAAATTGACTAGATAACGTCCCTCAGAGGACGCATTAATGTTTTAGTAATTTGAAGGAGGTAATAAGGTAATTTTCACTCACGTCCACACCATATGGTGGCACATACTATCCATTAATCAGTCTTACTTTTGCCACTGCTCTGGCAGTTGGATACTTCGCTCAATGAAAGTTGGCTAAAATTATTGATGCATATGTGCGAGAGGGTTAAGGATCATCATTGTCGAGTGTAGTCATTTTGCCAAAAAAAGAAAATGACATGTTAAGAAAATGAATGTACTGTATGTGATATCAGCATCTAATAATAATAATATTGTACTGGTATATATATACCGGTATATATATATATATACTGGTATATATACTGTATACAGGTACTGTATATATAATATACAGTATATATATACCAGTACTGTACTGTATAATACAGTGAAGATCACACTATAATTTAAAACAAAATTGTTTACATGATTATGAAAGATAATAGCACAGCCATATGTTTACTGAACAATATGATACATGTCCCTTACATGGCACTCACAGTTGGAATACTCAAAGTTCTATACAATATGTTAGAAATACAAATACATAAAATACATACTAGGCATGCAAAACTGATAATATTGTCATATAAACATTGGATTTTCATATGTACCAGTACTGTACAATTATTTGTTTATATAGGCCTACTGGTATTGATTAACCTCTCCGCTGCGTAGGTGGGGTATTGGCCATCCCTCCCTGTGCGGAGGTATTTAAACTGTTTCCTAAACTCAAATCGTCATTGTACCATAAATATAATTAATACTTATCCATATGCGCCTATTTTACGTTGATTATAAAGGTAATAACCTGTAACAGCAATAAAACAAGTGGAAACAGCGTTTGGATGGTCAAAATCGGCGATAGAAGCCTGGAGTTACGTAATGTATAGCTCAGGCAGCCAGCCAGCCGTGAAGACGATACAGGGCTGATTTAAATGTTTTTTTTTTAGGCCTTGGATTATATAAGACTTCCTGCAGCGCACCAGTGAAACTTATATAAGTCTTGCTGCACTTGCCGGGTTAAAGGAACATTTATATAATCCATACAAATTGATATACCAGTTTGTGGGATGTATTTTCTCAATTAAATATTTTGTGTTTTATTTAATTATTATAACCTGATCCCAGCTGAATTAAATAGATATCTAAGCTATGAAAGAATTACGATATGGCACTCACATTTATGGCAGTGTTTAGTGGGCGGGAAAAGTGAAGGACATACGGGTATGTGTCCAGATAGCCTATATGGGTGATGCCATCCTGCTTGCATAAAGTGTGGAAGAACTTCTGACAGGGTTGCCACTAATTTTGATAAGTTATTTGAGATGAATTTACAAATCAATCCAATTAAATGTGTAAGTAAGGTGTACCGGTACCTCTCCAAGTTGATAGTAGTGCACATTAGCATATACCGGTAATATATAATAATGTATGAAGAAGGGATTATTGTAGTTATGGTGTATAATAGGGGTTGAAGGTGTCTTGAATGGCACCGTACCATACATAATGCTCATATACCGGTACCGGTACAGTATTTTGTTATACTTTTTAGTTAAATACATACATACATTGGTTTAACGTTATTTGTCCATTACATGCATTGTGACGGTTCAGACGGGGTTGCCTTTAAGCTGTAGTACAAAAAAGTCGCGCCACAGCACTGCCCCACCAAGTGATCACTGTGGCTGATGTTGGTATAATGCTAACCGTGCCTCAGCAAGACTCAACAGAGTCACCCTGCAGCACTTGCACCTGCAGTATCTGCAACCACACCAGCCTTACCAGTGTTACAAAAAGACAGCACCATAACAAGACTCTACTGTATATTAGGCAATTGGACTATAGAACAATAAAATCTGGCCCCAACATGCAAACACTGTTGCCGACACAGGTGTGGTGCCAAACGGCCCCCAGGTTAGACTCAGTCCCCTGTGGCACCTATCCGCATCCCACTAGCCTCGGCAGTGTGCCATACCAAGACAGTGCTAAGATAAAGACTTTACTGTCTAGTAATGGCTGTTGATCCACAAGTCTATCGCCATCCCCCCTAGTAGTCGCCTTGTACGACACACAGTAGTATGCGTGAGGCATAGGCCTATTGTTTTTTTCCTCCACCATTAGATGAAGGCCCCCTTAACCCCTGCGGGGCCTTACCCCCTGGGGGGAAGGGATTACATTAGTCTACCATTTACATTTCAAGTGGAAACTGAACTGACCATACCTTACAGTAATGAGATACTCGTATTAATAAGACAACTAATTACATAAAGCAGGTGTACACTATAAGTACCGTAGCTTTGTACCGGTACTATACGCTAATGGATATATCACAGATGAAAGATCGATATATTTTCTATTTACAGTAATATGCACAGTATGCAGACAAGTTCCTAACATTTTTATTACCATTTATATTATTGCAAAAATTGGTTAGGTTCAATGAAAAATAAGTACGGTAAAAAAAAAAAGTACGGTACCGGTACATAATATTTTCAGTAGCCTACCGTATTATAGTTGTTTAATAATTATTTAATTATATACATTAGTTTAAAGGACTAAAGTTTCAAAATCTTATTATTTGTGTTGCTGGTGTTAATAATAATGTTGTAAGCTACTACCATGATGATGTCATAACAAAGGCTGTCAAGATAACTAGTTACCGGTAACCTACTAGTAAATAGTTGTTGCCCTTTTGTATTGACTAATTGACCTGACCTCACCTCAAGGGGTGAGGAGGCCTTCATCTTATGGTGAGGGAAAACAAAAATATGCCTGACACATCCTACTGCGTGTCATACAAGGCGACTAATTAGGGGGATGGCAATAGAATTGTGGACCAGCAGCCATTACTATGCAATAAAGTTTTAATCTTAGCGCTGTCTTTTTATTGACTGCCGAGGCTGGTGTGGTGCAGAAAGGTGCTACAGGAGACTTTACTAGTAGAGTCTTACCTGGGCGCTGTTTGGCACCACACCACCGTCAGCCACAGCAGGGTGTCAAACGAAAGCTAAGTTCTTTCTTTTTAGCCGTCCGGGTGGCTCAGTTGATAGCGTCAGTGCTTCACATTGTGCAGTCTTACGTTCAATCCCCACTCAGATTGAAAAGTTTTTCTGAGACATAGCCGACGGTTACTGTCTCCCCATGAGCAAGGGGGATGGGTAATGGTCATTGGTTGATTAAAGAAGTGTCAAGCGCTTGAGAATCCTCAAAGGAGGAGATACGGACGCTATATAAGTAACCAGACGATTATTATTATAGGCCTATGCAAAGATAAAATTGGGGTTTATAGTTCAAATTATGTCTGGAAGTGATAAAATGGCCAAAACAATACTACAGTAGGCCTACTTTATGTCAATTTTCTTGTATTCCTCCTCATATTCATTCAAGCCTTCAAACAAAATTGTTCCGGTTTGACACCCTGGGCCACAGTGTTTGCATGTTGGACCAGTGTTGGGGCAGGACTTTATTGTTCTGTAGTCCAAGTTGTCTAATGTATTGTAGAGTCTCGTTATGGTGTTGTCTTATCGTAGCACTGTTAAGGCTGGTGTGGTTGCAGATACTGCAGTAGAGACTTTGTCGAGTCTTGCTGAGGCGCGGTTAGCACTACCGGTATGCCAACATCAGCCACAGTGATGGCATGTTGGGACAGTCTTGTGATGGGACTTTATTGTACTACACTCCAACTACTGAAAGGCAACCCCGTTTGAGCCGTTCCAATGTATGTAGGCTAATGGAAAATTACGCTAAACCATTGTACTGTTTGTATGTATATATTGACCAAGTATGGTATATAATAACTATACAGCTGTAAGAGATATATATTTCAAGTGTGTGTACCATACCATATCTGAATAAAGTAGAATTTGCAAATTCAGTTGTTCAGTGTCAGCGGCCTTTAAGGTAGCCTACCGGTACCGCAACTTACCGGTTATGCATGCCTTTACATACATTTTATAAGCTTAATCTTGGTACCGGTAACTTTTGAAATGTAGGGTAGAAGCGTTAGTATCCGATCACTGTGTTAGTATCCAATCACTTTCAGTTTTTAGTGCAAAAAAACTGCTACGAACAAAACTATAAAAGATACAGTATTTACCTTATATACCGGTACAGAATATAGAGCTATGAAAGCTAAGTATTGTGTAAAAACTATAAAAGATACAGTGTTAACCTTATATACAGAATATAGAGCTATGAACGCTAAGTATTGTGTGAGAAAAAGAAATTAAATGGATAAATAGTTTAGCTTCTACCGTACACCGAATGTAAACAACTGTCATTTTTCTTCCGATTCTTACGGCAACACATAAGGAAATTACTTTTTTTGTCAGCTTAAAAATGATCTCTATATTTATTCTTTTCAAAATATATGATAATATATTGTAGTGGAATGTTGGAATAACACATGGAAAATGAAGATAGTTGATTATATTGCAAATGAGTTTGACAAGGAGAGGTGATTGGATACTAAACCCAAAATCCTTGATGCGTCAGTATCCGATCACAAAATATTTTCCTTTCAAAAGCTTCACTTTATGCTACATATTATTAATTTAAATTTTACATGTCTTACAGGATTAATAATTTCCCTAGCACCTATATTTTGTTATATAATATGGTGTGTTAGTATCCGATCACTGATCCACCACTGTGGTCGATCGGTCGACCACAGTGCTCAATCGGTTGACCACAGATATCATCTTTATTCATCTTTTATTTATTTTTTCCCAAAAAATCCTTTTGCTTAATTTCGTCATTAATTAAGGGCAAAATAGAGGTTATATTTTGAAATAAATTAGACGAAATGTACGTTTTATGTTACAAAATAATATACTAAAGGGAATAGGTACAATATATATTTTTCATTATTAATGGTACGTGATTGGAATAAAAAAAATCACAGATACTTGACATTCTATCTATCTATCTATTGCCTGACGCCGTGATCCCTGAAGGGGTGGCCACGAACGAACTGCCTCCATGCACCTCTGTCCCCAGTCAGTCGACGCCCCTCCCCCCAACCACCACCGCCTTCGTTCGTGTACTTC
The DNA here is from genome assembly GCA_032716605.1 of Paralithodes platypus. Taxonomy (NCBI): domain Eukaryota; kingdom Metazoa; phylum Arthropoda; class Malacostraca; order Decapoda; family Lithodidae; genus Paralithodes; species Paralithodes platypus. The sequence continues at coordinate 20,969,559 of CM064547.1, read as the reverse complement.
CTCACTCCATCCTTCCACCTCTCCCTCTCTGTCCATCCACCTCGCTCTCGTACACCCTCTTAGTCATTCTCTCGTTTTCCATAGGTTCCATATGGCCGAACCATCTCAAGTTGTCCCTTTTCACACTTTCCAGAACATCTACCTCCACACCACACCTCCTTCTTACTTCCTCATTAGTCTGTCTATCCCTCCATGTAACTCCGCACGCACTCCTTAAGTAATTTATTTCCACTGCTCTCACTCTTGGTCTGAGTCTCTCAACCAACGTCCATGCTTCGCTTCCGTAAGTCAGTGTCGGGATTACCACACTGTCATGCAAGGACTTCTTCACTTCCATACTGACCACCCTATTTCTTGTTACTGCTTTTAGCGTTCTTACAACCCTCTCCCGCACTTCTTCATCCATAGTCCCATCTTTACTCAACACACTGCCCAGATACTTAAAAGAGTTGACGATCTCCATAGCCTGACCATTCAGCTTCACCTCACACTCTGTGACTTCACCCCTTTCGAAGACCATAACCTTCCTCTTCCCCGCATTTACCTTCAAATTCCGTTTTTCGCACCCTGTTTCAAACTCATTTACCAGACCCTGCAACTCCCATTCATTATCACTCATCAGAACCGTATCATCCGCAAACAGCAGTATAGGTAGCTTCCACTCAATTCCCTCCCTTTTCAGTGATACACCAACATCCACTGCTCTTGATAGTATTTCTTTCATGACTCCATCCATATATACAGTAAACAACCACAGGGACATCATACACCCCTGTTTCAAACCAACATTCAGGTCAAAGAACTCGCTCTGCTCACTCTCCACATGTACTGCCGCCTTTGCACCCTCATACATGCTCTTCACTGCTTTCAGCAACTTGCCCTCTACTCCGTATATTCTAAGTACTTTCCACAAACCTTCTCTATCCACTCTGTCATAGGCCTTCTCCAAGTCCATAAAGACAACATACATCTTTTGTTTCTTCTCCAGACACTTCTCCACAACACAATTCAGGGTAAAAATCTGATCTACACATCCTCTTCCCTTCCTAAAACCTCCCTGCTTGTCGCCTATCCATTTCTCCGTTCTCACTCTCACTCTCTCAATCACGCTTAGAAGACATATTCCTCGGTGGTTACCACACACTCCTCTTTCCCCTTTGCCCTTATATAGGGGGACTATTATGCCAGTCTTCCAGTTATCGGGTGCACTCAGCTTCTCCCATGCTAGTTTGCTCATTTTCCATACCCATTCTATCACTATCTCACCACCATACCTCAACATTTCCCCACACACTCCATCTGTTCCGGGTGCTTTCCCCAACTTCACTCTTTTCATGGCTTCCCACACTTCTGACCTACTGATCCCCACCTCCTCCTCCACTACTTCTCTTCTTCTCCCTCCCATACCAAGCTTACATGCTACGGAAATACGTAAAAATCGTCCGAATTCACCCCAGTTTACGGTATCCCATATTCATCCTATACACTGTATATACCATCACACTATAGACAATACACACCAATTAAATGGCGGTTGGGATTAAGCGACCCTCCCTCGTAAACAGGTAGGCCTATGGTACAAGCTAGATACTATAGTGAGTTGCCTCGGCATATGAAAGCATATGAAGGTGACTCATTCGTGGCCATCCTCTCTCAGGGATTTTGACATCTGGCAATTTATAGAATAAATATTCCCAGTTATGTTTAGTATTGTATGTGTAGCTGGTACATTAATTAGGCTATACAGTCATAGCATTAAAGAAATAAAAATACATATACTGTACCGTACAGATATTTTTTTATAAATACTGTATAATAAAGGTGTCCGAGTTTGGGGCAATTTCGGACACCTATAGCCTGAATTTGTACATGGAAATAAAACATATTCGTAATACTAACAAGTGATCCCAGTATAGATTCGGACCTATCGGGTCAATTCGGACATATTTGAACATTTTAAAAGGGTCTTATCACACTTCCTAAAAACATAAATAGGCCTATCATATCATAAGGTACGGTACAACCCTTTTGGGGCAAATTCAGACATATCTGGATTTATGACCCTGACAATGTAAAAATAAGGATTATTGTGACATAAATAAAAAATACCCTGTGTAAGTGACCACAATCAACCCAATTACAAACAATATCTGAACCTGACAGGTTGTATTTATTTTATTCATTTTCATCCTGTCTGAATTCACCCCATTTTTACAGAAATTACAAATATATATAATTACATACCGTACCCAATTACGGGAAATAATATGCGCAGAGCCCTGGCGGTTGAGTGGAGAGCACGCTCACGTGTGAATCTGCTTGACCTGGGTTCAATCCCAGCCAAGACGGACATTTAGTGGGTGTGGTAGTACATCCTAGCATGTATATCATGTTCGCACCCAGTTGGGGGACACCTCGATGACTTAGCCTATACAGACTAATGACACACACAACAAAGCCATTCCAACACGTACTTCCTCTATCTACAACACCTCGTCTCTACTATATACACTTTCCCAGCCGTATGGTCCTAGTGTACTGTCTGATGGCGTACCGTAATGGAATTCCAAATGTAAGACATGATGCCAATTAATTATTTTGTACTTTCACCGGTACCGGTAGTATATTTGGTTAATAATTATTATCAACTCTGCGTAAGCAGAGTTTGGTATCGCCCCCCCGTATAGTGGGTACCACACGAAAAAAATGTCTGTGGTCGTCGTCCGTCTGTCTCGGAACTCCTCCTAGACCGTTGGACGGATTTTCACCAAATTCAACACGAACATTTGTTGCGTGAATGCAAAAGTGAGTCAAAAAAGATTTTTTGAATTTATGCAATAGTTATGATTTTAGGTCCAAAATATGGTTTTGCCCTCCCCCCCTCCCCCCCCCCCCCATCAATGATGGCATTCTTAGTGTGTGAGCCCCTTCGGGACTCACACACTAAGAACGCATTCGTTCTGGGAGCGAAAACATCTCGCTACGTATTTGCTAGGTAAAGTTAGTTTAGTTGGCATTAGAAGTGATGGTAGTAATATTTGGGTTTGTGGTGATAGTAGTGATAATGGCGATAATTGTAGTGATGATGGTTGTAGTAGTATTGATGATAATTGTTATGCCCTGTTTTTCTACAGGATTAACTTGGGTAATGTGAGTTCTAATTGACTGGGTATATAAGGGTGCATGCACAATACAAGATATGAGGAATAGAGAACACAAAGAAACACATGGTAGCAAGTTACACGATCACGTTTATTTATATACAACTGCAGAATACTCGTGCAAGACAATATAATAGAATCGAACACCACTAGCATAAGTGGATCTGGATGGAGCCTAGTCTCTCACTTCCAACGTTCAGGTATTAATCTTCTGATCACTGGCTTTAATTCAACAGGTTTATATACCGAAGACCATCAATGTTACTTATAGAATCATATTCACCGTTAGATTTATTACTGGTAGCTCTGGTGCACAAGTAGTAGTTCACAGACTAGATTAGACACGCGTATTTTAGAGCACAGGAATTCTAGTAACCTCAGGGGGTACTGATCTAAGTTTTATATTCTTGTCTCAGAAATACATAGAACGCAAATCAGTGGGCGAACATTTAGATATCACTAGGGTTTCCTTCTAGGTAATAATATCTGGGTATATGGTTGATTACGAGAGTTAGTATCGCCTGTTAAATAATGAACACTGATACGCTTAGCACTTCCTAATTGAATGGTTATATGAATTATACTGGGGCAAAGAGATAGCCACTTCATAGAAATATTAATTAGAGAATCTCTAAACAGCACTGTAACATGTAGGCCTAGTACTGATAAAGGGAATCTTGGGTAGTATCTGATGGGTCTGGTCCTGGTTATCTTGCGTCCATGATGTTGGGGGCTAACGACTGGTTCCGCGGCCGTCCAGGGGGTCCATATGTGTGAAGTTCTCAAATACGTGGGCAGGTCCTTCTATCCAAATCTGCCACGGAGTCTGCCGGCTCTGGAATCTCAACTCCGGAACAACACAAGGGCAGAGCTAGAGGTTAACTTCAGGGTAGTGACCACTGGTTGGTGTCTAGCTTTCAACTGATTTGACTGGGGGCGGGAGCTAGATTTATAGGCTCGGTTCTGGACCCTGTAGACAGTAGGGATCTCGAGTCTTATGGACTTATTTGAGCTCTCAATAGATATGGGGACTAGGTAAGATGGTATTTACTGTTGTGGCACATGGCTATAGGAAGCCTTTATATTTTCATATAACTGAGCCTTAGTAAGAGGTACTATTTTGGCTATACTGGAAGTATTTAGGGGAGAGACTAGATCTACTTTGCGAGGAGGATGGGGACAGCTGTGATAGGAGCGTCTCTCTTAGATTGTTCAATCTTCATTCTATGGTATAGCTGAGGTGCTAATTTAGTGATCAGAGCATGCAAGAAAGGTAAATGGTTTATTGTGAGTTAATAGAAGTTAGTAAAGGTGTTAGTCATGCATGGTTAGTTCATTGATAGGAAGAATTCCTGTGCTACCTGGCAATGACTCAGAAGTCAAAACAGGGGCCAGGTATACCTCCGCGGGGGTGGGGGTCTCCCTCCTCGGGTGGACAAAAAGGGGGAGCTGGGCGCCCTCTCTCTGTGATAGTCGTCCGGCGGCTGTGGCTAGGGGCTTGCCATATCACCAGTGTTTGTAATAACCCTCTGTGTATGAGACAGATGTGGGTGTCCTTAATACCAAAACCGAAGGTGCCTCGGCTAGCTGGTTTTACTCGGCTGGTTGGTAATTGTAGAGTTTACTGGATGTGGTGGAGACTGGGTTGCTAACTCTGCCACATTTATCTGGAAGTATGGCAATAGAAGTTAGTTACCGGCGAGGCGGCTAGCCTCGCACCGACGACCATTGGGTGCAGGGTTGTGAATGGGTTGTAAGAGAATAGATGGCATGCAAGGGGCTAGTAAAGTTCTAATGTTGTTCTGGCCTACTAAGTGAAGGTAGGCTGGATAGGAGTATATATATAAAAGGTTGGAGAGCGTTAGCAACGGACAATTCAAGGATCTTCAAGAGGTATGAGAGAGAGGCTAGGTCGGACAAGAGTCGAGAAGCGCGGGTGTCTTAATGAGAGGGGGGGGGGGGGGAGTTCAGGGGCTACAGGGAAATTTGCCCCTAAGGTCCCTGGGCGTGGGGGTGGCATTAGGCTACAATTGATATTGGAGTTTGAAAAGACAGTGAAAGTATGTTAGTCAAATGCTACCGGGGGATGCAACTACGGGGTGGTATATGAGTCTGGAAAAGATAGAATTATGTAGTCAGTACGAGGGGTTATGGATACTATTAGTTGGCCCTGAGAACTGCGTTTTCTATGAAATATATATATACCAATAAAGCGGCAGTTCGTAGGGTTACTTAGTTATTGTTTCGAGGTACTTATGACAGATACTGGTAACAAGGTTATCTATACAATCTCTGGATGGGGTAACAGGTGTATGACACGAAGCAAAATTGGCGTAGTGTGGACTGTGGATACGAAGGAGGTAAGTGGAAGACGTATGACAATTGTGGAAAAGTAAATGGAAAAATGTGAACACAATGGCGGATAAAGATACTTAACCTAAGGATTGAATACATAGATTTATGGGGCGATGGGTCTTCAGAAAGCTTAGTCTGGCAAGACAAGATGTTAGGGAATGTTAATATTAATACTTAAACTAAGGATTGCATACATCGATGAACGACGACATTATAGTCGTCGTCCTAATAAGGTGATGAAATCTGGTTGATCTGTACTTGGCACAATACGACACAAGGACAGTGCCGCTATGTTGTATCAATACTGGTGGCAGTTAATATTATAGTGACACTTAGTTACTAGAGGAACAATGCAAGGGGGCGACTGAGCACGGGTTACATATATCTATACTCGTCAGGGGAAATGATATACGAGGTCTAGGGACAGGCGTGGGTGTTTTAACTTCTAAGATATATAACATCTACTTCTCGGATGTAAGAACATACATAGATATAATTATGGCTGTTGGCATTGGCTCAACGTCGGGACAGGGCATGGGTGTTTTTAATATGAATGTATATTCCTGTTCATCATCTTTGTAGTTAGGAGTGTAGGACACGAGGGGGTAGTGTACATGAGGTGTGGAAAAATGGTAAGTTTAGAAGGGGTATCTAGGTGCGGCCTGGAGCTGCATAGCCCTGCGGGCTTGGGCCTGTCTGAATTGGCTGGCTCGGTCAGCTGGTCCTTTCGTTCTGTGGACCTTTCCTTTGGGTGTTTCTGTGTGGTGTTCGTTCGTGGCTTCTGTGGTGGGCTTCTCGTTCTGGGGTATTTTACTTCCCTCTCCTTCATTATAGGCTCATCCTCGACCCTCAAGGGTGAAGTAAAAAGAAGCATAGTCATGGTGGGAAGATGTTTGTCGTGGGACTTGAGTCGCTTGACAATGTTTTATTTTGAGGGGAAGAACGTTTTACAGGTGAAGGTAAAGTGTTTAACAATGTATAGAACAAATTTAAAAGATAGTCAGAAAAGTGTAGGTTAACAAGAAAAGTAGTATGACTAAGGGAAAAATATAATATATATAGTATATGGAAAACATGTAAATTTAAGAAAGAACAGATAATTAAGAACACAGGAAAATTAAGAAGAGGTAAAGTGTTTAACAATGTATAAAGCAAATTTTAAAGATAGTCAGAAAAGTGTAGGTTAACAAGAAAAGTAGTATCACTAAGGGAAAAAAAATATAATATACAGTATATGGAAAACATGTAAATTTATAGAATCATGCCCAATCGCTTAGGAATTGAAAACAATAAAAAATTAAGTACAATAATATCCTCATCATCATCAGGGGGGGTTATTTAGGGTCGCCGTTAGTCTGGGTGACGGTCTGGTAATAGGGGTGGTGGTGGTTGTGGCTTTGACCTTGGGGTTTCACTTTCACTTTGGAAGGGCGGGGTGGATATACCGTTAGTTCTGTCGTTAGGAATGTGGGTCTGGGGGCGAGCTGGCCCGGGGCCAGTTTTGGAGGGGGGTCTAAGTGGTTTCGGTCGGGGGTAGTGATAGGGGGGTTTTAAAGATGAAACGGGCAGGTCGAGTCGGGGTTGTTGTTGCGGAAGAGGTTGGTGCTGGGGAGGGGTTGAATTGTGTAGAGAGTTGTGGTCGTGAGTGGGGTTTGGGGAAGGGTGAGTAAGGCTGAAGGTTGAGAGTTTACTATGATTGGGTGGTTTGGGGTGTGGGGATTTGATAGGGAGATGGTGGGGGGGGGGGGGGGTCTGGGCAGGCAGGGTTGTGGTTTGAGAGGGGTTGAATTTGGACTGATTTTATTTTCGGGAGAGACATGGATGGGATTTCGAGGAGTGGTTGAAGTTGAGAGGTTGATTATGTTGTTTGGGGCGAGAGAGAGAGTATTTTGGGGTGTAGCCAAGGTGGAAAAGGTTTTGTGGTTGGATTGGGATGGGAGTGGTAATTTGTCGAGCGGGATCTTTGGGGGTGGAATTTGGGGCGGGTGGGGGAACGGTGAAGAGGGGGGTAAGATAGGGGGGAAAACGGAGGTAGGGGTTATGTACGGGGGTGATTGTTCGTTCTGAATGTGGTCGTGAGAGGTTAGGCTGGCAGGGTGGGAATTGGTGGAGGTTGAAAGTTTAGCTGGGCTCATGATGGTGGGGGACCGACTGGTGAGCAGGTGTTCGGTACGCATGAGGGGGGGGAATCACTATGGTGGGGGTCACGCGTGCGGGGGGGATTAACGGCGCGTGTGGGAGGGTCAGAGTGGTTGGGTGTGTCGGTGGCAGTGACGGTTTGTTTAGAGGTTATATGGGATTGGTGGGTTTGTCTGTCATGAGGGGGTGAGTCAAGTGTGGGGTTTTGAAGTTTATTAGGGGTGTGAATTGTGGGGGGGTGGAAGGGAGCTACTGACGGAAAACTGTCACAAGGGAAATTTTGTTGGTGGGGGAATAGCTGAGCATTTCTGGGGAAAGGGGGTGAACATGGTTGGGTCCCTAGGTCGTCACGCGTGAGGGGAGGATTAACCTAACAAGTGCGCATGGGGGTAATTGGAAACGTCCCCCTGTGCTGACGTATTTGAGGTGTTTCCGTCACTAAAATATTCATTGTACCATTAATAGCATTAATACTTATCCATATGCGCCTATTATGGGTTGATTATAAAGGTATTAACCTAAAACAACAATAAAACGAGTGAAAACAGCGTTTGGATGGTCAAAATCGGAGATATAGCCCGCGAGTTGTATAATGTATGGGTGAGGCAAGCTGCTTTCCCGCCAATTTCCCCCAAGGCCACTGAGACACAGTCGATCGATACTCTCTCTCTCTCTCTTGCATTCGCTTGCTATCAGTGATGACCACACCCTCCAACCGGATTTCTAATGTTAGCACGAAAATATACCTCAGAATAAGGGAATAACAGGGAAAATAGGTGATAACTGAAGGAAAGGAGGAAAGTGGGGAAGGAGGGGAGGTAGAGGACTGAGATTTTGCATGGCCCAGGGGCCAAAAAAAAAAAAAAAAAATCGATGTCAAAAGTTGATTTTTGTTTTCACTCACTCTTAAGAGTCTCCCCGCAGTCCGCCGGGGGAACTCTTAAGAGTCTCCCCGCAGTTCCCGGGTTAACGCCGCGGTTGTTTAGAGGTTATATGGGATTTGTGGGTTTGTCTGTCATGAGGGGGTGAGTCAAGTGTGGGGTTTTGAAGTTTATTAGGGGTGTGAATTGTGGGGGGGTGGAAGGGAGCTACTGACGGAAAACTGTCACAAGGGAAATTTTGTTGGTGGGGGAATAGCTGAGCATTTCTGGGGGAAGGGGGGGAACATGGTTGGGTCCCTAGGTCGTCACGCGTGAGGGGAGGATTAACGGCGCGTGTGGGAGGGTCAGGGTGGTGAGAGGTGAGCGAGTTAGAAAACGGGATTTGTTGGGGGGGACGGCGGGGGGTTGGTGGGGGAGGAGTTAGGTGTAGAACAGGGGTTATTGGTAGAGGACTGATGTATTGATTTGGGGTTGTTAACAGGACGAATTTGGGGAATTTTCTTGGTGTCAGTATCGGTCTGGTTAAAGGTTATGTGGGACTGGGGAGGATTAGTGGGGGCAGAGTTAGGCATAGGACATGGGTTATTGAGGGAGGAGTGTTGTACTGAAATTGGGGTTGTTAACAGGACGAGTTTGGGGAATTTTCTTGGTGGCAGTCTCGGCCTAGTTAGAGGTTATCTGGGACTGGTGAGTTTGTTTGACATGAGAGGGCGAGTCAAGTGTGGGGTTTTGAAGTTTTCTAGGGGTGTGAATTGTGTGGGGGTGGAAGGGAGCTACTGACTGAAAACTGTCACAAGGGGAATTTTGTTGTTTGTGGAATAGCTGAACATTTCTGGGGGCATGGGGAAAACATGTTTTGGTAGGCCTACATAGGTAGGCATAGCTAGAATACGGGGCTTGTTGGGGGGCTGCGGAGGGTTGGTGGGGGAAGAGTTAGGTTTAGAACAGGGGTTATTGGTAGAGGACTGATGTATTGATATGGGGTTGTTAACAGGACGAATTTGGGGAATTTTCTTGGTGGCAGTCACAGTCTGGTTAGAGGTTATCTGGGACTGGTGAGATTGTTTGACATGCATAGAAAAAGGATGGGGTTTATGGGGTAACACAATTGATGGAAGATGATCGTTGGTGGATGGCTTGGCAGGGGAAAATTTAGGTATGGTCAGAGAGGATAGAGGCAAGGAAGAGTGCACTGGGGTTGGACTTTCACCGGAAGTCATTTTGGAAGGGTGCACGGAGTCTTGGATAGGGGATTCATCGAACTGAGTAGGCATTCTTCTCTGATGGAGAGCATATGTTCTTCGAATAAGCCATACGGGTCGAGATGGGCGGTGATGTGGGGTGGGAGGATGTTTAATAATGCGGTGACTAAGAGTTCATTTTGTTGATCGTAATCTTCATAGCTATACGTGGTCCTCATGTATCTGTAGAGTTGTATGAGGGTCACATTTATATCCCCTTCATACTTGATCTCGTCGATTTTTATTATTTTGGGGGAGATGAGGGAACCCAAAAGTGGCCCTAAGGTCCGGATCACGAGGGATCGAAACTGGTTCCAGGTACTCTCTGGCGTTACCTGTTTAGCAATTTGGGAAACGGCTTTTCCCAACTGCATAATGTGTAATAATGCAACGGCGATTTTTTCGCGGTCATTTTGAAGTGCCACATCTAACACTGGTTTTATTATGTCTAAGTAAGTGGCAATATCATACGTGTCTACATCATACTTGGGAATGTGTGTGAGTGGCTGCCAATTTCGTGATGTTGCCATGCTTCTACTGTTCCAAACTTGCAGTGTAATGCAACCTTTTATCCGAATCAAGAACAACCGCTGCCGCCAATGTTATGCCCTGTTTTTCTACAGGATTAACTTGGGTAATGTGAATTCTAATTGACTGGGTATATAAGGGTGCATGCACAATACAAGATATGAGGAATAGAGAACACAAAGAAACACATGGTAGCAAGTTACACGATCTCGTTTATTTATATACAACTGCAGAATACTCGTGCAAGACAATATAATAGAATCGAACAACACTAGCATAAGTGGATCTGGATGGAGCCTAGTCTCCCACTTCCAACGTTCAGGTATTAATCTTCTGATCACTGGCTTTAATTCAACAGGTTTATATACCGAAGACCATCAATGTTACTTATAGAATCATATTCACTGTTAGATTTATTACTGGTAGCTCTGGTGCACAAGTAGTAGTTCACAGACTAGATTAGACACGCGTATTTTAGAGCACGGGAATACTAGTAACCTCAGAGGGTACTGATCTAAGTTTTATATTCTTGTCTCAGAAATACATAGAACGCAAATCAGTGGGCGAACATTCAGATATCACTAGGGTTTCCTTCTAGGTAATAATATCTGGGTATATGGTTGATTACGAGAGTTAGTATCGCCTGTTAAATAATGAACACTGATACGCTTTGCACTTCCTAATTGAATGGTTATATGAATTATACTGGGGCAAAGAGATAGCCACTTCGTAGAACTATTAACTAGTGAATCTCTAAACAGCACTGTAATATGTAGGCCTAGTACTGATAAAGGGAATCTTGGGTAGTATCTGATGGGTCTGGTCCTGGTTATCTTGCGTCCATGATGTTGGGGGCTAACGACTGGTTCCGCGGCCGTCCAGGGGGTCCATATGTGTGAAGTTCTCAAATACGTGGGCAGGTCCTTCTATCCAAATCTGCCACGGAGTCTGCCGGCTCTGGAATCTGAACTCCGGAACAACACAAGGGCAGAGCTAGAGGTTAACTTCAGGGTAGTGACCACTGGTTGGTGTCTAGCTTTCAACTGATTTGACTGGGGGTGGGAGCTAGATTTATAGGCTCGGTTCTGGACCCTGTAGACAGTAGGGATCTCGAGTCTTATGGACTTATTTGAGCTCTCAATAGATATGGGGACTAGGTAAGATGGTATTTACTGTTGTGGCACATGGCTATAGGAAGCCTTTATATTTTCATATAACTGAGCCTTAGTAAGAGGTACTATTTTGGCTATACTGGAAGTATTTAGAGGAGAGAGACTGGATCTACTTTGCGAGGAGGATGGGGACAGCTGTGATAGGAGCGTCTCTCTTAGATTGTTCAATCTTCATTCTATGGTATAGCTGAGGTGCTAATTTAGTGATCAGAGCATGCAAGAAAGGTAAATGGTTTATTGTGAGTTAATAGAGGTTAGTAAAGGTGTTAGTCATGCATGGTTAGTTCATTGATGGGAAGAATTCCTGTGCTACCTGGCAATGACTCGGAAATCAAAACAGGGGCCAGGTATATATCCGCGGGGGTGAGGGTCTCCCTCCTCGGGTGGGCAAAAAGGGGGAGCTGGGCGCCCTCTCTCTGTGATAGTCGTCCGGCAGCTGTGGCTAGGGGCTTGCCATATCACCAGTGTTTGTAATAACCCTCTGTGTATGAGACAGATGTGGGTGTCCTTAATACCAAAACCGAAGGTGCCTCGGCTAGCTGGTTTTACTCGGCTGGTTGTTAATTGTAGGGTTTGCTGGATGTGGTGGAGACAGGGTTGCTTACTCTGCCACATTTATCTGGAAGTATGGCAATAGAAGTTAATTTCTGGCGAGGCGGCTAGCCTCGCACCGACGACCATTGGGTGCAGGGTTGTGAATGGGTTGTAAGAGAATAGATGGCATGCAAGGGGCTAGTAAAGTTCTAATGTTGTTCTGGCCTACTAAGTGAAGGTAGGCTGGATAGGAGTATATATATAAAAGGTTGGAGAGCGTTAGCAACGGACAATTCAAGGATCTTCAAGAGGTATGAGAGAGAGGCTAGGTCGGACAAGAGTCGAGAAGCGCGGGTGTCTTAATGAGAGGGGGGGGGGGGAGTTCAGGGGCTACAGCGAAATTTGCCCCTAAGGTCCCTGGGTGTGGGGGTGGCATTAGGCTACAATTGATATTGGAGTTTGAAAAGACAGTGAAAGTACGTTAGTCAAATGCTACCGAGGGATGCAACTACGGGGTGGTATATGAGTCTGGAAAAGATAGAATTATGTAGTCAGTACGAGGGGTTATGGATACTATTAGTTGGCCCTGGGAACTGTGTTTTCTATGAAATATATATATACCAATAAAGTGGCAGTTCGTAGGGTTACTTAGTTATTGTTTCGAGGTACTTATGACAGATACTGGTAACAAGGTTATCTATACAATCTCTGGATGGGGTAAGAGGTGTATGACACCAAGCAAATTGGCGTAGTGTGGACTGTGGATACGAAGGAGGCAAGTGGAAGACGTATGACAATTGTGGAAAAGTAAATGGAAAAATGTGAACACAATGGCGGATAAAGATACTTAACCTAAAGATTGAATACATAGATTTATGGGGCGATGGGTCTTCAGAAAGCTTAGTCTGGCAAGACAAGATGTTAGGGAATGTTAATATTAATACTTAAACTAAGGATTGCATACATCGATGAACGACGACATTATAGTCGTCGTCCTAATAAGGTGATGAAACCTGGTTGATCTGTATTTGGCACAATACGACACAAGGACAGTGCCGCTATGTCGTATCAATACTGGTGGCAGTTAATATTATAGAGACACTTAGTTACTAGAGGAACAATGCAAGGGGGCGACTGAGCACGGGTTACATATATCTATACTCGTCATGGGAAATGATATACGAGGTCTAGGGACAGGCGTGGGTGTTTTAACTTCTAAGATATATAACATATACTTCTCGGATGTAAGAACATACATAGATATAATTATGGCTGTCTGATGTGTTGGCATTGGCTCAACGTCGGGACAGGGCATGGGTGTTTTTAATATGAATGTATATTCCTGTTCATCATCTTTGTAGTTAGGAGTGTAGGACACGAGGGGGTAGTGTACATGAGGTGTGGAAAAATGGTCAGTTTAGAAGGGGTATCTAGGTGCGGCCTGGAACTGCTAAGCCCTGCGGGCTTGGGCCTGTCTGAATTGGCTGGCTCGGTCAGCTGGTCCTTTCGTTCTGTGGACCTTTCCTTTGGGTGTTTCTGTGTGGTGTTCCTTCGTGGCTTCTGTGGTGGGCTTCTCGTTCTGGGGCATTTTAATAATGACAGTAGTGATGATGATGACAGTAGTAGATATGATGGTGACAGTAGTAGTAATGATGGTCATAATAGTAGTGATGATGGTGACAAGTAATTATGATAGTTGTAGTGATAATAATGACAGTAATGATGATGGTAGTGACGATGGTGTGAGTATTAGTGATGATGGTGAGTAGTAGTGAGGATGGTGAAATTTGTAGTGATGATGACGATAGTTGTGGTGATGAAGTTCATAGTAATGGTGATGATGGTGACATTGAATAAATTATGGTAATATTTGTGACAGTAGCAATGATAATGGTTATAGTACCGGTAGTAGTGATGATGTTAACAGTAGTAATGATAATTGTAAGATGGTGGTGATGATATTAGTAATGATGGTTTATAGTTGTAACATCAATGATGATAGTTGTGATTAAGATGCTAGTGACAATGGACAGTGATCATGGTGAGAGTAGTAGTGATGATGATCATAGTAATGGTGATGATGACAGTACTCGTGATGATTGTGGCAGTTGTAGTGATGATGGCAGTTGTAGTGATGATGGCAGTAGTAGTAATTATGGTGATTGTGATTGATGATGGTATTTGTAGTGATGATGGTAACCCATCGCAGAGTTGGGTATGCCGTTTTGATTTTGGGCAAAACGGCACGTCTACTTTATTTATAATTTATTAATGTACCGGTATAGCTTGAAGATCATGAATCCACCTGTATGTTCCCCCTGACAGTTTTTAAGTGCAGACACTGCTTTGAATGACAGATTGGTCACACTAGTAACCTACATTTTCCATATGGCAAGATTTGTACACTATTTAAGACTGGAAAACTTATACCAACTTAAATTCAGAGAACCACTTGAAGGGAATGCTACGGTAATCTGCTTGCCAATCTGAGAAGGCCAAACTACCTTTCTATAAGATGAACTACGGCACGGTACCGGTACTCCATCATTGCAAATATATAAGCCTACCGTACCGGTACTGCTACCCGGCCTATATTGAAATTAGTTTCTGCTTGTCACTGTATGCAGAGCTTTACTGATTTACAAACCGTCAATGCCTATCAAAAAGATGAGCTTCATTAATTTATCTCAGTACGGAATATGGAGACACCTATATTTTACTCACTTGAATTAGGATAGCTGTAAACAGTGCATTTCTGCATGATGTGAGAGCACAGTTTCTAGTACCGGTATCACAAGACAGTAAACCTTTGTTTGATATATTTATAGTCATGGTAGGTGGGCCTGCTTACCTTAGCCAGCAGACCAGTATTTCTTTGCAAGCATAAACAAATATATAGGAAATATAAAGATCACGGCAACTCGAGGCTACTGACTTCAGCTTGGATCATTTTAAACTGAATTTAAAACTCTGGAGAGCTCTCATAGGTTTCACACAGGCTGGTTCAAACTTGTGTACACTATGTTCCTCTTTCTTGTTAAGAATAATTGATACCGGTATTGAGTAAGACTCAATGTAAGGCAAAATATAATATACCGGTAGCCTACATGCATATCGGTGCTGTACTAATGATGATAGGCCTACCATTTAACAACACCTATATACTGATACCGGTACGTACTTGATGTGATGTATATCTGAACTAATATTCACTGCATTGTATGTTCCTGTAATGATAAAACTCTGCATAAATTAAAACTAATGAAAGATTATACCAATAAATGACAGTGCTGTACATTCTGTCCAGTAAGTCATGTTTCAGCAGAGTATTTTTGTATACAAATAGGAAAATTGAACCCGGTACATGTACTGGTATATATATATATATATATATATACAGTACCGGTAATTATATATACCGTATATACTGTATATATTATATATATATATATATTATATATATCTATATATATATATAGATATATATATATATATATATCTATTGCCGGACACCTTACTCCCCTTACGAGGGTGGCCATACACAGAATGCCCCCAAGCGGACCTATTCCCTGTGAGAGGGACAACCCGAGCCAGTTTAGTGAAGGACTTACAGGATTGACCACTCAATTTAGGATCCGTCCGACTCCGAGGCCCTCTGTGTATCTTGTTAGCACTATTTTTCTACAGTGGTGTTTGGCTAATCCATCCACTAACCTGCCTTACCCCTAGGTAAGCAGTACGGATTAATATCAGGTTTACTCCCCTAGACAGGTTGCCAACCAAGGCTCACAGAGTCCCATCCACCCGGATTTGTATAAGGTTGTCTCCCCTAGATGAGTTGCCGACCAAGGCTAACGAGTCCCATCCACCCTGTATATACCGTATATATATATATATACTGTATATGTATATATAGTATATATATATATATATATATATATATATATATATATATATATATATATACTGTATATAGTACTATATACGGTATATAATTATATTTACCTAGACTCGAAATATGGCTGAGCTTGCGGGGATGGAGGGAGGGTGTCCGAGGCTTGGGTGGCCTGGCCACCCTTCCCTCCAAAAAAACTAGTGCGGAAAGCCCCACTTTCTTACGGCGACACCCACAAAAGTAGAGTTACATCGCAAAATTAGGTTTTCATCAAAAATTGGGGGATGGATGTAGTGATCGGGCGTACGGTCGTCATGTTGTGCGCTCGCAGTTACGTTCCCGTCTATTTCGATGCTATATTTTCTGCTATTTGCCCCCTGTCATTACTATATGAATACTAGGTTAGGTTAGGTTAGATTGTTTGGTTAGGCTAATGTATTTTTATATCCAAAGGCAGTCAAAATAGACGGGAACATGATGGGAAAGGTCCGACGCTACTACGCGTAGTGTAAACAAGGCTGGCGGTACGCCCGCACTTAACATTCTTGCCAAAATTGGTTAGTGGGGTCTAGGTCGCAAAATTGGTGTTTCGCAAAATCAGAAAACGCAAAATTGGAGTAAGTACCGGTACTGTATATTTGACTATTTATGAATGTAAGATGTAAAATATATTGCAACCTTACCTAATTAGGCTACTGACATATACAGTATGTGCAGGTCTCGGAATTATTCTATAATTGCACCTATACGAGCTAAACAAATTATTATTGTATTTAAAAGGAAGTACCTTCCTTTTAAATACAATAATAATTTGTTTAGCTCGTATAGGTGCAATTATAGAATAATATAGGACAAGGTAAGTGATGTGGTATAGGTGGCAATATGCGGAAATGGATTATAAGGGTATTCCGCCCCCTCTGACCCCCTTACAAAAATCTACGGTTACTCACTCCACCCCAATTGGATTTCTACGGTTTTACCCAACTAGCGGGGGTGTGGGGGCGGCAGCCCCCACCCATAATACTAGGATAGGTTAGGTAAGGTTGTTAGGTTAGGCTAATGTCAATGTCTCTGAAACATTGTAAATTCTGTGCAACATCTAGATTGATAGACTTTTGTCAGAGGGGGCGGAATGCCCTTATAATCCATTTCCGCATATTGCGACCTATACCACATCACTTACCTCGTCGTACCTTCCTGTTAAATACAATAATACATTTTTTAGCTCGTATAGGTGCAATTATAGAAATTTACCCAGGTCTCCTCACTACACAGGATTATACCGAATGCTTTTTTCAAAATTATCCCACGGCCAGCTGTTATTTGCCTCCTGCTGGTAATATATATGATGATGGAATCTTTCATGGCACAGTGAATTGGTCAAATGTTTTTTGGCTATAACTAATTTCGGTAAATGTACAGTTATACTACCCCTCCCCCACCACCTCCCCCCTTTAAAATACACCTTTTAGCGTGTTTTTGGATGGTTCAGCTGACGCGGAAACCGAAAAACAAATGTATTTTGATACAAATGTATTACCAACCAGATACGAGTTTTTCATTTTTTTTTTTTTTTTTTTTTTTTATATATACAGTATTGTTTAACCCTTTCTCTGCGGGATGTTTTGGGCTATTTAGGGCATATTCAGGCACTCCTGAATGATAA
The DNA here is from genome assembly GCA_032716605.1 of Paralithodes platypus. NCBI lineage: Eukaryota > Metazoa > Arthropoda > Malacostraca > Decapoda > Lithodidae > Paralithodes > Paralithodes platypus. The sequence goes on along the minus strand of CM064547.1, from coordinate 20,951,987 downwards.
ATCAAGCATCTGCATTAAATGAACTGTATTCTGCCAAAAACTAGGCGAAAATAGCTTCAAAATGAGACCAGAACGGGCCTCGTACATGGCGTGGTTCACCCGCAGCGGTGCCATAGAAACGCAGGAAACCCGCTATTTGTTAGCACTCGCTCGCTCGGCAACACTGTTGTGAGAGGTAGTGAGAGACCCGCGTGAGACACAGTCTACCTCAGTGAGCCGCTCGCTGCTCTGAGGGTCGGAGGTGGGCCCCTCACGCTCCCGCCCACTGACACTCGATTTCTACGTTTTTTACAGGCTTTTAAAGCCTGGAAATTGCTGTAACTTGCCAAATCATTCTAGAACGTCACCAGCAGCGAAAGGGTTAATACTGAGGACCGTCACATTTTAGTATTTTTAACATTAGCCTAGCCTAACCTAACCTAACCGAAAACTAACCTATCTCGCCGACGGTCTAAACCCAGCTCACGTTCCCTGTTTATGGGCTCACGAAGGTTTGTAGTACTTCAATGCATCTATTTCAAGTCAAATATTTATTTCCGCGCATCATCAAACCATGCTAAGTCTACTACTAATAATATTAACCCATTAGTACCAACAGAATAGTGACAAAATAGGGATAGGCTACTATAACTGTAGATTTATCCTAGTATCTTATTATATAGGCTAGGCTACTTATTGAATAGGTAAAATCTATCGAATGCGTACAAACTGTTAGGTAAGATCCTGTGTAGCGGGAGGAACTGTTTTTCAGATGCCTACTATAAGAATCATTAAACAATATATTTAACCTAGCCTAACCAAAACCTAACCTAACCTAGTATATTAGTGAACTATTTATTTTATGAATGTAAAATGTCAAATTATATTGTAACATTACCAAATTATTGAGATAAATACAGGTCTAACCGCTACACAGGATTATACCAACTGTTATTGGCAAGAATGTAGTTACCGGGTGTACCGTACTACCGCCCGTCTTGTTTACACTACGCGGACGCTCACCGTCATGTTCCCGTCTATTTTGACTGCCTTTGGATACAAAAATACATTACCCTAACCAAACAACCTAACCTAACCTAACCTAGTATTATAGATTTATAAGTATTTATTTTATTATAAGTATTTAGGCCTATAGATGATTTATGTTGTATGTCGGTAGTGGTACACCCGGTAACTACATCCTTCCCAAAATCTGTCTCATCATGATAGGACTTCTCTCAGTTTGAATTGGTAAAATCTAGCTCTTTTTACGTACCGGTACCGGGTATTGGAGTTGTATCTTGATTTGGTAAAATGTAACTATAACTAATTACCGTACTTATTACTTATTGATTAGGTAAAATCTATTGAATAGCCTACGTAAAAACTGTATTTTTTCTTATAGGCTAGGCCTATTATTTTCCAGTGTTAGGTGGCTAGAGAGTGTTTCCCAGGCAAAAAATTTACCGAGTTTCGTATGGAGCTCAGTGGTCTGGTTAATCTGCTCTACATAACTAACTAAGGCAAGAATGTTAAGTGCGGGCGTACCGCCAGCCTTGTTTACACTACGCGCAGTGGCATCGGACCTTTCCCATCATCTTCCCGTCTATTTTGACTGCCTTTGTATATAAAAATACATTAGCCTAACCAAACAACCTAACCTAACCTAACCTAGTATTCATGTAGTAATGACAGGGGGCAAATAGCAGAACATATAATTATTATAGCGTCGAAATAGACGGGAACGTAACTGCGAGCGCACAACATGATGACCGTACGCCCGAAAACTACATCCATCCCCTAACTAACTAACAACGATAGGACTTCTTTCATTTTGAATCGGTATAATGTAGCTGTTTTTACGTATTGGAGTAAAATCTTGAATAGGCAAAATGTAACTACAACTAATGATAACTCTACAGGCTACAGCGGTATAATCATGTGTAGTGGGAGGACCTGTATTTATATCTCAATAATTTGGTAATGTTACAATATATTTTTACATTTTACATTCATAAATAATCCACTAATATACCGGTACTAGGTTAGGTTAGGTTAGGTTAGGTTAGGTTAAAGATATTGTTCAATGTTTCTTAGTAAATAGGCATCTGAAAAACAATTACTCCCGCTACAGCCTACACAGGATCTTACCACTACAGCTTCACAACCCCTGATTTGTCGCTATTATGTTGCTCATTATAGGTTACTATTGTTCGTAGTAGACTTAATATGGTTCGAACTTCAATGATACTCGGAACTGTATATTTGACTTGAAATAGGTAGGCCTACAATGAAGTGTTAAAAACCTTCAACAAAGTGCATTTTTTTTAATAGGCTATGATCTAAATTGCAACATCCTTATTCTGTAATAGCCTTCATATATTGCGAAATAATTAGTGGTAGCCTAGTTTCGGTAATGGACCTAGGCCTATGTACCAAAATAAGAGCGAGAGCCTATTCCCTATAGGGGGTATGGATGTTTCGTCACCATTCCGTTTCGTCCCCAAAAACCCGTTTCGTTACCAAAATTCCGACCCGTTTCGTCACCACTATGTTTAATTGGCTCATTTTTAATTTAGGCTCAACTGTTAGGTTAGGTTAAGTTAGGTTAGGTTAGCTTAGGTTAGGTTGAGATAATATAATAGTAAGCTATAAAGGAAAAGAAATCGTGCTAAGATTCTCACGCATGCGCAGAGGTCAGGATTTGGAAGGATTTGGTGCTGCAGACAACGCCTCCCAGAATCTAACAAAACCATATCAGATACATATCTACCATCCCATAATACAAATAGGCCTAGGCAACCAATCATTGATAAATCTACAGTTATGCTACCCCTATTTTGTCGCTATTCTGTTGGAACTCATGGGGGTCAATATTTACGAGTCGCACCACAGCTGGGATCTCATTTATAATGGTAGTTTTGGGTTCCCATCATTCTATTCTTCATTTCTATATACTTTTTATCCACGGGATTTTTTTTTGTTTTCATTAACCTAACCAAAAAACGTAACCTAACCTAACCTAAATGTATTTGGGGGCTATTAGGTCAGGCTAGGTTAGGTTAGGTTAGGTTAATGCTAAAAAAAAAAAAATAAGCCAAGAAAAAAATATATTTTCCTGTGGATAAAAAGTATATAGAAATGAAGCATAGAATGATAGGAACCCCAAACTACCATTATAATTGAGATCCCAGCTGTGGTGCGACTCGTAAATATTGACCCTAATGGGTTAATATTATTAATAGTACACTTAGTATGGTTTGATGATGCGCGGAAATGTATATTTGACTTGAAATAGATACATTGAAGTATTACAAACCTTCGCAAACCCATAAACAGGGAATGTGAGCAGGGTTTAGACCGTCGCGCACCCATAAACAGGGAACGTGAGGGGGAGTTTAGACCGTCGCGGAGACGGGTTACTTTTCGGTTAGGTTAGGTTAAGTTAGGTTAATGTTAAAAATACTAAAATGCGACGGTCCTCGGTATTAAACAACACTGTAGCCTATATCAAATAAAAAATAAAAAACAACAACAAATTACCTGAAAAACTCATATATGGTTGGTGATAATTTGTTATCAAAATATGTTTTTTTCCAGTTTCTGAATCTGCTGAACCATCCAAAAACACGCTAAAAGGCGTGTTTTGAAGGGGGGAGGCAGTGGGGGAGGGGTAGTATAACTGTAGATTTACCCAATCACTAAGTTTTCATCACAAATTATAACCATAAATACTTAAAACAACGTCCAATGGCCTTGAAATGGAGACATGAGGGACATCTCGTTGGACAACTTCAAGAGAGCCCTAGATGTCAAACTGCAAAAAGTGCCAGACGAGCCCATCCTTGCAAGGGAGCGAGCTGTCGCTTCAAACAGTCTACTGCACCAAATCACCACCCATAACGAGGGGCGTCTAGCTCCTTGGTGCCGCTAGAAGAGCGGCGAACACATCAAAAGGTATCAAAAGGTAAGGTAAAGTGGCTCATTATGGTGACGAAACGTCCGAGATCGCGGTGACGAAACGGGTCTCAGAGCCGTGAGAGGTGGTGACGAAACGGCTTGGTGACGAAACGTACTGTATCCCCTATAGGCTAGGCTAATTATCAAAGAAATAACTACATTTCTTGGTAAATATCCTAAGCCTAGGCCTATTAAGTATTAACTTAAGCCTGCACAATTGATCTTGGTATAGCCTAGCCTAGGCATAGCCTAATCCTGTGTAGCGGGGAGACTTGTATAGGCCTAGGCCTACTGGCCCTCACGCAGCCGTGGTGCTTAGCGCGGTCGAACCTATATTTCACAAATGTTATGATATTTATATATATGCGTGTACTGTTACTTAGTAATATTGTATTGTGTAACCTAATCAACCCGAATGATATACATTTAACACCTTACGAGCGGCCTATGCGGTTTATTTATGTGTACCGCACAGCGGGGTGTTTTTAGCCAAAATAGGGCTGTTTACGTGATCATTTTCATGCCTAAATAAGACCCAGAACGTAAAACAAGTACCTATCCCTGAAAGGGCATAAACAGAGCTTTCGAATTACACCATAACGATCCTTGTATGATGGATAGTTTTCTTGCAATAACCGTGCAACGCGAGTGCAAAAAGCAGGTAATTCGGTACTTTCAGTACATAATTGAGTATGTAGCGAGTGAGAGAGGGAGGAGGGAGCTGAGATTTGTGTCAGTAGGTTCGCCGCGGTGGTCTGGAGCAGTCATACGCTCGCTAGTCTCCTGCCACCACTTGTCTCTCTCTCTCAGCCACATTACGTGCTGAAATTGCCACTCGAGTTATGTCGAGCGCCGCCACATAGTCCAGCTTTTTTTAACTCGACTTATGTTGCTCGCCGCTAAATAAGGGTTAAGTAAGAATACACCGAAATATAATCGTGATTAGGCTCGAATGGAGTGGCACCGTGGCTGCGGCCAATGTTTATAAACAACATGCTTTAGGCCTACATATTATTATCAAGATCAATAATTAATGATCCATCATTTCGATATTATTTTGATCTAGTTGAATTTGTAAAAAATTGTGATGACTATTCCTATAATATAATCGCTTAGTTTGAGGTATTATATATAATAACTCCGGTAGGTTATAATAATAATAATAATAATAATAATAGTTCTTAACCCTTAATTAGCGGCTCACCACATAAGTCGTATTTAATAAAGCTGGACTATGTGGCGGCGCTCGACATAGGTCGAGTGGCAATTTCAGCACGTAATGTTGCTGAGAGAGAGAGACAAGTGGTGGCAGGAGAGTAGCGAGCGTATGACTGCTCCAGACCACCGCGGCGAACATACTGACACGAATCCCAGCTCCCTCCTCCCTCTCTCACTCGCTATATAAGGAATTGTATCGGGAAAGTGGCTAATTACATGCTTTTTGCACTCGCGTTGCACGGTTATTGCAAGAAAACTAGCCATCATAAAAGGATCGTTATGGTGTCATTCGAAAGCTCTGTTTATGCCCTTTCAGGGATAGGTACTTGTTTTACGTTCTGGGTCTTATTTAGGCATGAAAATGATCACGTAAACAGCCCTATTTTGGCTAAAAACACCCCGCTGGGCGGTACATATAAATAAACCGCATAGGCCGCTCGTAAGGTGTTAAAGCTAGCGCATGCTAAGCTAGCTAAGGATAGCTCAATAAGGCCGATTAGGCGTATTTCCATTGGGGTCCTGTACTACTACCCCATCCCTTTGCTCATGAGGGATGGTAACGACTCAGTGCTTGTGAAAAATCTTTAATGCGCCGAGCGTGGGCGCGAACCCGGGCCTTCTGGGTGGAAGTCCGAGACGCTAGTCACTACACCAAGCGAGCCGCTTGGTGTAGCGAACTTCTATAGGATTATGACGCTTCTTTCGGATATTCTGAGGATATAGCTAGGTACATTTATAATTATCACATCCAAATCGATTATTTGTATATGGATATATACACAAAGTCTTAAAACTGTTATCAAGTTCCGAAAGTCTGAATCGGGTTGAGTTTAGACCCTGTGGAAGAGCAGGGTTGAGTTGGCTTGATATTGGACACCCTTTTATGGCATTTGGGTGTGAAATACGATACCATTTCCAGTCTATCGGAGATAGTGATGGTAAAAGAAAATGCGGCAATTGTCTGTTTCACTCTATCGCTTATTTCTTTGTTAAATAAAAGATGTCCGATGACTTGGTTTTCATTTTCAATATAAGGCTGTTGGAACCCTGGATCTTTTATTCTGCATGCTTTATAAAATGAACAGTGTAGTAGAAAATGTTTTAGGTCTTCTGTTCCTTCCTTACACAGATCGCATTGAACAGCTGGTGACTGGCGAGCGGGTAATGTCACGTGACTATGGTACCTAGACGGAGAGCATGGCGGCCTGTGATTGGCTGAGCTGAGATGCAAACATAGGGAATATAATTCGGCACACTATTGGTTACAGCTTATATCCGAGACTTCTAACTTAAACTCTGTTCTAATACAATTAATTTCAACCTCTTCTCACGGGTGCCAGAAGGTCTATATTGGTATGGTTTTTTTTCAGCTCAGTCAGCTGTAGGAGTCTCGGACCCACAATATTCGCGCGAAAAACGAATTTCTCAAACATATAGCACCAAACCTTATTATTATACTGTATATATAAACACATATATATATATATATATATATATATATATATATATATATATATATATATAATATATATATATGAGAGATGAGAGAGAGAGAGAGAGATAAATAGAGATCTACATAGATCTAGATTCTAGATAGTGGAGAAAATGAATTTCCTAGTGAATACATAATTATGGTTTGAAAGCACTCCACAATACTTTGAATAACCTTTGGAGGATATATAAAATTCTTAGCTTGTAATTTAACCTAAAACTTTTGCAAAATTATTAAGATAAATACATAAGTCACAGACTTTTCTTTCCGAGCCATCTGCCTCAGTTTCCAGGTCACTAACACCATCTACAGTACTTTTATCATGATAAATATCCAAATCTACAGAAATGTTAGTTGTATTTGGTAGGCTACTAGCTTTCAGATTCAGTATAAGTGCTACTGAATTGTATTGACAAAATTGTACTGGTAGGCCTATTGTCTCTATCTTCACAGAACTTAACATGGAATCTGATAAATCATTAACTGAGCAATCTCGATGATGGGAAAAATGGGTGAATGTCCTGGGGTGGTGGAACCATTATTAATTAAACCGTGAAAACATCATTATGTAGCCTACAGGCCTATCATTATTAGGCATTATAACCTGTTGATATCATCCACTTTGACAGGCCACGTTTCTGAAGCACATATACTATAGGTCATTACGCTACTAATACATGAAGTGTAAACCTTTTTCTTTCAGGGGAGAGGGAGTCGTTTCATGGTTAGAATTGGCAGCAGTTCTCTGTGCTTTCCCCAGCTGCATCTAATTCTGGCAATAGTGGCGGCCTCGGCCCCACCACCGGCAGAGATGGTATCTCCCAAGTAGCAAAACTTGTCCACCATCTCCAGCGACACATTGCCACGGTTCACACTCCCGAGCCGATCATTCAACACCAGCTCAGCTTTGCATACTATACACCCAAATTTCTCAATTTCAGCTTTCTTCCTCGGCAGAGGTCCATTTATTCTACTGCAGTGCTTCTTCCCATGAAGTACCCAGAAATGACAGATGCTACACTGAATTGAATTCACGCCCACCCCTTTTCTGCATACTGCACATGGGTATGCACTGTTTTTTTCTACATTTCCACGGCCCAAGCTACTGTGCAAAAACCTTGGTTTTATTGATATTAACTTTTAATTCTTTGTTTGTCATGCCCTCACTCTACCTTCTGAACCTCGGCATCCTGCACATTATCTGTGATTAGAATTAAGCTATCTGTGTATAGCAGTTCCCATGGGAGCCCAGTTCTAAAATCTCCAAATAGGAGATTTCGGCTTTCCTGGGTGCAGCACACATCCACTCTTCTTCTCTCAAGTGCTTCCACAACTTCATTTGATCTGCCACTCAAACTTCCTACATTCACATTAGTAAGCCTGAACGCTTGGGAGGCTGCATGCCGTCCCCGGTGAGATTATGTGTTCATCAGACTTGGGTGTTTCCTGTGATGTTGTAATTGTTATAGTCAGCTAAATGGAAGCTCATCAGGAAAATTTACCGTCCCGAGGACACCGGTTCCAGACTGCCCCAGAGGCCGTTCCCAGCGCCTTTCCCCAATAAAGTATTGCCTTTTTATGGCCAAAGTACATCTACCAATAAGAAAAACAATTTATTTTTTGCTTAGTAACATAACATTATCACCCCAACATCTGACAGCCACCCAATATCCCATTATAGAAAACATTTATCTATTTCATATCAGGCCGATATCCTTTTGCCATTTCTAAACTGTTATACATTGGTCTCATATAGGAAATCTAATATCCTTTAGCATGGTTATATGCCAGTTCCAGCCGAACATCTGGTACCAAACACAATGCCGATTAACAGAAAGCCACTATAAATATGATAAAGGACCAATATAGTTTTGCCTTCTGGCCGAAGTACAATGGCCCGTTGTAAGGAAGCCATTATCTCTTCACAAGGGAAATTCATTTATGAATTCAATATTGGGTCAATATAATTTGGCCATTTATATGTTGCTATGCATATGCCCAATACAGGACAACTGTTATCCTTTAGTACTGCAATATGCCAGTATTGGTCCTACATAATTATGGAAGACTACCTTATGCCGGTTAATGTTTAATAGTAATGAACATAATATTAGACCACTATCTTTGGGCCTTTTTCTGGGCTGCATACAACGGCCCGATATAGGCAAGTCATCATCTCTTACTTTCCATTATATGCCAGTATTGGCCCAAGGTCTGATAACCACATAATTCTCGATGATTGAAAATATTGATTACATTAAAGTTGGGCCGACATAACTTTGCCACTTCAAGGCCGTTACTTATTGGCCCAACACAGGAAGTTCATTATCCATCATGACTAGCTAATGCCAGTATTGGCCTTAATTTGTGAAGACAACCAATTACCGGTTAATGAAAAATCATACTGAATGAGATATTGGACCAATACAAGTTTGCCATCTTCTGGCCGAAACACAATGGCCAGGTATAGGAAACGCATCCTCTCGTATCATCCACTATATATACCGGTATTGTCCCAACATCTGCCATCCATCTACTATCCCATGATGAATAAATATGATTATAAATACAGAATTGGCCTGATATAGCTTGGTAGTTTTTTTGGCCGCTATACTGTACATATGCCCAACATAAGCAAATATCTTTTTGTAATGATTTATGTCAATAGTGGCCAAACACCTGGAACCCAATCCAACGCCCAGTGAATGGAAGACTATTTTGAATAATAATATTGGACCAACATAATATTGCCTATTTATGAAAAAAGTACATAGACCCAATATAAGAAAAACATTATCCGTTTTGTTTAGTAACATAACAGTATCACTCCAACATCTGACAGCCACCCAATATCCCATTATAGAAAACATTTATCTATTTCATATCAGGCCGATATCCTTTTTTCCATTTCTAAACTGTTATACATTGGTCTCATATAGGAAATCTAATATCCTTTAGCATGGTTATATGCCAGTACCAGCCGAACATCTGGTACCAAACACAATGCCGATTAACAGAAAGCCACTATAAATGTGATAACAGACCAATAAAGTGTTGCCTTCTTCTGGCCGAAGTACAATGGCCCGATGTAAGGAAGTCATTATCTCTTTCTTTCTCTTCTATTCTTGTATTGGCCCAACATCTGGCAAACACCAACTATCACATAGGGAAATTCATTTATGAATTCAATATTGGGTCGATATAATTTGGCCATTTATTTGCTGCTATGCATATTCCCAATACAGGACAACTGTTTTTCTTTAGTACTGCAATATGCCAGTATTGGTCCTACATAATTATGGAAGACTACCTTATGCCGGTTAATGTTTAATAGTAATGAACATAATATTAGACCACTATCTTTGGGCCTTTTTCTGGGCTACATACAACGGCCTGATATAGGCAAGTCATCATCTCTTACTTTCCGTTATATGCCAGTATTGGCCCAAGGTCTGACAACCATACAATTCTCGATGATTGAAAATATTGATTACATTAAAGTTGGGCCGATACAACTTTGCCACTTCAAGGCCGTTACTTATTGGCCCAACACAGAAAGTTTATTATCCATCATGACTAGCTAATGCCAGTATTGGCCCCAATTATTGAAGATAACCAATTACCGGTTAATGGAAAATCATACCGAATAATATATTGGACCAATACAAGTTTGCCATCTTCTGGCCGAAACACAATAGACAGGTATAGGAAAGCCATCATCTGTTATCATCCACTATATTTGCCAGTATTGTCCCAACATCTGCCATCCATCTACTATCCTATGATGGAAAACATTTATTTATTCAGTATTGGGCCGATATAGCTTGGTCGAATTTTGGCTGCTATACGTAGCCCAACACAGGAAAGCAATACCCTTTATTAATGCTATATGCTAGTAATGGCCCAACACCTGGAATCAAATCTAATGCGGTGAATGGAAAACCATTTTGAATATGATAATGACAAAAAAAAATGTCGCCTTCTTATGGCCAAAGTACATCTACACAATATAAGAAAAACAATATCCTTTACTTTTTGCTATATAACAGTATCGGCCCGACATTGGGCATCTTATCCGCATCCAATGATGGAAAACATTTATTATTTCTATATTGGGCTGATATAATTATGCAATTATTTGGCTGTTACACATTGGCCCAATACAGAAAATAAGTTATCCTGAATCCTATTAAGTGCCGGTGCTGGCCCAACACTGCAAACCCAACCCAAAGACGGACAAAGGAAAACTTTGTATGAATTTACTATCGGACAGACATAGTTTCAGAATATTCTGGCCAACATACATTGGCCCAATATGAGAAAGCCTACATTCCAGACTTGCCGGCATTGGCCCGTACTTCCAATGCTTGCTGGGAATATATTGGCCCTTTTATTAAAAATGGCTATCCATTTATTGGATGTATTTACTGTATCGGCCCAACATTGTGCATCCTCTTCTGAATCAACTATGGAAACCCATTATTATTTCTACAAAGGACCGATATCATTATGCCTTAATCAGGCCGATAAATATTGGCCCAATAAACAAAATAAGTTATTCTTAATAACATCATTTGCTAATGCTGGACCAGCATTATGTATTCTGCCCCAAAACGGACACAGGAAAACATTTATAAATAATATATTGAACCAACACCGCATTAGAAGATTATGGCCAACATATTTTGGCCAGATATAAAAAGCCAATATATTTTACCTTAATGTAGTTGCTATTATTGACCCAACATCTATCATTCAACAACCTATCTATTATGGAAATCATTAATAAGATCAACAGAGGGCCAATATATTTTGGCCACATTATGGCCGATACATATAGGCCCAATGCAGGTAGATGACATTATTTGGTAAAGGCGATATGCCAGTACTGGCCCAACATAAATATTCCATAATGATGGCGGAGATTGGCAAGCCATTTCAAATATAATGTAGGACCAACAATGTTCTACCAATTTACGGCTAATATATATTGGCCCTTTTAATTCAAGATAGTTATCCATTTCTTGAATGTATATACTGTATCGTCTCAACATTGTGCATCCTCTTCTGAATCAACTATGGAAACCCATTATTATTTCTACAATGGACCGATATCATTATGCCTTAATCAGGCTGATATATATTGGCCCAGTAAACAAAATAAGTTATACTTAATAATATCATTTATCCTGCCACAAAACGGACAAAGGAAAACATTTATATATAATATATTGAACCAATACCGCTTTAGAATATTATGGCCAACATGTTTTGACCCGATACAAAAAAGTTAACATATTTTACATTCATGTAGTTGCCATTATTGGCCCAATATAAGAACATAAGAAAATGGGAGTCTCCAGGAAGCCGATCGGCTCACACAAGGCAGGTCCCTGTCACACCCAACCCCAATTACAAGGCCTAATTACAGACCCAACTCATTAATACCTTGAGGACTGACCTCACCAAAACGGTCAGAGATCAACACAGGATTACAGGAGTCTGCAGAGCGCCGATTGGCCCACACCCGGCAGATCCCCCCACATACCCAACCCTTGTCGTCCATATGCCTATCTAATTTTATCTTAAAGCTCCCTATCGTTCTTGATCATACCATATCACTTGGTAGCCTATTCCACATGTCTACAAATCTGTTACCAAACCAATATTTGCCTATATCTTTTCTGAAACGAAGTTTGTCTAATTTGAAACCATTTGTTCGAGTTCTTTCGCTATCACTGAGCTTCAGTACATTTTTTATGTCCCCTTTATTAATCCCACTAACCCACTTGAACACTTCTATCATATCCCCTCTAACTCTGCGTCTTTCTAACGAATGTATGCCTAATTTTTTCAACTTTTCTTCATATGGCAGATTTCTATTAATAATTTGTGTCATTCTTCGCTTTACTCTCTCCAACGAATCTATGTCCATTCTGTAATAAGGACACCAACATTGGACAACATAATCCATATGAGGTCTCACTAATGATAATTAAAGTTTTAAGATAACATCCAACAACCTATCTATTAAGCTCGGTTCACACATACCCGTCCTGAGCTCCCGTCCTTCCCCGACCACTGAAAACGTATGCAATCGTGCAAGGACTCCGACATAAACGGGTATGGTCTGTTCATGAACGTACAGTAACGCCACAACACGGGCCGCGGCGGCGAGGCAGCCGAACATTTTTGACATACCTAAAATAAACGGATCAGGACGGACCAACCGCCAAAATCGGTTCAAGGGCGGGTCACCCACGTGACTGGTCAGCACATAGGCGTTGTGTACAAGCGTCTATGCGCCGCCTAGACGCTACCAGACGTTGTCTATGCCCCGACCAAAATATTTGAAAGGAGACTGCGACGTGGCAACGTCACCTCACGTGATCACCCCGCGCGTCCCCGCTAGTCCCCGCCCACCAAGCGTCCATAAAAGAGCCAGCCGCGTGTGGTCCTATCTCAGTTCCCAAGCCGCCGTCACCGCAACATTCACCACCTCGCACAACCTCCAGCCTACGTTATGCCTAAGTCTGACTCCAAGAAGCGGCGAGGCATCATGACAAAACCGAAGAAGCCCGAGGACACCCTAGACAGCCAGGTGATGGAGGTAGTAGAGGAGACACAGGAGCGCCCTGCTGTTGTAGAGCAGCAGGGTGCCCCTCAGTCACCCACACCTGTCATCAGCCTGGACAACGATGCAGTGGTTGTAGATCCGGCCCCCAGTGATTCAGAAGAAGAGCAGCATGAGACAACATCATCCGATGGTGACACCGACGGGGGTGTGGAAGATACCCAAGTGGCTGCTGTGGCTGGTGGTAAAAAGAAGCGTTCCCGATCGACGAAGGCCACCATCAGGCCCCTGCTCCTGGAGAAGCATGTAGAACTTGATCTGGGGGAGTGGTATAAGGAGATTCCCATTCTCTACCAGAAGGGAATACAAGGACGTCACTAAGAAAAAACGCCTCTACGAGGACAAGGGTTCGTCCATGGCCCCACCCATTCCAGGTTAGTCTATGGTAATTGTTTATTGTGTAGTCTAAGGTAATTGTTTATTGTGTATGGCCTCTTCAAAGAAAATTTATTTTGTTTCATTTTAACTATTATATTGCTTCTATATATCATATAATACACCATAGAATACGTTTTTAATAACTAGAAAAAGAGGCCTTCGATTAAACAATTGCGAAGTCTATATATATAAATCTGTAATAATTCAGTGGCGTGTTCAAGTTCAGTGTTTATTTGTTAAATTGACTGTAATTGCCATGTGTTCATTCTATAATATTCTATGATATATCCATGCGTTCACTAGATTGTGTGAGGAGAAGGTACGCTCCCTCGAATCACCCATCATAGTTTATAACATTATTGTGCAAAACTTCATTGGTGTGTGCAATTTCAGTGTTTTATTTGTTATATTGTCTGAAATTGCCACTTGTTCACTCTAGAATATTGTATGATATTATTTGGTCTGAGCCAGCTAGCCAATGCAATGAGGAGGTCTCCCTCCTCAATAGGTATGGCTTCACCAACACACTTCGCTTTTTTCTTCTCTTCTTCAGCTCGCTCACAACTTCCATGAAAGTTAGGACCGTTGAGCACAGTTGTACGTTGCAATCCATGTACAGCTGCACTTGATTCAACAGAGTGGCGTCCATGTTGAGGGACACTCGGAAGGAGAAGTTATATCGGCGGCACGCTGGTTGAGACTAAGGTGTCTCTGTGCCACGCCCCAATATATATGCATGATGGGGGCCATCGCCGACGACACTGCGTCCATCATATTGTGGTCGCAGTGTCGTCGCAGTGCCCTCACAGTGCGTCTCAGACAGGTCGTATTCAGACTTATTAGGTCGCCTTCCAAAGGGACTGGTCGTGGCACCAAGTCGCCGCCCATGATCCGTCTGCCGGGGCGGTCACGTGTTGAGATCTCCGTTCACTAGCCGTGCATGCGCCGTCTTCCGGGACGGTGACGTGTTGAGGTCGGGCATCAGGGCCACACGTGGCCACTCGGGCCCACTCGGGACACAAGGTCATCCGTTTGATGCCGTCCAACAGTTTTTGGTGGTCGGGGAAGGACGGGAGCTCAGGACGGGTATGTGTGAACCAAACTTTATGGAAATCATTAATAAGATCAACAGGGTGCCAATATATTTTGGCCACATTATGGCCGATACATATAGGCCCAATGCAGGTATATGACATTATTTTGTAAAGGCAATATGCCAGTACTGGCCCAAAATAAATATTCCATAATAATGGCGGTGATTGGCAAGCCATTTCAAATATAATGTAGGACCAACAGTGTTCTACCAATCTACGGCCACAATATATTGGCCCTTTTATTAAAAATAGTTATCCATTTCTTTAATGTATATACTGTATTGGCCCAACATTGTGCATCCTCTTCTGAATCAACTATGGAAACCCATTATTATTTCTACAATGGACCGATATTATTATGCCTTAATCAGGCCGATAAATATTTGCCCAGTAAGGAGTATAAGTTATACTTAATAACATAATTTGCTAATGCTGGACCAGCATCATGTATCCCGCCCCAAAACGGACAAAGGAAAATATTTATGAAAAATATATTGAACCAACACCGTTTTAGAATATCAAGGCCAACATACAGTATATTGGCCCGATATAAAAAAACACATATTTTACCTTCATATAGTTGCCAATATTGGCCCAATATCTATCATCCAACATCCTATCTATTATGGAAATCATTAATAAGTTCAACAGGGGGCCAATATATTTTGGCCACATTATGGCCGACACATATAGGCCCAATGCAGGTAGATGACATAATTTGGTAAAGGCGATATGCCAGTACTGGCCCAACATAAATATTCCATAATGATGGCGGAGATTGGCAAGTCATTTCAAATATAATGTAGGACCAACAATGTTCTACCAATTTACGGGCACAATATATTGGCCCTTTTAATTAAAGACAGTTATCCATTTCTTGAATGTATATACTGTATCGGCCCAACATTGTGCATCCTCTTCTGAATCAACTATGGAAACCCATTATTATTTCTACAATGGACCGATATCATTATGCCTTAATCAGGCCGATAAATATTGACCCAGTAAACAAAATAAGTTATAACTTAATGCCATCATTTGCTAATGCTGGACCAGCATTATGTATCCTGCCCCAAAACAGACTAAGGAAAACATTTATTAATAATATATTGAACCAACACCGTTTTAGAATATTATGGCCAATATATTTTGGCCCGATACAAAAACACCAACATTCTGGACTTGCAGCTACTTGCCAGAATTGGCCCGTACTTAAAATGTTTGCTGGGTTGTCTTTCTCTCCTCGGACTGAATCCTGAGCTCAACCTCACGCTGCCATTGCTCCGCCTCTCTCTGCTTAAGCTCACTCTCATATCTGGCCCTTCTCTCCTCAGCCTGAATCTTAGCCATCTCAAACTCCCGCTGCTGCTGCTCAGATTCCCGCTGCTGCTGCAGCTTCATCTTAGCCATCTCAAGCTGGAAGAGCATATCTGGAGTCAAACCTTGAGGAGGAGGAGATGCAACAATTGGAGACTCACCCAAGTACAAACCACGCTGCCAGTGACTATCGGCCTGCGGGAACGTACCCGGCTCCGGAGCCCGAGGGGGCGCCATAGTAGGAGTCGAGTGGAATGGGGGCTGGGCCGAAGGTGCCCCAGCTTCTACTCCACCTGAAGCCCCACGCACCCCGCCGAGCAAACAGGCCACCAGGTCACCTCTCGACATGCTGCTAGTGCCCACATGCCCCATGATCGTGGCCTAACACTGGAGACCATACCGATCAATCCCCGACACCCGGTCAACAGTAATAGGTATCTCCAGAAACTTCCTTGCATCCTCCTCACTAGTTATAACTCTAATGCCTTCGGACAAACCCCGCTGCTGCTCCTCAGAGTCTGTTTCCCGTACTGTGTCCTCACTGTACACTGATCCGTCGTCCGACATATTGTCCACCGAAAATTCTCAACGTTTATAAAAAACAAAAAATACCTAACTATTATGTAGCACTATTCACTCAAAAATATAAAATGCTTGAAGACTCTTAAGTGTTATACTACTTGCCAAAACAAATTCCATGTGTCCACTATATTCCTTCAAACAAAAACAAATGACCACAACACTCCTGCAATATTTCTCTAAGTTCACAAAATCCTAAGCAAGGTCGCCATTTGTTACGACCGGGACTCGTATAAAACAAGGGCTCTTAATCATTGGACTAGAAAGGCACACAGCCACAACGGTAACACTAGATCCAACCCTCGAACTTATAATGCCGGCGCACAAAACACCTATAACCTCCAGAGTTAAATCTGCGATAGCGGGGTATCCTATAACTCGGTATAAATGCACTACTATTACAGGCTGATGATCTCTGATACAGCCTGATCACAACAACATACAATTACGTTAACCCTTAAAAAGCGGCTCACCACATAAGTCGTTTTTAATAAAGCTGGACTATGTGGCGGCGCTCGACATAGGTCGAGTGGCAATTTCAGCACGTAATGTTGCTGAGAGAGAGAGACAAGTGGTGGCAGGAGACTAGCGAGCGTATGACTGCTCCAGACCACCGCGGCGAACCTACTGACACGAATCTCAGCTCCCTCCTCCCTCTCTCACTCGCTACATACTGAATTATATGGGGAAGTACCGAATTGCATGCTTTTTGCACTCGCGTTGCACGGTTATTGCAAGAAAACTAGCCATCATACAAGGATCGTTATGGTGTCATTCGAAAGCTCTGTTTATGCCCTTTCAGGGATAGATACTTGTTTTACGTTCTGGGTCTTATTTAGGCATGAAAATGATCACGTAAACAGCCCTATTTTGGCTAAAAACACCCCGCTGGGCGGTACATATAAATAAACCGCATAGGCCGCTAAAGAAGGGTTAATAATGTATACAAGGAAAAGGATAGAGAGCTTAATTAAATCACTGAAATGATTTAATGCAAACAAGAAGAAGGTATAATTTAAGTTACTCTAAACAATAATAAACTGTCACTCCTATATTATGGCTACGTGGAATGTTAGTGGCATGAATGATGGCACAAAAGAGAGAGAGGTTCTGGAAGTGTTAGTGAATGCCAGGCTGGATGTATGTGGAATGACAGAGACCAAATGGAAAGGTTCAGATGTGAGAGAGTGGGAGTGTGGAATGGGTGTGTGTGCTGGAGTGAGTGAAGGAACAGCGAGAGAAGGTGCATGTTTGTTTGTAAGTAGCAAATGGAAGGAATGTGTAAGAGAGTATGGGTCTGTGGGTTCAAGGATTGTGTTGGTGAGAATGAAAGTAGGAATACAAACGTGGGTGATTGTATGCGTGTATGGCCCGACAGAGGATATACTTGAAAGAAAGAAAGAGGAGTTCTGGATGAATGTGGAGGCGTGCCTGGAGAAGTTTGACAAGAACGAAAGAATATTTCTGATTGGGGATATGAATGGTAAGGTGGGTGATAGGAAAGTTGAGGGAGTGGTGGGAGGGTGGGGGGTACCATCAGAGGTGAATGGGAATGGTAGTGCACTTGTGGACGTATGTGTGGGGAGGAGGCTGTGGATAGCCAACACCTTCTTCCGACACAGAATGATCCACAGGTACACGTGGAAACGGATGTTGACGATGAAGGATAAGACAGTGGTGGAACGAAAGTCATTGATTGATTATGTATGTGTGGATGAACGAATGAAGAAATCTGTGATGGATGCTAGGGTGTATAGGGGTATTGCAGGGGGTCTGTCTGATCATTATGTAGTGGTAGCTAAGGTTAGGATACAAAAGAAGTGGGTGAGGAGAGCGGGAGGGAGGCGAGAGGAGGGTGGAATGGTGAGGAGGGTGGAGAGGTTGCAGGAGGGGGAAGTCAGGGAGGAGTACAGGAGGGCAGTGGAAAGACGACTAGGTGGGTTCGACCTGGAAGTTATGGAGGAAGTGGAGGAGATGAGCAAGGTGTTTAAGGATGAGATCTGTGCAGCATGTGAGGAGGTGTGTGGAGTGAGGAGAAGAGGGAGGGGAGTGAAAGGTACAGCATGGTGGACAGAAGAGGTAAGAATAGCTGTGGAAGAAAAGAAGAAAGCATATAGAGAGTGGTTGGGTAGTAGAGGGAATGAAGATTCCGAGAGACAGAAACGAGCGAGGTACGTGGAGAGTAAGAGGGTGGAGAAGAGAGTAGTGAAGGAAAGTAAGAGAAGAGTAGATGAGGAATTTGGAAGGAATCTGAGGGAGATTGGAGAAATGGAGGGAGAGTAAGAAACTGTTCTGGAAAGAAGTCAAGAAAGTTAGGGAAGGTAGCAAGGGAAACAGTAAGGGTGTGAAAGATAAGAATGGGAGAATGCTAGCCGAGAAGCTAGAGAGAGTCGAAAGATGGAGGGAGTACTTCAGTGAGTTGCTAAATGAAAGGAATGAAGAGCCAGCAAACATAGCTGGATATGGTATGGGAGGGAGAAGAAGAGAAGTAGTGGAGGAAGAGGTGGGGATCAGGAGATCAGAAGTGTGGGAAGCCATGAAAAGAGTGAAGTTGGGGAAAGCACCAGGAACAGATGGAGTG
The DNA here is from genome assembly GCA_032716605.1 of Paralithodes platypus. Lineage (NCBI taxonomy): Eukaryota > Metazoa > Arthropoda > Malacostraca > Decapoda > Lithodidae > Paralithodes > Paralithodes platypus. The sequence continues at coordinate 20,932,755 of CM064547.1, read as the reverse complement.
TGTGGGGAAATGTTGAGGTATGGTGGTGAGATAGTGATAGAATGGGTATGGAAAATGTGCAAACTAGCATGGGAGAAGGGGAGTGCACCCGATGACTGGAAGACTGGCATAATAGTCCCCCTATATAAGGGCAAAGGGGAAAGAGGAGTGTGTGGTAACCACCGAGGAATATGTCTTCTAAGCGTAGTAGGGAAGGTATACAGTATACAGTAGGGTAGTGATTGAGAGAGTGAGAGTGAGAACGGAGAAATGGATAGGCGACGAGCAGGGAGGTTTTAGGAAGGGAAGAGGATGTGTAGATCAGATTTTTACCCTGAATTGTGTTGTGGAGAAGTATCTGGAGAAGAAACAAAAGGTGTATGTTGCCTTTATGGACTTGGAGAAGGCCTATGACAGAGTGGATAGAGAAGGTTTGTGGAAAGTACTTAGAATATACGGAGTAGAGGGCAAGTTGCTGAAAGCAGTGAAGAGCATGTATGAGGGTGCAAAGGCGGCAGTACGTGTGGAGAGTGAGCAGAGCGAGTTCTTTGACCTGAATGTTGGTTTGAAACAGGGGTGTGTGATGTCCCCGTGGTTGTTTACTGTATATATGAATGGAGTTATGAAAGAAATACTATCAAGAGCAGTGGATGTTGGTGTATCGCTGAAAAGGGAGGGAATTGAGTGGAAGCTACCTATACTGCTGTTTGCGGATGATACAGTTCTGATGAGTGATAATGAATGGGAGTTGCAGGGTCTGGTAAATGAGTTTGGAACAGTGTGCGAAAAACGGAATTTGAAGGTAAATACGGGGAAGAGCAAGGTTATGGTCTTCGAAAGGGGTGAAGTCACAGAGTGTGAGGTGAAGCTGAACGGTCAGGCTATGGAGATCGTCAACTCTTTTAAGTATCTGGGCAGTGTGTTGAGTAAAGATGGGACTATGGATGAAGAGGTGCGGGAGAGGGTACAACAGGGGAAGAGGGTTGTAGGAACGCTAAAAGCAGTAACAAGAAATAGGGTGGTCGGTATGGAAGTGAAGAAGTCCTTGCATGACAGTGTGGTAATCCCGACACTGACTTACGGAAGCGAAGCATGGACGTTGGTTGAGAGACTCAGACCAAGAGTGAGAGCAGTGGAAATGAATTACTTAAGGAGTGCGTGCGGAGTTACATGGAGGGATAGACAGACTAATGAGGAAGTAAGAAGGAGGTGTGGTGTGGAGGTAGATGTGCTGGAAAGTGTGAAAAGGAACAACTTGAGATGGTTCGGCCATATGGAACGTATGGAAAGCGAGAGAATGACTAAGAGGGTGTACGAGAGCGAGGTGGAGGGACAGAGGGGGAGAGGTAGACCGAATATGAGGTGGAAGGATGGAGTGAGGAACTACATGAACGAAGGCGGTGCTGGTTGGGGGGAGGGGCGTCGACTGACTGGGGACAGAGGTGCATGGGGCGGTTCGTTCGTGGCCACCCCTTCGGGGATCACGGCTTCAGGCAATAGATAGATAGATAGACTCCTATATTAAAGAAAGTGAATGAAAGTCCTAAAGCATCGAACCGAATCTTCTGAAGAAAGTCTGATGCTGCTTAAGATGATCGAATCGGATGTTGAACTGTTTTATAAAGCAGGAACAGGATATGACAAGTGTATGGACGTACAGTGTTAACTGGCACGGGAACAATGATAAATGCGCAATAGTATTATCTCCAACAACAAAAGAAGTACTTCCTCAGGCAACTCAAAAAGCCTGCTCGGGTTGTGCAACTCAACAACAACCAAGGCTTACAATCAACGTGAATAAAAATGCTGCATACATGACATAAGAGTTTATAATCTTGATCGGCTGTGTGCTAGGCGAACAAAGTCTAGCTGGGATGTCGTAGGCTAGGAAACAATGGCTGAGCAAGCAGCTCGTAGCCTAGCGAGGTCCTTAAGACTGTACGGCATAATTAGGTTAAATGACGGGGTGCTCTCTTGAGAGATCCAGATCGCTAGTATCTGGTTCTCTCCTGGCGACCCTCTCTAAGTCAAAGCAAAACGAGTTAGCACAGTGTTGGGTGGCAGAGGCAAAAGCCCTCACTCGCAACACAGTGCTAAACTCACAAGGTACACAGTCAGAAAGACCACCTAGGCTTCCCACGTATCCGTTGCGATTGTACCGGTTCAACAAAACCTGGTACACATCGGAAATCACAACAACAATAGCCTCACCCCAGTCTAGCATTAAATAGCCCAGCAGACAACCAAGAAAAAGGTAGGGAGGCACCGTGAGTGTGTCGAACCTCTACAGACAAAATGGTAACCCCTCCAAAATGCCTAACTAAACATGTAATATCTGAGAGCTTCAGCATATAATACGATGGCCGATATATGAAATCGTGCAGAACCAAACGGGAGTTATGATGTTAAATAGAGTGGAAGAATGAGAGGTAAGAAGTTGAGAGAGAGAGAAAGTGCTCTATAGGTAGAAGTCGGGGACAGGTGGTAAGGGAGGTGTGAAGGGTATGCTGGTCAGGCAAGCTCTGAAGAGAGTAGCTCCTCGGGACCCCCAGGATCACACACAGGCATGGTGGTCAGTCAATCACAGGCCGCTACGTCACCAGGCAGACCTGCAGAAGGCGCCAGGAACCACCAGCCAATCAAGAGGTGTGAGAAGGCACGCTCGCGAGCCTACGAGCGGGGGAAGGCAGCACATGTATACACACGCACACACTACCACCCCACTGCCTATATTGTTCTCTCTCCTTAACTATATACAATGCATCTTATGTTCTACTCATGATATAAAATATAATGCACTGTCACAGGCGAAAACAAAGACCACTTCTGTACTGCCTGTGACATGACGATTCACAAGAAAGAAAGTACAACACTGTAGATAGACTGTAGCCAAATTCATTGCCCTGGCGAGTGTTAGCGAGTGGCCTAGCGAGCGGCTGAGCCCACGTGGCGTTCTGCTAAGCTGCAGGCATCACAACCATACAATATCTTGTATATAGAGTGGGTCAGGGTCAGGTTGTACCTCCCACTGCAAAGGTAGATGGCATTCTGGACTTCCCTGCCCCTAGTAATAAGAAAGAGATTCAGAGGTATTTGGGCATGATTGGATACTACCGGAGGTTTATAGTTAATACCTCAAAGCTAACTTCCCCTTTGACTGATCTTCTTAGCAAGGACACTAAATTGAAATGGTCTTCAGAGTGTGTTGAGGAATTTAGAGCAACTAAGAATATTTTGTCTACTTATCCTGTTCTCCGTGCCCCTGATTTTAATAAATTATTTTCTCGTGCTGTAGATGCCAGTAACACAGGGGTCGGAGCGGTGTTGCCCCAGGAAGATGGGTCAAAGGCCTTGCATCCCATCTGTTATTTTAGTAAGAAATTGAACTCCGCCGAACGTAATTATTCAGTCATAGAGAAGGAGCTTTTGGCTTTGATTTTGTCCCTGCAGTACTTTGGAGTTTATGTTAAATCTGCCCCTGGCCCAATCACGGTATATACTGACCACTATCCACTTATATTCTTAAATAAGTTTAGAGCCAAAAACCAACGCCTCACCAGGTGGAACCTACTGCTACAAGAATACGCCCTTGACATTCGCCACAGATTGTACACTCACGCGTACTAAAAGTTTCTCAGGGGTGGGTCCTTCCTTCCCCTACTCCACCCTGGGTAGGTGGAAGGGGGGAGTCGGGTCCAAGTTTACCCCCACCTCCCACACCCAAACTATCCACAACTCCTCCACCTTCCTTCTCTAGCTGCCAGTTAGTGATTAGCGACGATTGTTCTCATGTATTGCAAAACATTGTTAAATCATCATTGCACATGCTTACAATGCCCAACATTTAATATTGATTAGGAGTTTGCTAATATAATATACTGCATAATTGTATTCTCAAAATGAATGTCTATACGCAACGTGGGTTACACGATTCATGGCTGTAATGGTCTTGGCTTCTCTCTCTCTCCCATTGCACTACTTTCTACGAACAAGGTTTAAGGTGATTTGAATATAATAATACCGTAATTAAATCCAATCTCGTACAGTATTCAGGATATCATGTTCACCATTCTTGCAATACACATCAACGTGCCCTCTACGATCTACTCCTAGTTTCTCAAATGGCTTACACAGTCGGGCTTTTATATCATAAAAGGAAAGGAATAAAGGCAAACATGGGCTGGAATAGTGTTACAACTGTAATTGATTGTTTCGTTCATAATTTCAATCAGTTTCTCCCACTTATTCAATACCATACATACTATAAACGGTCTGAATTAAATTGTATGTGGCCTATACACTGATTTTAATCGATTAAATGTAGAACTCGACACAACTTACGATCAAAGTCGGTGTTATTTTTCTTTAGTAAGGTTTGACTATCGAGCCTTAGAGTAGCAGGGGTCGCCTTCTCACTCCCCCCTTCTTTGTCTCTATCTTCGATCCCAGCCTCTCACCTCTACAAACTCCATCAACTCTCCTCTATGTGTATCGAATGCAGGCAACATTCATCACACACGCTAATAAAGGTAAATATAACCCATTCAGACCCGTTATATCTTGATTGTAGAAAGTGTGTGCTATGAGATAGTTACAAAGAGTTACAACTAATAATTAGTATCTCAAAGACCTTGCGGTCCATTTCGGGAAATATTCGAAGTGGAAGGAGAGACATTGTTCAGTGCACTACACTCCTTACAGAATGTGCAAAATATTATCTACTGACTACTGTCTTCTTGAACTGCTCAACTGAGGAAATGTTTAACATTTCTGAGGAAAGTTTGTTCCAGGTAGAACAGATCTTAAATGGGAATGTTTCCACAAATACTAGTGCGGAACCTTTTCAATTATAATTGCCAGCCATGGTTGCGGTTTGTATTCATATTGAGATTAAACAGTTTGCTATGATCCACATTGTCAAACTCTTTACATATTTAAAAACAAAAATTCACTGACTTCGTAGTCTGCGTGTTGAGAGAGAGAGAGAGAGAGAGAGAGATCACTACAGCTGATATTCTTGTAACCCACGTTGTCTATAGAGACTCATTTTGATAATACAAATATACAGTATATTGTATTAATAAATTCTAATACATTTTATATGTTGGCCATTGTAAGCATGTGCAATGATGATATAACAATACTTTGCAATACATGAGAACAATCGTCGCTAATCACTAACTGCCAGCTAGAGAAGGAAGGTGGGGGAGTTGGGGATAGTTTGGGGATGGAAGGTGGGGGTAGACTTGGACAAGACTCCCCCCTTCCACCTACCCAGGGTGGAGTAGGGGAAGTAAGACCCCACCCCTGAGCAACTTTTAGCACGCGTGAGTGTACAGAATATTTTGGCATATGGTCTGTCGCGTGCTTAAAATGTTTATCGAATACTCCCCTTTGTCACATTCTCTTTGTTTGCGGTGCAGGTGTGACAGACGGAGCAACCAGTCTGGAGATATAAACTACCCAGTTGGCGGAATTAAACTCTCTACAATCACCCCACCATGACCCCCACGACCCCCTCTGGACATAGATGGTTCGACCCGTGTGTAGGGGTCAAACAAGTGGCAGTGAGAGCTGTCTGATTGGCGCCGGCATGACACAAGCAATATGATTGGAAGCAGCACCACTAGACTGAAACTCATGATAATAGGGCATGGTGATTCGCTAGAGACCAAATAGAATGTGTATTCAGGGGTAGACTGGTGTTTGGAAATTAGTTGTATTCCTGACTCGGCTGAGATCGTGAGGGTGAGGAGAGGCGATGGAGGAGGTAGGTCAGACAGGGCAATGACAGATAAGGTTTATATTTTGATATTACTAAAGTGGTAATGGTGTTCAGTTTACCTGGAATTATTTAACTTGATTTTTTTTTTTTTTTTTTTTTAACCCTTAATTAGCGGCGAGCAACATAAGTCGAGTTAAATAAAGCTGGACTATGTGGCGGCGCTCGACATAACTCGAGTGGCAATTTCAGCACGTAATGTGGCTGAGAGAGAGAGACAAGTGGTGGCAGGAGACTAGCGAGCGTATGACTGCTCCAGACCACCGCGGCGAACCTACTGACACAAATCTCAGCTCCCTCCTCCCTCTCTCACTCGCTACATACTCAATTATGTACCGAAAGTACCGAATTACCTGCTTTTTGCACTCGCGTTGCACGGTTATTGCAAGAAAACTATCCATCATACAAGGATCGTTATGGTGTCATTCGAAAGCTCTGTTTATGCCCTTTCAGGGATAGATACTTGTTTTACGTTCTGTGTCTTATTTAGGCATGAAAATGATCACGTAAACAGCCCTATTTTGGCTAAAAACACCCCGCTGGGCGGTACACATAAATAAACCGCATAGGCCGCTCGTAAGGTGTTAAAGACCTCCGTCTACGTATTGTGAAAAACCTGTTATCCTCCGGCAAATTGTGGGGTTGAGTGAGTGAAGGGGGGGATAGTGAATGAAGGAGGATACATGTTTTTCATAATACGTGTTGCTAGCCCCAAACGCGCGAGCAACTGTGGCTTTCAACCATCCGACACATCCGCTTTTATTTATGTGCATCACACATGTTACATACAAATAAAGTTTATGTTTTGTTTTACCCTACTGTGGAAAGACTACGGATACACCACTCCTGCCCGGGCCTCACACAGTGGCATGCCCCAGTCCTGTCGAACTGAGCTCATGACGCTGGTGGCATTGCCCCGGAGGATAGCCATCCCTAGTCTTTGCTTGAGCCAGAGGGTTTCCCGGGGTTCAAACACATGTGGCATCCCACACGAGACACCGGCCATTCTTGTAAGGGAAAGTGGTCATCCCATCTGGCCGTTTGCCGTGTGAAGTCCATGTGGTTCGAGGATTGATGCACGGTTAGCACTCTGCAGGGCCCGTTTTATGACATCATTTAGTGCAGAGTGTCTTGGCAGGCGGCCTGCGTTGTAATTACATGACAAGGCATGGTGACCTTGAGCATCCATACCCCCACCACACTTGCAAGTGTCTGGGTGACAAACTGCCGCACCCACTCTGAGCGCGATGGCAACCCGGAGCGCTTCAGCATCCAAGTGAGTTCCAAGAGGTGGGATGGGGATGGCATGTAACCACAAGCCACTCTCCGAACGGGCGGCTGCCTGGAGGCGTGCTTTTGCAACCTGGTCTGCATTGGTTAGGAGATTTTCTTGAGTTTTCTTCGCAGAGATGGTATCCCACGCTTTCTGCTTGCTCCTGGAGGTACCCTGAGGCTCCTCCTCTACTCCTGTACTTCCCTTCCAGGTGTTAATCGCTGCTGTTACGTCCCCATTAAGTGTCATTCCGGGTTGAGAAGAAAGGATGGACATTACAAGGTCGTTGGTCGCGATGAGGGAAGAGATAAAGGCTGGGGAGGCAATATCCGAGGCTCTCCGTATGCCCAAGCCCCCGAGGCGGACAGGAAGGGTGGCTTGTGTCCAGGCCCGTTCTTTAAATTCCACGTTGGTGATGCTGGTCACTGCTTCTCGGATTATGCTGTCTAATTCTTGGAGGCCACCATTGTTCGTGTAAGTCATCGATGTGCGCAGGAGGTATTGGAGTTTTGGGATGGAGAAACAGTTCTTGAGCAGGGCCAGAGCTGAGTGGGCATCGATGTGTATCAGGCGACTCACGAGACGTTGAAGCTCCTCCTTTTTAACTTGAAGTGCTGGTGGGATGCTGCCAGAGTTAGTGGGGAACCTAATAGGGTTTGCTGGTGCTCCTGAAGGATCTTTACATCTGGCAATATGTCTCGAAACAGGGCCTGAGTCTCTTCTCCTTGTTCACGTGTGTGGTTGGGGAGGACAAGTTCACATTTGGTGTCATTTATCACTAGCCCGGCCTGGCCGAGGTCAGTTACGATGTTATTTAGGTCGGTTAGAACGTTCTCTACTGACCCACCCAAGGTTGCATCGTCCAGGTACCATACATTCATTTCTGACCTTACTTTGTTAGCTGCTGCATCCACCCCTATTGAGAAAAGAGCAGGACCACCTGGATCTCCCTGCTGTAACCCGGTCGCTGATGGGATTACCGTCTCGCCAAACATCAGGATTGAAGGTTTGGAATAAGCCTGCCAAAGTAGGGGGTACAGAGTGGGGATGTGTTCTTGAGCTGCACGGAGGAAGACATCCCTGCGAATGCTGTTGAATGCGTTCCGCATGTCAATCTTTAGAAGCACTCGTTTTTCTTGGGCTTGGCTGAGGTAGCTGCGGGTTGCGTGTACAGCAGCTTCACATCCCCCTGGAGTTCCGAAACCTAGTTGAACTGGTCTTAAGTGTTGACCTAGGCCATTCGAGAGTGGTTTCAAACCCACCTTTGTGGCAAGGCGGCGGAAGGTGTTCCCTACTGCTATTGGGTGCACACCGCCATCTTTTTTTGCCAGTGCACAGAGTGATGCCCCCAAAAATAGGGGTGTGGCACAGTCGGGTACTTCCCCTCTTAAAACCATGTTGATGAATTTGGTGAGGGTTTCCAAGAGTGCCTCCCCAGCAGCTCCTGATCCCTGACCCAAGAGGCCTTTGAGGTGGGCGGGTCGGATACCATCTGGGCCCGCGGCTGAGCCTGCTGGGAATGAAGTCACTGCGGCAACCACCTGCTCCTTCGTGACAACTAAAGGTTGGCGCATCTGGTCATTTGGGGCAGAGGGGAGGTTTAGGTCCCTAGGTGTAGGTGGGTGCTTTTCTTGTAGGGCTTCAACAACTTCGGTGCCTTGACCAGCAAAACCTTCTGAAGAGGACAACAGTCTGACGGCCCCTTTGATGTCACTATCCGCCAGCTTCGCCGCGACCCTCTTACGTAGCTGTTCAGCCTCTTCCTCTTCCTTGTCCTGTTGCTTCTGGGCCCTGTTTGGTTGCTGTTCAGGGGGTTCCACCAGTTTGTTTCCATCCATATACTGTGCTACTTGACGTTTCACTCTGGTGGCTAGTGAAACCTGAAGATGGTCTTGTATGTTAGTTCTGGGTGGTTTTCGGAGGGCCCCATAGGAGAAACCCAGGAGCCGTGCCCATGCGAGGGGTGTCTTTAGCTGTAGGGCCTGCTTTATGATCCGCCACTTGGATTCTGGCTCCTTCAGGTACCCGGGCAAGGACCTGGATCCGCGCTTTCCATTTGGTCACAAGTTGGGTCAAGTCGGCGACCGGTGTTGCCGGTGTTGCCCCGGTTGGCTATGCAGTGGGCCCTGGGCATGCGAGACATTTCCAGTTTGGTTGTTCTCCTGATGTTTTCTTTATCAGCTTAGCACAAGATAAATTAATAGATCTAAGACAGCCGGAACATTTTCGCGAATTCTTTCTTGCATTGGTTTTTCCGCACTTAAAACACTTAGTATCTGCTAGGCCATAGTCTTCCAAGATTATCCGTTCGTCTGCCTCTACCAAGCCGTCCTCCTGATCTTCCCGTGGTGCTTCCATCTCTACCATGTCTCCCTGGTTTCAGAAACCCCGGGAAATCTCTCCTGGCACATAATCTAGATTATTGCTGTTGTTATTAATGTATAATTGGCTGGATGCATAAAAATTCACATATCATAGTCAACCTTTCTGATGGGATATGTAAAAAAAAAAAAAAAAAAAAAAATCACATATCATAGTCAACCTTTCTGATGGGCAATTGGCCTGCTTCTCCTAAAGCTATGTGGTTAAATGTATAAATCCTCGGCATTGGGCACCGTTACAACTAAAAGATCTAACTGATTGAAGGGAAGCACGCCAATTATATCCTATGATTACTTACACTGGCGACGCCACCCTGATGTTGAGTATTAATAAATGCTTAGGATTTTAACTTTGAATTGTAACTCAAAGATACCGTACTTAACATGCGTGGTGGTCTTACAATTAAATTATGACAGGTTATAACTACCAGGTGTGTTGAGGTGAGTTTTCCTGCCGCCTTGTGTTAGTTTGAATATTGTTCTGTGAATCTAGAAAGGTTAATAATGCGTGTGACAATTGAGAGGTTTATTGGTGACTTTTAGTAATGAATAGCGAAACTAATTGTTTATTCATCAATTTGTCAAGCAAAGTAGGTTTTGATACTTAAATAACTTGCAATGCGTTTTTTTTTTTGTAATTTCCAATAACAATAGTGATACTTGATTATGCCTTGAAACTATTTAATGTTGGGCAAATTAGCGAGCAGTGAATGATCGGACAATCATATACCGGTACGTTCTGGGTCTTATATTGTTTTCTATTTTATTTTCCTTTGTTTTGTACATACGTTATTTTGTTGTTTATTGGGATTATAAATACATTTATTATTGTTGAATTGGTGACTTTAGTATCTTCCCTTCTTCGATAGTACTTGTAAAGGATATAATAATATAATGATAATGAAGGATTATAAAATAATATGATTACCTTAACTATCTATAATAAATAATACATTATCCAAGTAAATAAGAAATATCTAAATTTTTAAGAAATAATACTTGATAATAATTAATCTCAATCCTATTTAATCTTAACATGTTGGCTGCGGGAACCGTTCTGAATAAATCATCATAATAAATATTAATAATAATTATAATATCTAATATTTAATTCATCATAATTAATAAATAATTGTAAATTTGGTTCATCGAGCAAAGGCGCATTTGTGAAATTCCAAAAAGGAAAACCAGTCTGTGGACACATTATTAGCTCAGTGTTCACAATTCTCAAATTGCATGTCGCATGACCTAATTCATCACAGCTGGTTTGACGGGGGTACAATATCACTAGAGCTTCCTGAGTAAACTTTTGGGCTATGTAATGTTAGTTAGCACTTTGCCAGACTTCGTGAAACTGATCGCTAGGAGGATTGAATTTCCGCCTATGATGTCTCTCAATAAATTTACAAAGGAGTTGCGGAAATCTTGTGATACGAGCGGTGTTACTACCAATCAAATTCAGTTTTTGTGTGCTCACGTTCGGAAATCCCCGTCCTTACCTGCTTCCCCAGCTCAATCTGTGCCTAACTCGCAGAATCAACCTAAAACTTCCCAACCAGGTAAAAATTCCCAGGCTAGTGCTCCTCCCAAAAAACAGAGACTCCCACATTAGGTCAGGTTAGACAGAGTTACAGCGCTCAAACATGACACAATCAGTCATCCCATTCCCCCGGACCGAGAGCGCAGGCGCCTGGCGGTAGCGGGCCAAGTGCTCAGGTCCCGGCAATAATGGGCAGTGGCGCCGGTGGTCAATTATTATGTTCCTTCCAACAACCAACTATACTCCTAAAATCGATTAATTAAATTTACAAACACATGTGGCAGTCCGTGGATTCGAATCCAGGATGCTCACACCGAAAATCAACACCTAATGCATCGCACCACGAAGACAGTTAAAGAATGGTGGACACTGCCTATGATTTATTATGCAACTTCGAATCCAGGGATTCCAGGGATCCAAGGAAACAGGGATGCTATGTGTTTTTATTGCGGTATCCGGGGTCACACTGTCACACGTTGCAACATCAAAGCCAAGGAGTTCAATGAATATACGGCGGAAAACCGACCTTTCTGTCGTAGATGTAAGACGAATGACCACTGGACTGGAAATTGCCCAGAAGTCAGGATAGATGTAGATGACTGGAAGGTGTCGCACCCAAGGTCGGGGGAAGCCTCGGGCCAAGGGCAGGCCAACCAACCGTAAGTGATAATTCTACACAAACTCTGGTACCTCCAACATTAAGGATAAGTGCGCTCATGCAGTCACCTGACGCATTAATTTGACCGTAATTTGTAAATAATGTGGCTATAAGTGATTTAATTGACACAGGTTCACCAGTGAACCTCATGTCTAGCTCAGCATTCAATAGATTGAATCTGGATGATTCGCTGACACTTGAATTACCGGACGTTAATTTACAGAGTGTTTCAGGGGATAATATTTTAATTTCGGGGGTTACGTACTTACCGATGGAATTGCATGAGGACTTAGATTTAATGACGGAGAAAGTGTACACTGTGAATGGGTTAAAAATGTCATCAGATCTTTTGCTGGGTTTTAAGACAATGAGAGAGAGGAAATTTGTGGTTATTCCTGAAATTAATGGTGTATCTGTTAACGGTACTTTCATTGAGGCATCAGCTAGTTCTCCAGAGGGTTGTTTACAATTTGTTTCAAGTGATATCTGCAGGTGTAAAGCGAGCATTGTGAGGGATAAGGGCCGTAAGCGTCATACATCTGGCTGTTCAATGGCGGTCAACCAGCGTCGGTCCGTAGAACCCACACTCTCCCTACCCCGAACCGCCCGCGCGGCTTTTCCTGTGGGCGCCGCCGCTGTTTACGTTATTAAATTGCATGTTTATTTGGAGCAGTCTACAATATATTCTGATATTCTCATTCACAGTAATACTATCATTGAACCACATTCTGTGAGGGTTGTTGAAGTATATGCAAACCATCTTAAGAGTACAGTCAATTCTATCGTTTCATTGCCAGACACGGTTGCTATTAAAGGTGTTTCTTATGCGCAAGCGCTTCATGAAGTGGATGACACTAATGTCTTTCGGACTCTCATTATCAATTCTACCAACGGCTTACTGAAGCTGTATGCGGATACGAAATTATGTAATGCTTCTTGCGTACATTGTAAATTTGAAGAAATTAATTATCTTTCTGTGGCTTCAGTGCGCACAGCATCTTCTCCTTTTTTTTTCTTTTTTTTTTTTGTTAAGAGACAATGAACGGAGGAAGAAAACACAGATAAAACAAAAAGGTCCATGTGCCTAAAGGCATCCTCCATTCATAAAATGTTTGTAACAACTGGATTTAAACATTTATAGATTGTAAGTTTGTGGAAAGCAATTCGAGGGAAGTGAATTACAAAGAGTAGTAGCTCTGGGGATAAATTAATTCTGATAAGCAGAAGTTCTGCATTGTGGAGGAGTAAGTGTAAATTCATGGGTGCTCTCAGCTGCCCTAGTTCTACGAGGAAAGATGTGGAGAGGCGGCACAATTGAAGCAAGTTCCTCGGAACAATTGCTGTGAAAATATCTGTAGAATAATGCAAGGGATGCAACGTTTCTTCGTATGGATAATGTAGGAAGGTCCTGTGTGATTGCAGGGTTATTGATTAATCTAATAGCTTTATTTTGAATTTTGTCCAACTGCCTCAATGCAACCACTCCACTTCCACCCCACAGAGGTGAACAGTAATCCATCTGAGAACGCACATGACTTTTATATATTACGGCCAACTGCTCGTCAGTGAAGAATTCTCGAACTCTGTACAGGAGTCCCAGTTTTTTAGAGGCATTCTTAGCAATGCTTCTAACATAATGTGTCCAGCTCAAGTTAGTAGTTAATGTTAATTTTGGATGATAGATTGCGTAGGATTTATGAGGATTTACAAGGTACTGATTTTCCTGAGGCTCTGGGACCGCTTAAGACGTTATTGAGGGAATTTAATTAGTCCATACATTTAAAGGGGGATGCTATGGGTTTTATTGACATTTTATAACATAATATTGTGTTGAGCGACAAGAATCAGAGTCCAGTTTACCTTCCCATGTACCGCTTATCGCATAGTCAGCGTAAGTTAACTGATAAACATGTTTCGGATTTACTTTCTCAAGATGTCATCAAACCTTCCACGTCGCTTTGGCTGTCACCTCTTTTCTTAGTCCCGTAGAATGCCAAAGGAGAGTTTAGGGTAGTTGTAGATTTTAGAAAATTAAATACTATGACAGAGACCGATCATTTTCGTATGGCGGCAATACCGGAAATTCTTGCAAGATTGGGGACACAGAATCGTATATTTTCTACCCTCGATCTTTCTAGCGGTTTTCATCAGATCGGTTTATCAACGGAATTGAGACAATATACAGCATTTAATTCTCCTGCCGGTACTTTTGAATATAAAAGATTGCCAATGGGCCTTAAAAACTCTCATGACATTTTTCAGAGATTAATGAATAATGTTTTGGCAGGATTGATCGGCCATAATGTTTATGTATATACTATACAGTATAGACGATATTATCATGTTTTCAAGAACAATAGAGGAACATCTTATTGCACTAAGAAATATACTTTCTAAATCAGTAAAATTGATTTCTTAAGAAGAAACTATCATTTTGGGGGCATGAATTCACTCCGGACTGGGTTAATACCACTGCCCAGTTAACCACTTCCATCACTAATTTTCCAACGCCCACTACTGATAAACAGTTACGGCAATTCCTGGGCTTGTCCAGTTATTACCAGGCTTTTATAAGAGATTATGCGGCAATTGCGAAGCCTTTGTATATTTTACTAAGAAAGACGCTAAGTTTGTGTGGGGAGTTGAATAAGAGGTATATTTTACTGAGCTGAAAGCCAGCTTGACATCACGACCAACCCTTGCCTTCCCTTATTTAAAAAAAAAAAAAAAAAAAATCTTTATTAATTCTGATACATCAAATACTGGGTTTGGGGCTGTTCTTATGCAGTATGACGATAGGGATCTCTTACGGCCATTAGGATTCGCTGTCGTTCTTTAAAACCAGCAGAACAGAATTATTGTGTTGCCGACTTAGAAGGTGCAGCGCTAATTTGGGCGTTAAATATTTTTCGTGAGGTGATATATGGTTATGATGTAACTGTTTGGACGGACCATAAGCCTCTAATTAAATTGTTCGATGATAAACTTCTCACAGGTTGACGGGCCAGGTGGAAGTTGACTTTAGCGTCGTACAATCTTATGTTACTATAATTATGTTGAAGGCGAACTAATCACAGTTGCCGATGGAATCCTTTTTGTATCATTTCTGTGAATGCGCTATTCTGTAGTAAGAGTATTGCGTTAGACCAACGTAAAGATATTTTATGGGATAATGTTATTCTTGCTTTAGAATCAGGTGATTTTAGTGATCCCGACAGTATTTGATTCTTTTAATTTTGAAATGCATGAAGGTTGTTTGTACAGGAAATGTGATATAAATGACAGGGTAGTTTTACAACTCGTCATTACGGATTCACAAGTTAGTACAGTATTACCTACTCTACATGGTCATGATACAATTGGGCATCCTGGGAAGCTTCGTTCGTTTAAACAAGCACAGAGGAGTTATTATTGGCAAACGATTACGAAGGATAGATAGATATATTGACTGTTGTTCTACATGCGCAACTATTAAACCTAAACTGAGCTCGGAAGCGAAAATCGGGGAATATCCGATTCCTGCGTATCCTGTCGATGTGGTTGCTATAGATTTATTGAAACTTCCGTTGATATATGAGGGTAATCAATACGTCATGCTTACTATTTATCACTTTTCACGGTATGTCGTGTTGTCGGTGTTGCAAGACAAGGAAGCAAAATCAGTTACTAATACATTTTTGGCGGACGTTGTGTGTAAATTTGGTTGCCCTAATACAATTATAACTGATAATGGTACAGAGTTTTGTAATTCTAGTATGTCGAAACTATGCGATGAATATACTATTGATCACATCACTGTTTGTCCTTATTCCCCCAGTCCAATGGCTTGGCGGAACGCGCTAATCAGTCCCTTATCCGTGCACTTCGCGGCTTATTACTAGATCGTGATACGAGCACTTGGGATTCCGTTCTTCTTTTTGCAGAATCTACACTGAATTGTTTGATAAATTCCTCGATTGCGGATTCGCCATACTTTATTGTTTTGGTAGATATATGAGACTTCCTCACAATTCGTTGGTTCAGTCTAATTTTTCCTGTTTATAACTGCGATGATTACGTTTTGTATCACTTGAATCATTTTCGTTCTTAATTTTATAAGACCTTACGCAGTTCTCTGTCAAAATCAAAGGAAGACATGATTAATTAATATGGCGAATAAACGTAAGACGGAGGTTAATGTCGATGTAGGTGATCTTGTTTACTTAAGATACTTTTACACAAAAGATAAATTGCAGCCTGTTTTTGAGGGTCCATATCGAGTAATTTCAGTCGACAAGAATAGTACTGTTATAAAACACTTGGACAAGGGCGTTGAAAAAAGGGCTCATGTAAATCATTTGAAACGTGTAGTATGCAATTTACCTGGGCCAGGCCAGGTAACCTGGCTACGAAGATATTTCTGTGGAAGACAAACCGTTGAGTCCGAGGAATGTTAGTGGACATAAATGGCCTAAAAAGACAAGCGTTGCTCATAAATAAAATCTGAGGTCGAGTAATGTTGCTTTTGTTAAAGAGGGAAGTCAGTTTATAGCTCAATGGTGGGTTGACAATTTGGGTATGAAATTGTATTCGTTTTATATGTAATTCTTTAGTCGTTCAATTTTTTTAAAATGTATTCATGCTTCCTCAGATGGGCGTCGTAGGGAGGATTGTGGTGCGCTTCCTGGTATTATGGATATTGGGATGGGTGGTTGGACGGCTCACTCGTTCGGGGATGATTTTGAGGCCACGAGGTAATGTGGTATTGGTGTCTGATGTCGTTGGATCCTACGTGGATAATTATGTCATACTTATCTAAGATTAAACGTGGTTGTGGTAGTGTTTCGGAGAATGTCATAGTTACGAGGGATATTTTGGATAAATTACAGGAGTTGACTGCGCACTCTAATGCTCAGGCTATGGACTAATTTCATTTAATGCGCTGGAAATTGTCAGTTGCGCAGTCTCAGGTGGATCATGTTTTTCGTAATGCAGAACCTAACTCACTCTCTCGCCGAAAGAGGGGCTTGATTAACATAAACTTAAATAACATAAACTTGATAAACTTCTAGGGGGTTTGTTTGGCCTTGGTACTGAGGATGACCTTCGGTTTGTGGAGAGTAAAATTTATGATCTTTCTATCTATTTGGAGAAACAGGACAGGTGAATGTCTATGAATAACATGAATCTGGAGAGCATTGTCAATACTGTTAATGAAATTAATTCAGTTATTAATGAGGTACAGAATACCCTAAATTACTTAAACAGTAACGTTTTTTGAAGAACTTGTGATATCCACCCGAATTGATACTTTCCATATAATGTCTACAATATTGGGGAAGGATTTTGAACGTTATATGCATGGTTTAGTTCACGCGGAGAATGGGCTTGTGACATCTGATTTACTTTCCATGGCTGACCTTTTCAAATTGCTCAGGTTGGCAAAGCTCAAACTAGATTTGGTCCCTCTTGTGGGTCATTCAAAAATAGAGTATTATTACCGCTTTCTCCAAGTGTATGTGAGTCCAGGTAAATTTCTTGTTTTAATCCCATTTGCATCTGACATGATTTTGTCTTGGTCTGAAGTAATACCGTTTCCTGTTAAATTTCCTAATTCCTTGCTCCCTATTGATTTTACTTCCGAGAATGTGTTGGTTTCGAAAGTGAAGTATACAGATGAATATCACTCTCTACTGAGTTCCTCCACTGTTAATGCGCTTTGTCACACGGTTTTCGGTATGTTTACCATTTGCCCAGCGTCTGCAGTACCTCTACTGCCGATGAATGTTAACAAATGCGTTCAAGCCATTATTGGCAATTCCAAAGTCCTGGATTTGTGTAATTACACTCCGGTTCCATTTCACCCATTTTTCCCCGTTCATGTACTTAATACTCACTTTCTTTATTTTGACAATGCTTCTGATCTACTTATTACTTGCCCGGACAGAGCACCCTTTCATAAATCATGTATTGGCCAAGTTTATGTAAGGGACTCATGAATGCTGGTATCTTCTCATCTTACTATTTACCCTTCTTTCACTCACATGCTTTCGTTCACGGAGCAGGATATTCTTTTTGCAAGCATTCCTTCAGACGTGAATATTTCGAGTAATTTTTCATTTCCCAAGATCGTAACTTTGGAGCTAATTAATACATACATGGACTCGCTCTCGTGTATACATAACGTTCGCCCTGAGTTTATCTACCCTCTTCCTGTGTTCACTAGTCTTGTTTTATTTATTTGCATTGTCATTTTCCTTATAATTTCTAGGAATATTAAGGGTCGGTTGACTGGGCTTGCAGATTGTTCAACGGGTTGGACAATAATTTATTTTCTTTAGTTTGAAATCAGTAGGGAATTGTAAACAGACCTGTGACATTTGGATTGGATCAATCCCGTGTTTTCTTTACTTTGCGTAATTATTTTATTTTATTGGGTTTTTGTTTCATATTGTTTGTTAAGGTTTAGTTTTTACTATTTCTATTTTGTTTTAATTATTTTGCACAATTAAATGTGTGTGTTTGCTTATTGCATATATACAGTATATATACTCTATATATCTATCTATTATTATGCTCAGGCCCAGTCCCCACTTTTCCAACCATATACTGAATGGATTAGTTTATCTTAATTTTCTTATTACATGTTGATAACCAGTGTTCTTTACTTGATAAGTATCTTCGCCGCAGTGCTTATAAATATTAAAAACTAAATTGTATTCTACTTCTACATTTTCGTCATGGTGTTCATAAATGTTGACATATAGTCCTTTACCTCTTGAAATACGAGTTATCATTTTTTTGGAGTGTTAGATTAGTCTATATCCTAACTTTCTATTAGTATATTTTATTGGACAATTAATGATATTGATGTGATTTTGAACGAAGACATTGGTTGGGTGCTATGGTACTTGGTGGGTCCTATAGTAGGGTTCTATGAGCTTGGTGGGTCCTATAGTAGGGTTCTATGAGCTTGGTGGGTCCTATAGTAGGGTTCTATGAGCTTGGTGGGTCCTATAGTAGGGTTCTATGAGCTTGGTGGGTCCTATAGTAGGGTTCTATGAGCTTGGTGGGTCCTATAGTAGGGTTCTATGAGCTTGGTGGGTCCTATAGTAGGGTTCTATGAGCTTGGTGGGTCCTATAGTAGGGTTCTATGAGCTTGGTGGGTCCTATAGTAGGGTTCTATGAGCTTGGTGGGTCCTATAGTAGGGTTCTATGAGCTTGGTGGGTCCTATAGTAGGGTTCTATGAGCTTGGTGGGTCCTATAGTAGGGTTCTATGAGCTTGGTGGGTCCTATAGTAGGGTTCTATGAGCTTGGTGGGTCCTATAGTAGGGTTCTATGAGCTTGGTGGGTCCTATAGTAGGGTTCTATGAGCTTGGTGGGTCCTATAGTAGGGTTCTATGAGCTTGGTGGGTCCTATAGTAGGGTTCTATGAGCTTGGTGGGTCCTATAGTAGGGTTCTATGAGCTTGGTGGGTCCTATAGTAGGGTTCTATTAGCTTGGTGGGTCCTATAGTAGGGTTCTATGAGCTTGGTGGGTCCTATAGTAGGGTTCTATGAGCTTGGTGGGTCCTATAGTAGGGTTCTATGAGCTTTTTCTGCATTGCTCAATTACGTTCGATTTTGCGATTGTGTCTTTGATTGTCTGTGTTGTATATATTATATCATAGTTTCTGTTTTCTTTTTCAGATTCTTCTTATTTTTTGTTTCTTTTCAATTAATAATTTTACATAATTCAAAAATCATAAAAAAATAACAAATCTAAAAATTAATCTTCTATATTAATACTTGTTAATACATTTTATATTTTCTGTTCTTAGAGTAATTTCAGTGGTGGAAATGATATCTATTTTTAAAGGGTGACGTGTTATATGTCCCATTTGATTGCTTAACCAATTTATTCCATACTTACATATGTAGCCTACATGGATTACTCATTACTTTAACTACTTTACTTATATTCCTATTATAATCCTTAACATAGATGTAATCTTCATTGTATTTCTTATATTATATTAACTTATTATATGCAACAGGAAAATAGAGTGTATTCTCCTGACCTTTTGCACAGAGATCATGGGAACCGTGCTTTGATCATCATAGTAGATCTTCCTACTATCACGTGATAGGGACATGGATTAGGTGTGATCGGTGTGTGGATTACATGTGTATTGGGTGTGTCTGTAGGATTTAAACCACACCCCTTTTTATATATATTACCTTATTAGGTAGTGGCTAAGAGTTCTGTAGGATACCTAATGTATGGTGTTACGTCACTTAGAGGGCGTATCCCGAGGTTATATTAGTCTGAAATAACGACATTTGGCAGGAGAGTACAGACACCCAGCATTGCTATTATACAACAGAGTCCGAGTGCCAGTCGTAATAGGATTGAAAGACTTATATACTTCCCTTGTACTTGCTTTATTTATCTTGAGTATTTTTAGTATATTCTGAATAAGTTCTAAGTATTTATTCAATGAATTTGATACGAATATGCATTCAAGTTTCAGTCCCCTTTCTGTTATCTTTAAGGTCTGATAAAATATATACTAGCAGGGGTACCCGGCGTTGCCCGGGTAATCACCATAATCACCATCACTACTACTACCATAATCACCATCATCAATCACTACTACCACACCAGCCTCTACCTCCCTGTGCCTCATTAACGGCGACCTCGATTTCGGCCACCAAATGACCTCCGATTTTGGATCTGACCTCATCCGTACCCCCATCTTGGGGGGCTGTGAACAACTTTCGTTCCATACACCTTTTCGATCGGAGGCCTCCTTCTGCCCCAAACGGCCCCTTTTCCGATTTCGCGCCCATTTTCTCCGTCCCTTTCACCCTGGGGACCCCTCAATGACCTGACCCAGGTCAATTGACACCCACAAGCAAAGTTTCAGCTCCCCAGGTCCAAAACTGCGGCCGCCTATAAAGAACAGACAGACAGACAACCGTAAATATTATATAGATACATTTAATAAATATTGTCTCTCGCAACTTATGAGACTGGCATAAGAGAGTTATAGACAAGTTATAACTCCAACTTTAGTTTCCATTATAAATATATATATATATACAGTATATAAAACGCCACTCAATATTATTGTAGATGTGATTGCGCGCTCTCTCTCTCTCTCGTCCTAACTGACTGCTGCTTGGCTGTTCCTGCGAAGAGAAACCCATCCCTTCATTAACTCACTTATGATTATTAAGTTAAACCACTGAGCACCAGGCAATATAATATAAATGTACACTCCAGGACCAGAGGGTTGTCAAAACAAAAAAAATCTCCAGAAAACACCTGGAATGGGTAACAAATGAAGGAAAAAACACAACAAAACGATCCCCTAGGCCATTAAGGGGTCCTACGGGGCGCCCGAAAGTCGGAATTAACGTGGGAAAATGGGTAGGCAAAAACATGCAAAAATAAATTTGTGCACGCTCATGCGCACGCGGTTAGACTGTGAGGGTTTTCAACCATCGCCATTGTTGCATGGGATACTTACGCAGTTTCCATACAAATCTGAGCCTTCTAGGTGTGATAGGACCGGAGTAATTAACCGTTATGCACCCTATGCGGCTCTGGGGTTTACCGGTACATACATTGCCGACGCATAACGTGCGTCTCTGGTACTCGAGGGGTTAATACTTACTGTATATTGGTTATCTTAGTTGCTGTTTATATTTATAGATATAGCATGTTATTATATTATAGTAACTGGTCCCCTTAGAATACAGGGTCAATAACTATTTATGTGAGGTCTTTAAAAATCAACTTCTTTGAATGCATGACAGTTTGCAAGTTCACTTGTCATTATTACCTCATGGCGATTTAACACCTAACCGACGGTGCCCATCATATGACGGGCGAGAGAATAATGGCCACCCCTGCGGTGCCCGTCATATGACGGGCGCCATTTTTAGCACATTATGAACTCTGAGAGAGAGTCCGCACGTTGGGAGGAAGACAGCTAAGCTTCGACTGGTTGGCACCACAGTTGGGCCCTCACTGTGATGTATTAGATCTCCCCATCATCGCCCGTCCTCGCGAGACAAGGAAAAAACTACGGATATTACGTTCTGGCTCTTGTTTATGCATGAAAAAGAGCATGGAATGAAGCTCTTTTTCAGTAAATATACCCGCCCAGCAGCACGGTCATGTCCACAAACATGCCCGTCCTTAAGTGGTTAAGTAACCCATGTGCATGAGATTGCACAACAAGAATTCTCAATACCAATATTACTAAAGCTATCATAAATATTGTTTAAGGGCAATATTACATAATATTTGTATACAATTGACGAACTCTGACACAACCAACTATAGTCAATGTCATCAGCTAAGTGTTATCATCCAAGTGTGCATGCAATTATTTGGATAAGTAGGGAAGGACTTATAACAACTCTCTTATAGAGCATTATATTTATTACCTAGGTCTATTAGCACTAGTAGGCAAAATATATGATAGTTATAATAGAAAACATAGTTTGTGTGATATTGTGGGAGGGATAGAGGGTGAAAGGGGAGGAAGGGAGTGAAGGGGAACGAAGGTAGGAGGGTAGCGGGGGGGGTGGGGGGTACATATGTTATGATTCTCTCTCTCTCTCTCTCTCTCTCTCTCTCTCTCTCTCTCTCTCTCTCTCTCTATCTATCTCTCTCTCTCTCTCTCTCTCTCAAACCATACTTAATGTCCTTGACCTTCCTTTCTCTCTCCTCCTTCCTTCCTTCCCTCTCCCATCTGTCCTGTTTCTTTGTGGGAGGTAGTTGGGGGTAGGGATTACACGCTTTGGAGGCAGGACCTGCTATTCACTGCTGTCAGTGTTGCCAAATACGATTCAACCCTCACTATCATAATATGATATATTACATCATAATGGATTTTACTTATTAGCATAATTCTAAATATCAAGGTAATTAATATAATATTTGTTATAATTTTTATTGGTGATATTTGTATGATTTAGTGTTACATTGTTGTCCGTCCAGGTGTTAATGCACTGTGGAAGTTTAGCTCTCTGACTTAGTAATAGATACT